>OX377206.1:22269285-22439931 GCA_947396885.1 Heligmosomoides polygyrus polygyrus
ATGACCGGACAGTGGACAAGGATATTTTTATTGCTCGGCTTGCGGTACCACCTCGTCCTGAAAACTCCTCCCGAGAGGCCAACCTGCACGTCAGAAATGAAGCCAATTTTCTGTAGGCTCTTCTCCTCGTGAGCTTATGTGCTCAGACTGCTCATTCAAGAGGGCGAAACATGTGTCCATCTCGGATGAGTGGAACACACTATGAAACAGTCATCTATATACCTACAGTATACGATAGGTTTGCACTCTAACGATAAGAGAGGAGCTTCCACTTTCGCCATGAACGCCACCGCAAGCACGGGAGCCAACCTTTGGCCCATTGCCAGTCCCCTCACCTGGCTGTAGTACTCCCCCACCACCCTGAATATGTTGCACCGCAGACACTCATTAAGAAGTGTCATGATCTGCACAACAGTGAGGCCGTACAGGTTCAACCTTGCTTTGTGTTCGGCAATAATTTCCGAGACGGCCTGCACAGCGCTTTCTCTGGAAACGTTTGTGTATAGTGAGGTTACATCAAACGATTCCATGACATACCCATCTTCCGCCCTGGCTGCGTTGAGCACTTGGAGGAAAGCGTTAGTGTTGGGTAAGTGGGAGGGAACAAATTTGAACAGTTGTACCAGGACAAGGTTTAGAAGCCACGATATACGATCTGTAGGACCAGCAACATTGCTTATAATGGGCCGAACCTTGAACGACGAAGGGTCGACAGCGGCAGCTCCTCCAGGAGGTAGCTTGTTTGTCTTAGTGAGCACGTATAATACGGGGCACACAGGTAGCTCACACCTGAGTCGTGTGATTACCCCCTTAAGAAGGTTTGCCAACTTGGCAATTTCTGTCCATTTTCTGTTAAGGCGGCGGTACTGTTTCCCAAACTCCTCACGAGAGGATGAGGCATAAATGGTGTTATCCTGAAGATGTTGCCTTGTTATGGCCCTATCTAGCTCTTGAGGCAACACCACGAATTCCCCACCTTTGTCACTTACAGTGACCCTTATGGCACCAGACTTTGCCAATTCCCTTATCTCCCTCAAACCGTTCCTTTCTGCCGCTGTCAGATTGGAAGCCCTGGAGAGGTAAGACTGCCCAGCACTACGACGCAGCACCGTGAGCAAAGAGGTGGCAAAAATGCGGAATTTGGTATCTACCGCTGGATTAAGCTCCTGTGGCCCAACATACAAAATCAACCGCAAGGAGGAGTGCATCGTGGTGACGCAAGAGCTGGCGCCCTACGTCGACCTCTGCGGGTTTGACCTACGTGGTCCTGCTCAAGGGGGTCCCAGGGGCAGGTGGTCAGTCGATATAAGCTCGCAAACCCATCCGAGTTAGCCCACCTCCAGCTACGGGTGACTGGTGGATCACTTCGACCCCACCACTAGGTTAGCGTTACTATGCTCTACGGCATTGCTTCCTGACTCCTTGTCTCCTTCGGAATTCACTCCTGTAGGATGAAATGGCGTTTGGGCGAGTAGTTTTTCAAATGAACTCGACTTTTCCAGGCTATGACGAAGGCGACATCGCCGAAACGTAAGCCTAATAAAAGGTCGATACCAATCTTGGTCTACAGCTGAGAGCAACTTACGGAATATCTGTTCGAACAATGCCAAGAATTATGGAAAGTCGGACGTGGACAGTGTTACAGAATGCTTTAAAATTCTTGCGCAGACGCGCGGAACTCGAACCAGCACCTTCTGCTTTCCAGACATCGGTACTACGCTTTAAAAAATCGGTGCTATTTGATCGCATTTTTAGTCACTTCACCAAGATTTCTTGAGCGCTCATAAGATTGTGCGAAAGGTTAGTTGGGAACATCCCCATACTTAAAAACTTAATTGTTCAAAACAAACAACTTCATTGACATTGCTTCCAAAAGTTAGTTGTGCCAGCGTCTCCAGAATTTGTTTGATTTGTTTGCTTGAGTCTTATCAATGTCGATTCTTACCATTCAAGTTGGCTTTTTTTGTTTAATTAAAACTTTCATCTAATCTCGATCTTTAATTAAAATTTAAATTAACTCCGCCGTTCTCCCTACTTGTCCTCATTTCTCATTGATGTGTGTTTGTCTATGTAAGGACATTTTGTGTCAATATTTCGAGGAATCGCTCTTCTACTAATGAAAGTCTTTCACAAGGCAGTTCCCTCTCCGATTCTTGGAAAAAAGATGGTGTTCCTGTACACGCTGACTGCTTAAATAATTCATGGATTTTTGCATAACCAGAAAATAGCTGCGATTTGGTTAACTAAACAACGTAGTCCTCCTACCAGTCCCTAATTCCCCACCTATACACATAAAGCTATGTACGTCGATAGGACAGGAATACACGCAGACTGCTTCTAATTACCCTGATTTCTACCCGTGTTCTGGCTTGTAATTTATTCATGACCTCTTCGGGAACAGATGAACCTCGACAGCATTGAAACTTCGATCGTCGAAAGATTCCTTGTGCTCCCTGAGCTGGCGTCTGCATCCCATCTCCATAACAGCTATTTCAGTCCTAGTTCCGCACACTCTATGTCCAGCTGTCGATGCATCTTGCAATTCGATAAAACCATGTGAGCTAAGACGATATTTATTTATTTATTTATTTAAAGACGTGGAATGTGATCACACGTGTAAAATTAAGAAACCGAAAGAAAATAAACATAAACAAATAGCTACACAGTAACGTCTAGACAAACAGTGAACAAATAACTGCAAAGTAATGTCTGCTATCTGTAACCAAAACAGTACAATCAGGACAAGTTCCAGAAAAAAGACTTAGAATTACAATAACAGGTCACTTCTCAATAAGATTACGGAAGGCCTGGACAGACAACCCCAACGACATTTTGTCATCACTTAGTAACGTGTTGAATTGGCTGACGTTCCTATAGGTGAAGAAGTTTGTCCTAATCTTTGTCTTTGCAACCGCGACGTTAAGCCGTAGTTTACCTCTCATAGTTCTAGTCAACGGTACACCGAAAAACGTAAGTGGATTTATGGAGAGCCTCTGAGTTAGAATTTTGAACATCATGGTGAGATCAGCCTTTCTTCTTCTACTTGCCAGCGTTGGAAGGCCAAGTGCTTTTGCCCTTTCTAGGCCATTGGGCAGCTGCAGGTAGTGGACATCATAACATCTCAAATATAGCTTTCGGGTAAAACTGTTCTGAACGCTTTCCAAGAAATCGATATCCTTCTTTTTACAAGGATTCCAAACAGTTATTCCAAACTCCAATATCGGTCGAACGTAGGATTTATAAACCCGTAAATATACTTGGGGATCCTTCGATCGTAGAAGTCTGAACAGAGTATAGATGGTATAGTTCGCTTTCCTAGCAAGTGTTCTGTAGTAACTGCCGAAGTCCAGGTTAGTATTAATCAAGAAACCTAGGTCTCGAACTTCCTCTACAGGCATGAGACTAGTGGATTGTAGTTTGTATGGGACCGATGTCTCACCCTTCGGACCAAATAGCATGCACTTGGTTTTCTCCGCTGATAATGGAAGCTCCCACTGTTTGGACCATTGGTCGACATACTCAATTGCTGCTTGTAAATCACTAACATCTTCCATCCCTTTGATACACTTGTAAATCTTTATGTCGTCTGCGTACATCTTGCATACCACACCAAAACGCGAAATGACAGTAGGTAGCTCGTACGTATATATAACAAATAGCAAAGGCGATAGGACTCCGCCTTGTGGCACACCACTGCACGCAAGATATGAAGGTGAGAACTTATCTTTTACACGTACTTGGTAGGTTCTTCCCGAGAGGAAGTCCTTCACCCATCTTATAATTCTGAAGTGTATGCCTACCATCTCCATTTTGAAGAGTAACTTGTGTATAGGGACCTTGTCAAAGGCCTTCGTAAAGTCAAAGAAGACCACATCTGTGCGACACTTATCCTCCACTGCTCGAGACCAGTCATTCAAGGCAGTAAGTACAGAGGTTTCTACAGACCTCCCCTTCACGAATCCGTACTGGTTCTCTGAAATGATACCATTGTCCAAAAGATGCTTCATAATATGTTTCTTAACAACTTTCTCGAACACTCTTGCAAAAACAGAAGTGATACTTATGGGCCTATAGTTTCTGGCATCGTGAATAGGCGGCTTCTTGAGAATCGGTGTTATTAGCGCATGTTTCCACCGCAAAGGTACCTCACCTTTCATATAGCTCAAGTTGTAAATGTGTTCCAGAGGAAAAGCTAAATATACTGCAATCTTCTTTATAAAAGCGACTGGAATGAAATCTGGAGAGGTAGATGAGGAATTAGGCCACTGCTCCAGGATATCAGCGATTTCTTCCCTATGGAACCACAGAGAAGCCTGCATAGGAGGAAACTGACTGGAACTGCACTCTGCAGAGAAAGACAATTCATCAGTGTGCGAGTTATACGCCTTCTGAAATTCCGATGCCAATAGATTAGCCTTATCTTCCTCAGTAGAAGCTGTGGTACCATCGTCACGAGTTAAATTTGGTATGACACTGGTCTGACCACGCCTGGAATTTATGTACCTATACAGTGCCATTTTATCACCCGTTCCAATGATTTTGCGTTCCACATAGACACTATATTTAAATAAAGCTTTGTCAACTTTCGCTCTAAAACGCTCAAAATTTTTCTTATCCACGTAATGACCAGATGAGCAGGCTATGGTCCATAAAGCTCTTTGCTTATCTAACATCTTCTGGAGGTAAGACGGTAGATGTCGCAAGTCCGTGTTGACCATTTTCATGGGAACAAATAACTCTACGACGTGATGAAGGATAGCAACAAACGTTTCATACACGTCATTAACCGATTCTCCTCTCCCAAAAACACCAATCCAATCAATACCAGCGAGGTATTGCTTTATACTGTTGTAGTCCGCATTCTTGAAATCTCTTACTAGTTTGTGTTTTTCATGCCTCGCACCGAGAGCCAGCTTAAAAACAATTGCAGCATGGTCACTGTTCCCAATAGGCGGACAAGTTCTAACTGCGTTCACGAGATTCCGTTCATTGCACAGAAGTAGATCCAATAAGGAGCGTCCTCTAGTGGGAGCACTAACCAACTGTGCGAAACCATGAGCATCGAATGTATCGCAAAATATCTTTGACACGGCGCTCGGGCTAGAACCTCTTAGGTCTGGAATATTAAAGTCACCTAAGACAATGCTACGGGCGTTATTCACAGAAAAATCACCTATGGCCTTTGCAAGCTGGTAGGACCCTCTAGCACTGCAACTGGGTGTTCTATAGACCAGCACGAAACGGACTACTTCAGACGCTAAAGAAACATCACAGATCAGTAGCTCATAGCAATCTTCTACAGATTCCTGGAATATTACCTTATATGAGAAGGTGTTACGTAGGAGCAATGTAACACCTCCTCCTTTATGGGATGTCCGATCACACCTTACTCCCGAGTACAGATTGCATACATCACCTAATAAAGGGTATAAATCATTATGACTTCCCAACCATGTTTCCGTTAAGAGTACAATGTCATATTTATAGAGGCGGAGATTTGCAACTAAGGAATTCGAATTTCTTACAAGCGATCTTATGTTAGCTAATAAACAGGTGACCTTTTCAAAGATATCCCTGGGATCCTTCAGCAGTTTCCCGACGGAACACTGCACTGCGAGGGAACGCCACCAGTGTTGGTGCTAGACAGGGCCGTCTGGGATTGGGAATCCACCCCGGGCCGTGTATCCGGGGTTAATATCCCAATCGCAGAGGCCCTGGCTTGAAGGCGTGCTTCATATCACACATATCACACATCAGGAAAAAGTCCATGGTCCCGAAGAAAATCAGATATTCACTTGAAAAAGCGAGAAAGGTATTGACCTCCTAAAAATCCGTTCACATTAGGTTGTTGCTCAAATAGTGACCGAAACGGATGCCGTAATCCAAAATGTTATAACGAGGCTCACACGAGCTTTGTTCATTAAAAACAAAAGCCGCTCTATTCAACACAGCTTTTCAATTTTCAAACTTTTCTGTATGTCCCTCTACAATAAAAATCCAGATCACAAGAATCGAATCACAAGAACCTTTGAAGGGCGCTTTCAAGGTGATACAGCTTATGAAACTGCTGCTGTCGCAGGTTTGCATCGCGGCGCCGTAGAAAAAGGTAGTAAGGTAGTGGGTAGAAGTTAGTTAGTTAAGTGGAAATTTCAAAGTTTGCTTCGAAAACTTTTGCCTATTAATGAGCAGCGTGCGTAACTACGATTTACGACATATTGTGTCGTGAATCGTCGCCTTTGATGGAAAAGCTCTCAGATTAAGTAATCCCACCATTAATCTGTGTACCACATATAAGCGCTGAATAGAGACTTCAATCGCTTTGCGTCTATTGTAAGCTATGAAATAGCATGCATTTTGCACTTTTGTTTCCGAATTCGTTATCCGAATCGGACGTCCAATATCTGTTCCGAAGAAAAATTGTTTATATGAATCTTCCGAAAATCCGGCTTACTCAAAATCGCCCTTATATGAATCGTCCGAAAATCCCGGGTTTGAAAAAATAGCCATTCCGATTCATCCGATTATCTGAAAATTCGGCATTGGTCTACTGTCTATCGATCTACCACTATATAATAGAGTTGGGCCGGAAACAAAAAGCACACATATCCTCAATATCCTCAATATCCTCCTATATGCATCATGTGTAAGCATCATTCCCACTATCAACTACATAAATAAAAATCGCGACGTGCTCTTTGAGTGCATGGCGCGATCCAATCTTTAAATGCTCTGTATGATTGCTTCTTAGCTGTGCTAATTTTAACCTAACATTTGAATCTATTCTAGTCGGAGGGGAGAGCATATAACTAAAAATTATGCATTATGCATCGTTCAAGCAGCCGCTTCAAAAAGACAAAATAGTACACCAAAAGCAAGCAGACAGTCGAAAAAACAAAAACAAACAAACCCAGATCCGTCGCAGTGAAAGGTGCATATAGCTGAAAAAAATTTAGTTTCTTGTAGTTTTTTGTTTTTTTTTGTGGATTTTCTTAACTTGAGTCTTATTTTATCCTCTAGAACCCGCTTTGTAAATCTCAAGTCAATTTGTTGATTGATTTTTGGTTATGTGCCCGCTCCCCAATAAGGATGGATTCTAATAATTTTCTCAAACATTAAAAACTCTATAAAGTTATTACACTTATTGGGGCAAGTAAGCTACAAAATTTTAGAAAGAATTGCATCAAATTTTCTTTGAACAAGTAATTTTTCTAGTAATAGTTTAACCTACCTAAAGGTCATTTCGACTTGGAAGAGTTCGTTTTGATTTCAAGAGTCTTGAATCTACTTTGAAAGTGTGTCCAATTTGATTTGATAAGTGTCCAATTTCATTTGAAAAACTGTCCAGTTCGAGGTGAAAACGGTATAATTGGCTTCGGGTGCTCGAAATTCTGAGAATTCTTGAAGTTTTCACATTTGTTCGAATATTCAAGGAGTGACATACGAAAGTCGAACTTCTCTTTATAGCGCTATATCAAAGCAACAGGCAGCTTCCGATGAGGAACTGCATTTCTTCAAAAGGTAACTTATTGTAGACATGGATAATTAGTGCAAGAAATCTAGAAATTGTAACTGCTACGTATCCCTTTCACTGTTTCCCGTATGCGCTGCGGTCTACTTGTCGTTGCCTAATCCCTCACCCCAATGCGATACACAGGACAGAAAAAGCAGAAGCGCGAATGCATCAGAAACTAAAAACATTTGTGTAAGTGGGCAGCAATACCCATGAGCTCTAACAAAGTAAGTAGAAAGATAAGAATTAGTAAGCCAGTTGATGAGTAGCCTTTATTTTCAAAATTAGTAGGTAAACTGTTTCAGTTACATGGCACCAACAGTCGTGTACCTATCAACCGCTCTTATCCTTTTGCCAACGCTAGGATTTCCTTCAGGGACTTCACCGAGTAAGTGCCCTCTACCTTCAACTAGATGGGAGGATCTGGAGACGAATTCCACATCAATGACTCCTTTTCTGCCCACCGGTGGCGCGGCTATGACTGATCTTAATCTTTTTTTTAAACATCTGCTTAGCTGAATTTAGGTTTGCTGTACCAGAACGCACCTCTCCGGTGGACATTGGGAGCTCTAGAGGAGATCCAGAAAGCATCAAGATCCTGACTCGCGAGGATTAAACGTTGTACACCGGACCCTTCACCTCAGCCAGGAGTCTCCAGCTTGAAGACAGTGGTTCTTGCGGTAGTCTTTCTATGCTTTCTTTTCACATCAGGTTAATTTTTATCCCAACGTGCGCTGTTCGCTTCATTTTCTCTCTGAGTTCCCTGCTTGGGAGTTGGCAGATCAGTAAGACAGTGCGATGGCGCAGCTTTTCTTATTAAGTGGTTAGGCTGCAGACCACACTGTTGAGGGTCCCGAGACTATCCTACAGACTATTGCGGCCTAACCATAAATGAGCACTAGATTGCTAAATGTGAGATGATGAGCAACCAAATTTTAAACTTCTCAGAGCTAGAAAAAGGCGCTTGCTTTATAAAATGAAAGCTTCTTTTCAAAACAAAGGTAGTTCCGCCTTTCTGATCCGCCCTTCTAATAGTTTATCGTTTTTGATCCGCTGTTGCATCCAGGTGACATACAGTAGCTCATATTGTCAAATCTCCAAATGACAATACTAATCTGCCTGTTGCAAATCGGTGGCCCCACTAGCGAGGGAGCATGCCCTTGTTGAGCGTGGTCTCCTATTCACCCCGTAGTTTTATGAGGTAACCAGGAACCCAAGATCCAGGGGGATACTAGGGGGACTCCATGATGTGAATAGGCCACGCCCCCTCTTCCCTGGCAGACGGGGGCTCCGCGCTGGGCAGCGCCTGGATTGACGCCCGCCCGCCCCACGCACCAGCCGCGGGTGCCTACAGACATGCCGTATTGAACCCGGACTGTATTGTGCGCACACAACCCCGAATACTACCCTAAGAACATATGGTACTCAACTACAACACTAACACCCAACTGACCCACTAGCAACAACAACAGCAAATATACACAGCACTACCAATACTGATAAGGCACTGATAGGAGACTCACCACCTTCCTCGTCACATGAAGCACAGTAGATACATCCACGGTTTATTCCATAGCATCAGAATACACAGAATACTCGCCAGAACAATATAGGAGTCGAGTACTAAATATGGAATGCAGGGTAGGTATGACCGCTCCGGCTGGAAAGACTGTAGTGGCTATCCGAGGTTAGGCGAGCCCCTTCACGCTCGCCGTCCTCCCTATAGTGCAGCCGACTGTATTGCTTCGTGAGGAGCGGCAAGGCTCCGCTCAAGAGATCCTGAGATGTTGACGAAAGCGGGATCACAATTGAGGCGCCCCAGAGTCGCGCCCGCGCAGCCGCTCGACGTGTCGACGGAAGTATAAAATGAGCCATCCGGGGGGCGGCGCACCGCCGTCCCCGCCGACCAATAGCGTGCGCGGGCAGGCCGAGCCTCGGGAGCGCCTCATCGGGGTCCCGAGCCGATACGGCAGTCCGAGGGAGTTTAAATTGAAGGGAGCGAACCATCGCATTCGCGACAGTGTGTTTTTATTTGTTTAAGGCATAGGCAAGAGTTGAGTAAAGAACAGCGTTAAAACAATACAGTATGGTGTAGTGTACCCCTCAATCATGTGAATGAAATGTTATAAGTATCATATTTCACCTCTATTTGTTCAACACGTTTCAACGAACTTGAATGCTTGCGCGAAGAATCTCTTCAGGTCTTCGTACTTTCCAGGCATCGTTGAAAAACTTCTTTAAAAATCTGTTGAATAAGAAATCCGACCTGCTCAGCGATCTAGCAACCGGGTCCCGTAGTTTGAGACTTCATCGTATGGATTTCATCGGTTCTATTGGTTTGGTAGATAACTCATTAGCGAGAATTCTGAACCACCCGGTGAAATACACGGCTTTTTTGAATTTTCCAGCGAAGAAAGATCGACGCTTAGAGTCTCCTGAGGTCCGCTCTGAAGTGTTTCGCAAAGGATAAGAAGGTTTAAGGACAGCATTTATCAGAGAGTTTAGGAAGTTCAGTGGCCGATAAATCAGAACACGGATAAAACTGAAATCAGTGTAAATATGAACGGAAGAGAATAGAATGGCAACAGCGAAGATTAGGCGGACATGACAAACATTTTCAAAAAAGGCTCAAAGGCTAAGGCAAATTATCTTTGCTCCCGTGCACGCGGAGATGGGGTGAGGAAGAACAGTGGACGGCCAGCTTTGTAAGTCCAGGCAGCTGAAGAGACTCCGGTAACAACTTAGTAGGCTCGCCAACATCACAGCCTCTTAGCACAAGAGTTGGCCTGGACTTAAATAAACGTTATCTGCTTGACTCAGAAAAAAATCCTCTGTTTCAAAGAGTCTTCAAGTCGCTAGGCGAAATTTTTGGGGTGACAATGACATGAGCAAAGAGTACTTGCTGCTTATACAAAAGCAGTGCTGATGAAGCTGTGTGTTAACTGTCTCTTGAATAACACGAAGGTGACCAATGCTTAAACTAACACACTGTGATATTGTTTGAAAAACTTGAAAATAAAGCACTTGTCGTATATCATCCGTTCCAGCTGCAAAGAACTACAGCATGAGTGATACAAGCGCTCAAGAGAAGTAGAGTCGAATTGTCCATTCCTTGTATCTCCTTTGTGAACTTTCTTTGAACATTTTCGATCTTGGTTGCATACTGCGCCTTTGAAGAAGTCCATAATATAATAGACGCAAAGCGTCCAATAACTCTTACAGGGATGCGCAAATATTTATAGCGAAAATTTCGGAATCGTCTGCGTACTCGTCTCGAGCACGATGGCTGGGAAGGTCATTTATGTAAAGGAGGAACATTAAAGGGCTGAGGTACAGTACTTAAGCATTCGTCTCACACAAGTTTTAAAAAGTTTGAAGGGGCTCTCATATTTCTCGTTTTGAAGCCACGTAGTATGACATTTAACCTTGTATGTGCTAAGTATGGTGTATGCATTTCTCTTCTCAACGTTTTCATCATGTGAACGTTTGTTTTTGTGTATAACACCAAGATCTCTACTGACTTCATATTCGCCAGTTGATAGTTTCCGAGGCAAAAAGTAGGGTTGGGAGTGTGTCTCTTGCCGAAGCACGTTTCCGACGTCTTTTTGAGAGAAAGCTTTTTGAGAGATGTCAAGCTCATCTGATGGATCAGCTTCACAAAGCGTCCAATACCTTTTGCAGGGAAGCGCAGCTACAATACGGCCTTACATTTGGTCTTTGGGCGGAATAGTGGAAAGACGCGTTTTCTGCTGCTTTTCGATAGCGCTCTTTAAATTGAGCGCTCCGAAAAACGAAACATATTCGAAACCAGTATCGTGCTAGCTTCGTGACGAGATGGAAAACCCCGATTGTCAAAAAATGTAGTTCGGTGACCTACATTCTACGCGACCCGGCGGGCGCCCTCCCTCGCGTGAGATAATTACGCCCAAAGGATTTGGCGCTTGGTTTTTGGCAAAAACCTCACACCCTCCCCCCCCCCTCTAGTAGTGCAAGAAGATCTCTTTTCAAAATTGGATTTTGCATCCGAAAGATAGAGAATTTTTTCTAGTTTTCTGAGTGCTTCCTGCTTTTGCGCAGCTCTTAAAATAAGGCGAGTTATTACCGTTTTTGTAAAATTGCTCCAATTTTTTTCGAGCAAAAATCGCACCTCCCGGCCGCGCATAAAGACGCCTTTTTGAAAAGCGGTTTTGTAATCATCCTAAAGAAATTTCTTCTAAATTTCTGAATGCCACCAGCATTTGCATAACTCTCAAAATTGAGCGAGTTACAATCGGTTGAACGAAGTAGAAGTAGAAGTACCTTCCAATCACATCGACCAGAGAACCATTCTTCTTGATCACATCGAAAATCGCTCCAGATGACTAGCATCTTTTACTATGTATCATCAAAAATTGATTTTTGTAAAGCTACATATCCGCTCTAGACATTTTTTCCTTCAGGTAGAAAAATCTTTATTTTTGAAAAAAAGAAAATTTCCAGAATGGCCTCACCTGATCGCAAATTGGATCGCTAAGAAAAGACTTGATTTTTTGAATAAGTGCTGAACAAAAACTGTGTTAATGTGAACGCCAACTGCGGCTCCAGTGGTGGCCTACTTCAAAAAACATTTTATTTTTCGAAAAAAATAGGATATGAAAATCACTCTGCCTCACTCTACCTGACCAGATAAAAGGCTGCTTAGGAGAGAGCTGATTTTTTTCCTGCTACAAAACAAAGGTTAAACTTCTGTAAGGTTCATTTCCAGCTCCATTTCCATCAAGTAAAAAAATGTGCCACGTCGTCAGAGCGAAAATTGAGCAACGATCTATCCATTTCAGGTATTTTGAAAACTGCTTCGAAAAAATTTGTTATTCAATCGTAAAGCAATGAACAATCTACTTTTGTTAGGTACAATTTTTTATAACAAATCCAAAATGACGTCCTCTTTTCGTAGAAGAGGTACTCAGTGTGTCGCAGTATCGTTGCCATGCTTAAAAATCTTCATTTAACCGATTTATTTCCGTTAGAAGGTTACTAATTGAACATTAGTTATTATTTTTTATTTATCTTTTTTTCGCATTTTCTAAAATTGTCTGCAACACAAGATCCCATGTCACATCACATGGTTGATGGTGCTTCATGTATCGCGAGATAATGCTACGGCGTCCGCGGGAGCCGACGCGCACTCGCAAAGCCCGGCGAGTGTGAGAAGTATGCGAGGGTCCCTGATGCGAGGACGGCATCGGGGGGCAACTGTGTTAGTCCAAAATTCCCGCAACGTAGGCAAGACCCGCGTGGCAACGCTGAATGTGGGTACGTTGTCGGGCCGCTCCTTTGAGTTGGCAGAGGCACTGGAGCGAAGAAAGGTTGACTTCTGTGCGGTGTAGGAGACGAGGTGGTCCTGCAGCAAGTCAAGGGACATAGGCCGAGGCTTTAAGGCCATTTTGTGTGGCAGTCCCAGGACCACCAGCGGTGTTGGTATAATCGTCTCCGAACGCTTCCGAGGCGCGATTGCAAGCGTGGAGCGTTTTAGCGACCGCTTAATGAAGATCGTTGTCGCTGCTGAACGGCGAATGTATCACCTCTTCTCTGCTCCGCAGACTGGTTGCTCCGAAAGCGACAAGGACGAGTTTTGGAGCCTGCTTGATGAGAAGACAGCAGAAGTTCCGTCACTGGACGTAATTATTGTTGCAGGTGATCTTAATGGTCACATTGGAGCAACAAAAGACGGTTACTGCTGTCATGGTGGTTTCCGATACGGGTCACATAACGTCGATGGTGAGCGCATACTTTAGTATGCAGAGTCGCTCGATCTCACGAAGTTTCGAAAACGTGCTTCCACCTCATCTCGTTTTATAGCGGGAACACTAAAACGCAAATCGACTTTGTCCTTGTAAGGAATCGAGACCAAGGGCTAGTCACTGATGCGAAGATCGCGCCGTATGAGACGGACGCCACGCAACATCGACCGTTGATCTGCACTAAGGTTAAGGAAAAAGTCCGTGAGAAGAAGAGGTTATACCATGCATTTCTCAGCGACAAGACAGCCGAAAAATGGCGCTTTTATCAGGAAGCGAAGAAATCGGCCAAGAGTGCAGTGGCCGTTGCAAGAGCCACTCATTATGATGTTGTCAACGAAAGACTTGAGTCGCGCGATGGTGAGCGATTTCTTTATCGACTCGCCAAGTTCCATCATCGCCAGACCAAGGATGTTGAAAAGTTCTTTGGCATCAACGATGAGAATGGCCATCTCCCAATGGACCGCAAAATGGCCTTGAATCGATGGCGAAACTACTTCGAGAAGATCTCGACGGTAGAGTTTGCCCATCCAGCCATTCCCTCTGCTCCTCCCGTGTACGATCCCGTTCAGAACATCACTGTTGAGGAGACAGAAGCGGCTTTAAGGAAGATGAAGCCAGGCAAGGCAACGGGCGCTGATGACCTGGCGGCCGATTTGTGGAAGTCCAAATCCTGGTACCCAGCTGAGTGGCTGACGATGTTCTTGAACCAGGTGGTTGCGGAGAAGAAAGTTCCTGATAGTTGGCAGATAAGCACAACGATTCCGATTTGGAAGAAGAAGGGCAGTCCAGCAGACTGCACAAGCTACCGTCCAATTCGTTTGCTTTCGCATAGCATGAAGATCTTTGAGCGAATTGTTGATGGACGCATTTGTGACGTCGTCCAGCTTTCTACCAACCAGTGTGGTTTTGTACCTGGGTGAGGCACTATCGATGCCATACACGCCGTTCGTCTACTTATAGAAAAACACAGCGAGAAATAGAAGCCGGTGCATCTTGCCTTCCTCGACTTGGAGAAGGGCTTCGATCGCGTTCCGCGTGAAGTGATATGGTATGCTTTAAGACAGCATAATGTTCCCGAAGAGCTTATTGAGTGGGTGCGGCTACTCTACTCTTGTCCGAGGAGTAGAGTCCAAGCGCCAGCAGGTACGTCGATGGGGTTTCCCATCTCTGTCGGAGTACATCAAGGTTCTGCGCTCTCCCCACTGCTCTTCATCGTCGTTATGGATGCCATATCACGTGATCTTCAGCGGCCAGCCACTTGGATGTTGCTTTATGCTGACGATGTAATGCTTGCTTGCGAAGATAAGGTTGAACTCCAGCAGCAGGTACAAGCTTGGTGCGATCGCTTGGAGAGATTTGGACTCAAACTTAATGTAAGAAAAACCGAGTATTTCACGACTGACGAAGATGAGTCCAGCTCCATTAAGGTAAACGGCATTGAGCTGCCACGTACTTTGGTATTCAAGTACTTGAGATCAGCAATCAATCCGATGGCAGTCTACTCATTGAAGCCAATTCACGCGTGAGTGCAGCGTGGTCCAAATGGTGCTCTCTGACGGGAGTGCTCTGCGACAAGAAGATACCAGAGCGGGTTAAATCGAAGATCTACAGAGCAGTCGTTCGACCTGTAGCTATTTACGGAGCTGAGTGATGGCCGGTTACCAAAGAAAATGAATGGCGCCTCAGCGTAATGGAAACGAAGATGCTGCCGGAGTTACGTGTATGGACCGTGTGCGCAACGACACCATTCGGCAAAGATTTGGTGTCACCCCGATAGTTGAGAAATTGCGTGAAGCTCGTCTGAGATGGTACGGCCATGTTCTTCGCGCAAACGGTGACACTTTCCGAAAGAGTCGCCTTAACTTCGAGGTGCCCGGAAAGCGGCCACGAGGGAGACCAAAGCAGCGCTGGCTTGATTCGCTGCACCAGGACTTGAAGATTGCTAGGTTACACCCTGATCAGGCATTTGATCGGGAAAAGTGGCGCCAGTATTCCAGGAAAGCGGACTCCGCAAGAAAGCGGGAAAAATGCTGAAGAAGAAGAAGAAGGGCGATATTCTCTACAAAAATTTTACAGATGAGTGAGTATCCGGGGGCTTCCAACAATGATCGATCTGGTCTAAACGATGAAAAGAAATACATAGAAAAAACTCAAGCCAGAGAAGCTTAAGTATGTAGCTATAATAGTCTGAAACTAATTGTTTAAACACTCTAACTCTAGAAGCTGTAACAAATCAAGTTTCTCCAATCTCTTCTTGAAAACAAGACTGTTCTCGGATTGCAAAACTTCATTTGGTAGCAGAGTACCCAATACTTACTAGCTGGTAGTCTAACTTCTTTACGTAATATTCGGAAGCAGAAAACTAGGTCTGCAGTCGCTCTTCTAAAACGCAAGCTTTCAACCCCAGTGCTTTTAAGCGTTGGCAGTAATAAGGTATGCGGGCAGCGCTGTCCTTTTTGTGAGCTCGATAAAACACCATTTTAGCGAAAGTCTTCTGTACTTCTTCGAGCTGTAGGATCCGCCTCTTCTTAGACGGGCTCCACGCTTGGGAACAATAGTCAAGGTGAGGTAAAACATAGGTTTTATATAAACGTGTAAGAAGCACTGGATCGTCAGTATGAATACTACGGAAAAGTGAAAAAAGAACGGCGTATGCCTTTCTTACCGCATGAGTTATGTGCTCCGAAAAGGATAGCCTGGAATCGATCACCACGCCAAGATCTTTAGCTGAGGGAATACTCTCTAGAGGTACGCCATTAATACTGTAATCACTTGCAGCTCCTTTTCCGATGTACATAACAAAGCATTCATCGATTTTTATAGTCAAATTCTAGGATGAGGTATAGTGTAATTTCGCAATTGATCTCTCGAGTTCGGAGCTGACTTCATAAGAATTGTCGTCATTATAGATCCCGTAAATTTTTATGTCGTCCGCAAAAATCTTTATTTTAACAAACTGCGAAGTAGAAGAAAATTTGGGCAGATCCATTGTGTAAAGTAGGAACAACAAAGCTGATAGAACCCCGCCTTGTGGGACACCGCTAGTACAACGAAGTCGCTGTGAGAAATCATTAGCAACTCTAACTGTCACTTAGGCCTATCAATCAGCTTGGAGTGGCTCATTTTGTCAAAACCTTCGAAAGACCAAGATAAACAACATCGACTGACATTCCTTGATCGAGTGCCAATTTCCAATCAAATAAGGTATCAACAACATTTGTGGTTGTGGAAAGTCCAGCAAGATAGCCATGTTGTTCGGGAGGAATAAGCCGGAATTTTTCTACCCACGATAGAAGCTTCCTCCTTATAATCTTTTCCATCACCTTAATCGGCGTGGGGTTAATGCTTATAGGACGGTACTGAGACACCAATTGAGCGTCAAGACTCTTTGGGATTGCCGTAACTAGTGCATCTTTCCAAACATCTGGCACTTTAACAAACATAAGGGAAGCATTGAAGATGAACGCCAGAGGCTTCGAAAGTGACTCGGCGCATTTTTTGAACAACATAGGAGGGATACCATCATACGTTTCAACAACGGAAGGCTTAATTTGTTTGAGAATCTTACAGACTTCTAAAGGATCAAAACATACATTACAAATTTGATGATCACCAACATTCGGGCAACTAGTTGAAGGGGAATATCTCCCAGTGCCTGGGGAAAAAACGCTCCAAAGAAGTTTCCCAATGCAATAGCTTTGTTTTCATCAGAGAGACATATGTGCCCATCCAATCAATAAGCCTAGGAATGCCTCCGACAGATTTGCCTTTTTTACGAATATAAGCATGAAGCCTTCTCAATGATCATTCGGAAGCAATCTGTCGTTCTTTGTTTGCCCAGAACTTCCTCAGGTGGTAATCTATGTCGGAACATATTTTTTATAGTAATTGTCTTGAAGTGGGTTGTCAGAACTGAGAAAAATCCGCTTTTCTGAGAAAGCAAGTTGAGAATGTGCCTTGGAAGCTTAAGCTTTGTAGAAGAATTTGACTTGAATGGTACAAAATCAGCAAGGTGGTCGTATACAACCAGGCAGAATCTCCGGTAAAGATCGGACGTAGAAGCATAATTTTCAAACAATTGAAACCAGTCCACATCCTGGAATTTCATATTGAGGAATACATAATCCATACTCAGGAAGTCTGGCTTAGGGATAACGAACAATGGATTATGGGTGTGCAGTCTAAATAAGACCATGGAATGATCAGAGGTGGTAAGAGGAGGTAGAGCTTCGACATTCCCAACAACGATTCTTGACGTGAGAATCACCTGTCCTGTATCACCTGTCGTCCCGTTGATCATCGACTTGCACGAGCGGGAGCCAGCAGCGTCTCGATTCGTCCCTGCGCCTCTCCGGAGGCCATCTCTCACTTACGTGAGTCGTGTCATTCCGAGCATCGTCCTCTCGATTCCACGTGCGCGACGCTGATCGCGTGTTCATCCTGCCTTCGTGTAGCGCAGGTCTCTGAGGCGTATGTTAGGGCAGGAAGAACAGTGGAGTCGAATAGGTGGGCACGGAGTCGGACGTTCTTCGTCTTCTTCGCGACTTCTTCGACGCTCTTGAAAGCTCCCCAAGCCTCTCGATTCCCCGTGCTCAGCTCTGGCGTTAGTCGTTGGCCATATTGACTTCGCAACCCAGATAGACGTAGCTCGAGCATTCGGTGATGTTCGTTCCGTCGCGCGAGAATGGGGCATCAGAAACTTGTCCGTTCCTCATGAACATCGTCTTCGTAAGATTCATCTGCAGTCCAACGTTCCCACATACAAGATCGAAGTCAGCCAGCATTCGCTCCGCCTGGCTGATGCTCGGTGTTATGAGCACGATGTCATAAGCGAAGCGAAGATGATCTAGTTGCCGGCCGTCGACCTTCACTCCCATGTCTTCCCATTCTAGTTCGCGCATGACCTTTTGGAGGGTGGCGCTGAAGAGCTTCATCGGGAGAGCGGTCATCTTGGTCTTGAAGTTGGCGAAATTCCGGCGGGCATTGCGGATGCTCAAACCTGCCTTTGCAGCTTCAGCCAACACTTCCGCCCTTCTCTCCTTAAGATCCTCCTTTATCGCCGCTCTGCATAGCTTCGCAAGTTCGGACGTCAGTTGGTAGTTGCCTGACGCTCGTGCTTCTCCACGCTGGCGTATCAGCTCGAGAGTTTCCGGACACAGGCGTCTCTTGGTGGTCTACAAGCTCGCGGCTCCCTTAGCACTATCGCGGAGATGGTGCACGAAGTGGTCGTATTCCTCGTCGATGTTGTCCATAACGGTATCTTCCCAAAGGCCGGTGAGAGAGGTGTAAAGGTCCCAGTTGATGGTCGTTCTGGGACTCCTCTTCTTAAACTTCACGGCCTTCTCTCCTTGACGCGAAAAGCGAAACTTTGCGCGAAGGAGGCGGTGGTCCGATCCCGTGTAGAACTTGGGGACAACCTTAAACGTCGGTCATGCAATACTTGCGGTTGAAGATGATGTGGTCGATCTCGTTGTGGAACTGGCCACCAGGGGATTCCCAGGTCCATCGTATACGCGACGAACACAGTCAAAGCTGGCACGGAGCCACATCGCTTCAGTCGCAGACGGCCGATTCGGCCTGTCAAAGACTCGTACGAATCGATGTTCATGGCCAAGTTCGTGTTGACGAGGACACCAACGCCGCCTACTCCCCTGCTGTCGCATGTTCCGAGGAACAGTTCTTCTCCGGAGTCGTAAGCGGTGTGTAGGGAGTGATGTCTTCTCGTCTCGCTCAGTCCAATGACGTCGTGCATGATCTTCCTGGCTTGCATCATCAGGTCCTCGACGGATGCTTCCGATGCGAGCGTGCGGGCGTTGTAAGTACAAATCGTCATCCTAGTCCTTCTCAATTTGCGCAGCCTGGTTAGGCCCTGAGATGCTAGCAGCCTCTTCGTACTCGTCCTTCCCATCGCTGCAGAAATGGGGGCTCTTTCGGGGTCAGGGGAATGAGGCCATTTAGTGCTGCTGTGTTTGACTTCCGTACAACAGGGGTAGCTAGTCAGCCTCTGCCTTGCGGGCGAAGAACTCCGGGCAGCCAGCCAGACTGCCTGAAGAGACGGGGTGAGACTTAAAGCGGCCTCGAATCGCCTTACATGTACTCCCAGTCTACCGAGTGCAAGCTTTTGCCGGGCCGACGCAGTTACAATCCGCACAGGCGCAAACACATCCACGCACAATATGCATGATCATGCTGCTCCCACGCAAAAGGATCGCGACCCGACACAGCAGGAGCAAGGAGTCCATCCCCTGCATCCCACCTGCGTCTGGGCAGTACACGGTCGCATTTGGTTCGCATTTAATTCCCCTATCCACCACCCGGGGAAGCGCCACGTGGCCCTGCGACAAGCGGCCCGAGATCCCTCTTAACAAGAGAGCCCGAAGGCTCTCTATCGAGGGAGATCCGTGGGAAGTGAGAATAAGGTCAAGTATCTTGCCCTTACATGTGATTAATTCACATGCTGCTTGAAACCACAGTTATGAAAAAAGCGGCAAAAACGTAAAGACGACTGATCAAGTGCTTAGGAACTCGCTCACTCAACATTAAGATTGAAACCACCGAGCAGGTGATTTCAATCCTAATGTTGAGTGGACGAGTTTCAAAGCAAAGGTCAAGTATCTTGCCATTGCAGGTGGATTGAGTCACAAGTTGCTTAAAACCACAGTTATGAAAAAAGCGGCAAAAACGTAAAGACGACTGATCAAGTGCTTTGAAACTTGCCCACTCAACATTAAGATTGAAATCACCGAACAGTATTGTATTTTCATGGAGTGTCAATGTGGAAATGGGCTCAATAAGGTCCTCGTCATCACTTTTAAGAGAGTTTGGAGGCCGGTGGACAAGAGCAAATCTTGCCGGCGAAGAGCTTTCTGTAAAGAACAAATCAATACACAGAACATCTGCTTTCACTTTGGAATAATGCGGAATATTTTTGGTACAGAGAACGTTTTTGAAAATGCAGCAAACTCCACCCCCTCTTCGTCCACCTCTGTCAGTACGGTAAATATCATATGGCAGTTTATTCAAGATCTCGGCGTCGGTGATTCGCGACGTTAACCAGGTTTCTGTTACAAAAACTACATCGGGGTTGTGGCTGTAAAAGAAACCATGAAAGTGGTGTAATTTGTTGACGAGGCTTCGGGCATTCAAAAGGTAACATGAAAGAGGAGCGTCACCTCCATGCACCTTCACATTTTTCCCGACTCCCTATTAGGAAGCTCAGAAACATGCTTCAGTTGACCGCGGTACACCACCCATTAGCGTCTGCTCTTACCTGCGTTCCGCTCTTTTGCCAGGTTCCTTACTTCGAAATCCTGCTTGCGTTCTTCAGGAGTCATACTCCTGCGAACAAATAAGTCTTCGAACCCAGATGTTCTTCTAAGAAAGCGGGCATTGGCAAGAGCTTCATGCCAATGGGTCCTGAACGACAGCACAACTTTGACTAGTCTTGGACGACTGGGGTCGAGCTTGCCCATGCGGTAAACATCACAAAGACCGCACTCGACCTTCAATACATCAAGTACATCGCAGACGTTTTCAACCAGATCTCGATGACGCTCCTATGTAGAGCCGCCATCCCGCGACTCTTTAAGCCCTGAAATGACCCTGATTAGAGGAAGGAAAGAATACATCCGCTAAACCAACACGCTCGAAGGTTTGCAAAGAGAAGAGTCGATGGGGCAGTGTCAATAGCCTTAGCGTAACCTACATAACAAACTGAAGCATAACTATTGGCATCTATAATTTGTGAGGAAACAAGAGACATGAGATTCGCTAATGTTGATCTTTTTTGCAAAAAGCCATGTTGATATTGATTCATTAACTCGTTACTTTAGAGGTAGTCAGAAAGTTGTTTGCAAATAATCCTTTCAAGAAGCTCACTTGTGAAAGACGTCGAGTTGATCCTCACATCAGCATTGCATCCCTTTTGAAGGTGGGCCCGACAAGGCTGTAATGTCATTGCAAGGGTACTTCAGCATGGGGAGAAACCTATTGAGCAGCAAGAGAGTAAGTACTGAGGTTAAACCTAACGCTGCTTTTTTAAGGAATGTGTAGGGTATTTTATCCGATGTTCATCAATATTGGGTTAATGTTAAGTCTATCACTACGCAGAAGACATCCTTCTCACCTAATGGAATTCTTGTTGTTGGCTAACATCTCATTGCCTCCTAGCGATATTTTCCACTCTCCTTGAGGCAGGAAAGGTGTAAATCTCACCTCATCAATGTTAGTGATAGACCAGCTCTCCTACAGACAACTCTCCTTTGACGAGTGCTAACGAAGTGCAACCGTTGACAGACCCAGCTCCGGTCACCATAGAGGTGCTCTAGTGTCAGAATGTAAGTCTACGGTGATCCTAAGATCCATCAATAGACCCAGCTTTGGTCGCTATAGAGGTGCTCTAGTTCGGAATGTAGATCCGTGGTGATCCTCAGATCCATCGAGAGCTAGAGACCGCGGGACAATGCGTGCCGTACCTGCTTGGACGCCATAGTCCGGTAGAGTTGCGAGTGTGCGCATGTCACTCACCTTGTTACCTACGTGTCCCCTTTGATGAGTCTTCACCTATACTCTTGGAGGAGATCCTCCTTTTGTTGACGGGATCTCCATCCTTCTGCTGTCCTAGCCTTGAAATCCACTGGACCACCAGCTGTAGTCAAGGAAGGACTACTCAGAAAACTGGAGACAAGTTACTTGCTCGATTAGCGCGAGTAAATGATTGCCTCACGCCAGAAAAGCGCAAGGTTTAGGTAACTTACAGGCACCTTGCATGTAAGAAAGCAAAACTAGGGCCCCCGGGGGCCCTAGTTGTATAACCTTACATGTAAGGTGGAAGTAGCTTAAACTAAGGTCGCATGTAACTAACTTAGAAATCTGGGCCCCCAGGGGGAAATTCCCCCGGGGTCCCCTAAGGTTCGCTTTCTTACATGCAACATACATGTAACTTACTATAAGCTCGCATGTAGCTTACTTAATTTTCAATGTCGCAAGTATCTTACTCCGTTTTGTAACTAGCAAGCAACATACGCAAAAGCTAACGTGGCATGCAACTAGGTGTGATATCTACATGCAACTAGGCCCGTGCTCCCAGTCTACTCGTGAGGCGCAATATACTTCACGTTGGATTGTCGTAGGGAGCCCGCTTGCCGTTAAGTACTGCTAGCAGGTGGTTTGAAGCTGGGGGCTCCAGCAGCGCTGAGCACACTATGGATTGACATTTCGGTCGTACGCCTTGTTCAGACATATTTTGTTTATTTTCTAAACAGTTTGAGTAGTGTCTCAATATCTCTAGAGACTCTCAAACTGTTTAAAAAATAAACAAAATATGTCTGAACAAGGCGTACGACCGAAATGTCAATCCATAGTGTGCTCAGCGCTGCTGGAGCCCCCAGCTTCAAACCACCTGCTAGCAGTACTTAACGGCAAGCGGGCTCCCTACGACAATCCAACGTGAAGTATATTGCGCCTCACGAGTAGACTGGGAGCACGGGCCTAGTCACACATAGATATCACACCTAGTTGCATGCCACGCTAGCTTTTGCGTATGTTTGTATTTTTATTCGTTTTACAATTTATGTCCCGGTTGATATGTGTTGTTACTTGCGACATTGAAATTAAATGTGTTGTCGTTTCTGAATATTTTTTGAGATGCGCGTGACTTCCATAAAGTTTATTGTCACATAAACTACTCCACATAGCAGTATAAGAACGTGTGTTTTGAAGTGCATATAATGCACAACAGGAGATCGAACATGATATCGTGAAACGAAGAAGTGGCAATGTAGAGGTTGTGGTGCGGGTTCATTCCTGACTGTAGTCGAAGAAGCTCAGCGCCATACTGGCATCACTCTCCGCCGAGTCCACACTCCGCTGCGACGCTTCCAGTCCGCCGTCGGTGCTCTGCGAGGAGGGTCGCGACGGAATTGTGTCATTGTCGATGGCGGCATAGCTGGTGGACTGCTCCGCTGCTTCGTGACTTTTCATGTTCCGGCGGAAGTTGGTGCTAAAACAACTGTTTTTGTTGTGTAGAAATGTGGATTGTGAATATTCAATTTATTACGTACAGCGCCACAGTTATCATCTGGAATACGTCGAAGTAGAAGGACGTGCGGACCTCCTTATTTGCCTTCTCGTACATGGCCTTCACGAAATCTAAAAGGTGATGAGTTGGTTGTAGAAACATGTGTTCGAGTAATGTCACTACTTACTTATGACCAGATCGGATTCGAAGTCGACGTACTGGTTTTTTCTTTTTCTGGTGCGCGCCGTAAGTCGGGGCCACACGTCACGAGAATACATCTAAAGGATTAGATGCTTATGTGGGATACACCTTAAGCTGAGAAGGCTAACGCAAACGGGCATCTAACACCAACCTCCGACACGATGTGGTGGATGAACTTGTTGAAGAAACTGACGTATTCCGAGGTCGACGAGGGCACCCGAGATGTGCGCTGGAGCCGAGTGTAGAGGGCGGACAGGTCACCTCCTTCAAAGACACATGCTAAGTGTCGAGAAGAAGATAACAAGGGAAATTGGGCATATAGGACTTCGAAAGCTCACCAGGGCCGTATGACGAAGATGGGATCGTGAAGTCTCCGGAAGGCACATCCAGTGCTCCGAAGTCCTTGGACGCCGTTAAGGTCTCGTCGCGGCTTTTCTGGTAGACTTTTTTCTTCACCACCGACAGAGCAGTCTCCACGGTCTTCACTCGGTCGCGAAGGAGTCGAAGCTGAGCAAAGAGGCCGATTACACTAAGCGGAGATGATTCGGTCGTAATATCGAAGACTAACTGTTATGGCAGACTTTAAGTGGCTCGATCGGCGCTCCAGCTCCTCAGCGTTCTGCGCAGAAATGACGTCATCTACCAGGCTGGACAGGTCCGTGGGGAAGATGTCGTTCTTAACCGCATTCTGAAGGGAGAAGTGCTCAGATGCAGTTGCCGTGAAGGAGCCGAAACCAAAGCTTTATGAGAGAACTACCAAGATTTCCTCGTCGGTCATCCTGCTTCTTTTCTGCATCCCTACCAGCTTTCTAACCAGGGGATCCTCGATATGCCTAGGTGAATCAACAGAAGTGAACTGCTAGAGACGAAGCTGACTACATCATGAGAGAACAAAATTTACAGTTGCTCCACGACGCTCTCCGATGCTTGTGATGAAGAATCTTGTCCTTGCGACGAAGAACCTAGTCCTAGTGACGAAGATCCTTGAGAAGACAACGACTCCTGAGAAGTGAGTACCGGATTCGTGCAGCCTGCACCGCTGCTCTCGTTCGGGTTGCCAGCAGAAAACATTCTGATAAACTCAAGTTCAAAGTGGTGGTGTACGTGTCAAGTTACGGAAACCAGTGCGAGGTAGAGGTAATCAGGTAATTAGTGATCGAAACACCACGTAATGTTTTGGTATTGATGTGTCATAGTCGTTAAAAGATTTATTTTAGTGAAAGGTCAGAAACGTGTAAACGTGTGTGCAACCGAAGCAAACGACAATCATCGTGGCCATGTTATTCGGGGTTTCCGGTGTTATTCAACAGCATTATGAATTCACTCTCGGTACTGAACTTCAATGGAACCGCTGTGCCGCGAATGCACGATACAGGAAACACCACGGGCAGCGTAGAAATCGAGTTGCTGTGCGAAAGCTTATAGAAGAAAGTGTTGACCCGAGAACACCAAACGATGGCTTTGGCATAGTCATAGAATTTGAGCGAACGCAACAGTTCAATGTAAGACTCGAAAGGACATGTGACACTATGCAGCTGCAGAGCTACGAAAACCTCGCTATCGTGCTTTCCGAACAAAAGACAATGTGCCGGTCTTTGTTGTCCTCCGACATGCACCGCTAGTTCGCTCTGCTGCGTGTTCTTAGGACATCTTCTTAGAGCGGAAGAGTAACTCCGTCCACGATATACGAGTCGAGTGCTAAAAGGAGCGGGATTGAGTTGGTGGCAACTGTGACGACTACACGGTTCAAACCCACAAGAATTCGTTGCAACCGCATTCTCGTAGAACGTTGAAGGGGAGTTCGTCTCGATACTCTATGAAGTTTCTGGCTGCTGGCTCGCCCTCATCCATTGACCCTCAAAAGCGCCAAAAAATATTTGGTTGATGTTGTGTTGAACTGTGCGTAGAAGCATACTGCTTAATGGCGTCGGAATTCCCAACTCCGTTTCTTGTCCTCTTATCATAACTTCCGCCGCAACCACTAACTTATAGAGATGTCTGGAAATATGAATTCCTCATTGGTGACTAGCGAGCAACCACTCATGGAGAAGTTTTCACACTTACGCACGAAAAGCAGCGCCGCTTGGCGATCTTGTGTTACCAACACGATTCACACGTTTCATAAGCCTATACTCAGATTCGAACATAGAAGCTGAGAACTCAGCCGGGTTTCCACGGGAAACAATGTCTTCCGCTGCGTGGTCAAACCACACCTGCAGATGGGTTAGCGTTAACGTTATCAACGGCTTAGCTTGTGTTAATGTTTCCGTGGTTAGCTTCTGTGAAAGTTGCTGGCTTACGTGTTTTTTAAACGTTGCGTAATCAGCACCGAAGGCGTCATCAAATAGGCGACTGCAGAATTTCAGTGATCTTTCAACAACACGCGTTAATCGTTTCGTCATCTATAACTACTTATTATTATACGCTTATCATAAACTGGCTATATAGTAGAGACCTACGAGACAATTTTGCAAGACGTTTGCAATGATGACCGACTGCAGTACAACAGTGGCGCGCTTCTTACATGGAATCAGGTTCTCAGCAACCGCAACTGGGACAATAGCCATTCCAAGCTGAAGTGGAGCGATTGGCAAACCCGACACCGAAGGGGAAGCGATAGGGAACGAACCATCTCTATCTCTGACCCTGATAGCTTCTTCACATCAGAAGGGGATCGTAGAAAATTCCTGACGTATGTCGGTAAACGTGCCTTTGTAGCCATCTCTTCCAACTGTGCCCTGTGACTGTTGCTCACACGAAGGGGAGATAGGAGCTTGAGGCAGAGGCAGTCTTCAAAGTGAAACTTCAACCGAGCGCAAAGGAGAACCATGCATATACATCTATGAAACACCCCACAACTACCTTGCAAGAACATCTTCAGCACTCCTTCTTGGAAGCAATGCAAGTAGTCGATAACATTTTCCGACACTGGAATGAGCGCAGAAAAGGGTGAAGGTCCTAAAAAGAATCCCCAGGTATAGAAGCTTCGAAGACCTTACTAAATATTAGCTTCATGCAGGCTACCATGAAATCCATGTGTCCCTTCGTTGCTATGCCTGATGCAGTCTTCTGCTCCTCTTAAAGGAAAGCGTCCTTGCGGCCAGGTCATTCGTCGTGAAACACGACTATAAACACCAGGATGGAAGCACCTATAGCATCCGTTGTAGCCGTTTGCTCCTTTGATTCGAAAGCATTTAGCTATGGCCTACAAATATAGACATCGGTACACTCCCTTGGCGATTAGCATTAATTAATTTTTCTCCACCTCCTGATCCATGACAGCGGCCTTCAACAATACACGCACATTCCAGAGACTGTCACCATGCCTTATCGCTAAAGTGTTCGACAACAAAGTTTTCAGTCCTAAAAGCTAAAACGTCAGCCTGCCATCTCGATGTTTGTTTCGAATTGAGAACCCACCGCTTAACGCCAAATGCAGTGCCTCCTTACGTGGAAATGTGCCACCCGATACTATAGCCGCGAGAAGGGTATTATGCGATTTCCTTCGCTTCACCTTCGGTAGGTCCATTACCTTGCAGGAAATAATCCAGGACATGCCACTAGACAGACAGTCACACGTTAACAATCGTAATTGGCAGCAATTATAGGGGATGATGAATACCGTTGATGGCCCTTGAAGCAGAACCCATCCGCAGAGAGAAGGAGCTGTACGTTAATTGTTCGCGCCTTGAATTCTTCACTGGTCTCAATGCTTGAACGAAATAACTGGTAGTCCCTACAATCTCTCCTATTCTTAGTGAACCTTTGGCGGGACCAGCTACGATGCGCCGCGATCAGTTCCTAAATAAATGACTCTGAACCCTGAATAAAAGATGTTCCAGAGAGAGGGAGTAGCTCGTTACTTTACTTACATCCATGTTGACGAGAAGAATGTATGTCAACTGCTTCACGCAGTTTGCCGTCTCGACTACTATTCTTTTGTCACGTATGCTCGCTCTCGGAGGGACCCTGGAATAACGAAGTGACGATCTTCCATCATCTAGGCACCTAGTTTGGAAGATGATGGAAGATTGGGATTCGGAGCTCCGAATCACAATCTTCCAACATCTACCTCATCTACCTATAACTACGTCCAAAGACCCACATGAAAAGGGGACAACCGTCGACCTTGCATACATCAGTAGAGCTCTGCAGAGATGATCCACATCGGGCGCAATGTACTGTGCGTTGAAACTGCATCTCTTCACGTACGTGCTCTTCTATGAGCTTCAAGTCCTCCAAAGTGAATCGTGCGTCACATGAGCAACCAGCGTTAGCAAACGCCAAGATGCTCTTCAGTTCATTTCCCCGCCAATAGTTGTCGGCGATCCAACGCGCCTTCTCCAACTTCACCCAGCTGAAGCTCCGAAAAGGGTTGTCGTATTCAGCAGCTACAGCAGCTTCCACCACTGCTTGATTGCCTTCTAGGATGACATTGTCCCCTTCAGATACATCTCCAATATCCTGAGCGCCGATGTCGCCGTTTTCCACTTCCACAATGTCCTCCTCATCGTCCTCTACAATAATTTACTTGGTTTTTGTATTGCATTGTATTTCATTATTTTTGTTTTTAGCTGTTTCTGCGTTTGTTACGTTTTGTTCGAGTTCGTGTTTCGTTTTCTCTATTTCGTTTTTTTTTGGCAAATAACAGCGAACGAAACGAACGTTGCGAACGAGACGAACGAAGCGAACGAAAGGTGCGAAACAAACGATAGAAACGGAACGAACATATTTAGATGATGGATCAATGTTCGATTCTCTCATGCCTACCTCTTCCGAAAAATCGCCTTCTAGGGTAGTGGGCATAATGGCGGGAATAGAACATTTCGTGCGGCTTCCACATGAAACAGAACACTTTTTCGGAGAAACCGAGATCATTCCGAATGTGAGAACGCAAAAAACGGTTCTCGGTTCCATCGAGGACAAGCATGAACTTCTGCCCCTCCTTCGGAGCTTTCCTACAGAGCCTACTTTCCAAAGAAGCCGCTACCGTAATTTGTCGTTGCGGCGCTTTAACTATCGGCAGTGCATCGAGCTCACGAAAAGTCAGTTCGATTTTATGGTTCAGAATGTGTAGAACATAGCACAAAATCATGAAGAGACGGTCAATTAAAACAAGGAATCCACATTCATGCATCGCTGGCTCAAGTTCAGCACGTCTACCTCCCAAACGCGGCCCATACAGTTCGTTTTCTGGGAGAGACGAGCATACCGGAGAGACGCGCCGGGGCACCCCATCCCCCATCGGGGGAGGCTCGGGGTACACAAGCATACGGCCCCAGAAGTCCGTACCCCCCCACCCCCACACGATAGAGCACATTCATATTTGCTCTACTGTGGAAGTCATGACGCAAATAGGTTCGATGGGTCATCATCATGTACTCAGTACAAGAGGGCGGCTCCTTTGGAAAGTAAGCTCTGTAGGAAAGCTCCCCCCTCCGGCTCTAACTTGGAAAAAAGACTGAAATAAATGTGACGACGAGATCGCACGAATGAGACGGGAAACCTAACAGATAAAATCCAGTCAGTACATAAAAAAGGGTGAATAGCAATCTCGAATAGTTGTGGGCGACCTCATAAAAAGAGCCACTAACACGCCAAAAAGAAACAGTGACTCGCAGCAAAGTTTAATCGCCCCTGAGCAAAAAAGCAGCCAAAATGGATTCAAAAATGGACTCGGATATTCACCTTCATACGATCATACAGAGATCAGAAGCATCAGTAGAAGCACTTAATAGAGAGAGCAGTACGACATTCGTACGGACGAGTGTATAATACGAAATCTTCGTTACCAAGCGGAAACGTCCGCGGAAACGCGTTTGAACGCGGTTGTTTGAACGCCGTTCAAACAACAGCAAACGCGTTTGAACGCGGTTGCTTGAACGTTCAAATAACGCGGGTATTTCAACGTGGGGTTTTCGAGGTCTTCTAAAAGCAAAAAGCAGGAGCACCCGGAGGTTGGTGGACTGGGGCGCGATATTGTTGCACTGGCGCTGACTACTGCTTCACACTGCACACATACTTCACACCTATATGTTAAGCTTCGACGACAACAGCGTCGCCGAAGCATAACATATAGGTGTGAAGTGTGTGTGCACCGTAAAACAAGATGGGCGCTAAATGGATCAATGAATTTGATGTGTTACATCAAATTAAAACTGTTGTGCAGCACTGAGAAAAGAAAAAAGGAAGAAATAGAACATATGTTCTATTTCTTTGCTGAACTCAGCTCACTGCTGATGTAAATGGGCTTCTTACCAAGGAAGAGGATAACCAGCGAATACAGGATGACCTGATCTCTGAGTCAAGTCACCCTGTATTCACTGGTTATCCCTCTTTGTATCTCATGTTTATGCATTATGTTCATTTAGAGGCGCTAAGAAGAAGCTGTGCTTCTTAGCGCCTCCAAATGAACATAATGCGTAAACATGAGATACAAAAGAGAGTACAAAAGAAAGTGTAAGTGTGAGGAGTGCAATACGAACTCTTGGCAGGTTTTCCCTTCAAAAAGAATATCCGTCTAAATATACATTAATCGTTTTAGTCTGGTACTGCGAAAAAGGAGTCAGTAGACGTTACAAAATTGTGGAATCACATCCCTAAATCTACCGGGAGCGTCAAACTATTCTGACGCAACACAAACTAGTAACATTCAGAGAAGATGTCAAAATGTGAACGTGGAAAAAGATGAACGAAAGCAAAACACTCCATCCAATCTAATAGACGTAATTCTGGCATGCGACTTTGCATTTAGCATTCAAGCTAGAAGTTCCACTGTCAGGGAACGGCTAATCAATTCAGTGGAGTCTAACCAGAAACAACTGGAACAGTTCTCATGAATCCGCCACACAGACACAGGGACCAGTGCCTCACTCGTCCCTACGAGTGCCTCTCTCGTCCCTATTACATGCCACGATACCACCGCAACTCATACGGAATCACCGGCACTTCACCGGAACAGCGAGAAGAAAGAAAGGAACAAGAGCAAACTGAGGCACTGAACCGCACAGCACATCTGAAAGGCACAACCGCCCGCAATCCTCCGAATGAACGCGTGAAAACGCGTGAAATGCGGGGCGCCATTTGAATTTTTCTGTAATTGCACAACATGCACCCTATCACGCCTAAAAACATTACGATGTAGATTTTGCGGTCGTACGGCGAAATCATCTCTCTAATCCCTTGATGGCAATCGATACTCCAAAAATAAGAGAGGAAACAGGTAAGGGACCTGTCCCATGGGGGTTTCCGGGCTCTTCCAGACACAATATTTAGCAAATTATCGCTTTTTCGTGAATGTGAATGAAAAGGCTCCAAACTTCAGCCTTGGGGAATTCGAGGTCGTTGAAGACGGAACCTGAGTTGGTTTCATCTTCAGCGATTGACATCAAGAGATATCGGTCAAATTATCGCTTTTTCGTGAATGTGACTGAAGCGGCTCGAAACTTCAGCCTTGGGGAATTCGAGGTCGCTGAAGACGGAACCTGAGTTGATTTTGCAGCATCAATTGACATCAAGAGACATAGAGACGTAGACATAGATAGAGACAGAGCCGCGAAAACCCGCACTTCGCGGGGTTTCGCGGCTTCTAGATGGCTAGCGGGCGCTGGCACGACCGCTCCCGGCCGCCGCAGACGGAAAAATGAGTCGGTGATGCTTAGTCATCCCTTACGAGAATCTTTACACGTCCTGTGCAAGTTACGCGCAAGCCCTGCGCAAGTAACTTACGCAGTAAGTAACTTACACACTTCCGGCTAGCTTAATTGTAAGTAGTACATATTGTAAGTATGTTATACTTTGCTTACATGCGACCTTACCCCTTCCTGATCACGCTTAGTCAACCCTTTCGTGCATCTTTACACGTCCTGTGTGAGCTACGTGCAAGTCTAGTCTCTAGCAAGGTACTTAGTCACTTCTGGGTTAGTTACGCGTAAGTGAAAAAGCCCTCTGAGCCTCCTCATCTACTTGCACGCTAGTTGCGCGTAACATGCACTTCTAGGGCCCTAGACGAACCTCGCGGAATGCTAGCGTGGCGTGTCGCAGGTTACTTAACCGCGGGAAATACGCTACAAGTAACTTGTACGCAACGTACGGAGGCACAAGTAAGTTAATTCGCAGCCCTTAAGACGCAAGTATCTTACCTAAAGCTTCCGAGACGGTGACCATTTGCTTTCGTGTATCCTTTCGCGTCCTACGCATGTTACTTGCGGGCTTAAGCAGTGAAAATTAACTTACGCACTTTTACGCATCTTGCGCACTAGCTCTCAATTAACTTACGCACTTTTCCGTTATTTACGCACAAGTAAACTGCGCCTTAAAGGCCATTTTAGACCCCTTACGTAACTTACATAGGTCATCGAAAAGATACAAGTTACTGATTTCCTAGTATTTCGGGGCCCAGGTTAGTTAATTTGGAGGTTTTAAGCCACAAGTAACTTGTCTCCAGTTTTCTGAGATGGGTCCCCACTGCGGCGGAATCGATGGACGAGTTAGCTGGGGGCGTGGGAGTCACGCCCTCATTGTGGTGGGAATTGCGCCGCGGATGAGTCGTCACGATGCCGCATTCCGCGACGTGCCGCGAATGCTGCGCAGTGCTCGGCGGCATTCAGCGGTGCGGTGCCGCAGTGACTGCTGCACCGCTCCGCTGAGGGGCGTCTGCGGGGAAGCTTTACAACATTCAATTCCCGGTTAAAATTTCCTGTCTAGGTCAAGCAAGCTTTACATTCCTACTGGGTCGGTGGATTGGTTCCAGACTCGTCAGGGAAGGATAAATTACTGGCTTGTAGTTCGGCTGGCCACCGCAAGTTATTGTGTAGGCCAAATACGCAATCAATTTGCCTCTACGACTTCCCGAAGAAGTGGAGTACATGACATACTCTGCAAAGCGAAGAATCAAGACCGACCTCCATCCTTTTATTCTCTATTTCATTTCGCTCGCTTTGGGAGTGAGACGAGAGCAGCCTAAAGAGCGTGTCCTCTTGCAACCACCCAGTATCATCATCAGGTAACGGGACAGGAGAACTCCGTCGAAGACAGAAGACTAATATATATGACAAGATGAAATTTAGATATAAAAATTATGGAAAGTTTTTGTCCCCAAGATATCCCGTGAAATTCGAATGCGTGGTGCGTCCTAAACTAGGATTGATGTACGTTGACCTTTGTCACTCTCCTTGCCTACACATAAGAAGCCGCTACCGCTATTGAAAACCACATCAAAAACTAATAGAATTAAAATATTGCAGTTTTGCACCATCCGCTAAAAATACGAGGCATTGCGTACAGTGCGCAAGGTTCACGACGGCATGCCGCAAAGCTCTGATTCCAGCCTTACACCTCTCGACGGTATCACCAGATGGTTCGACTGCTAGCCACAGAGACGGCTGGTGAGGTCATACGGCGCGGTCGCCGCGTCTTGTTGCTAGGCGCGCTAGAGCGCGAAAGTGTGTGCTGGCGGTTGTCGACGTCGTTGTTTCGGCTAGCGCGGAAGAAGGAAAGCAGTTGAATGAGACACGTTTGGCACAATCGCATATTACAGGGGTTGGTAAAATTGAATGACTCACCTATGAAGTAACTGAGCACATCCTAGGCAACTCATTCAAATCGAACAATCCACCTCTACCCCCTCAAACTAAAAGAACAATTGATAAGAAAACCCTCACCTAGCTTAGTTTCCGGGAGCTCCTGCGGAAAATTTAATGGACGCGCCCCTACTATTGGGCGTGGGTCCTGCAGCGAAGGCCGGCAGTCTCTTATAACACGCGTTGTTACGAGCGCGAAATCAGAGACTATGGACCTTCGCGCTCATTTTTGCGTCGGACGGCCGTGGTATCTGGCCGTTTCCAGTTTTTCTTTAGTTTTTTGATTTATCAGTAATGTGAGGGGAGGGGGGTCAGGGGGGGGGGGAACAATGGAATGGAGGAGTGCACAGATTTCAGCAGGGGAAGGGACTCCGGGGTGTGGGCTGCGTTACATACGCGTGTTAAAATTGCCCACATCCTGGAATCCCTTCCCATGCCAAAATATGGAGGCAGGTGAGAGAGGGGTGTTCTGTTCTGCACTCTCCTGCGCTGACGCGACGGATTTTTAAAGAAATCTCTAACTCTTCGGCTAGGGGTTAGTCGGGTGAACCCCCTTCCCCCACAACCACCATGGCGTCGGCACGATTGACGTGAAATGGTAAGTGGTTTTGTATTGTTTTCATGATTGTCTTATTAGGTGTGTATATAATTTTTAGCTTTACCTACCGCTCTAATATGCGATTGCGCCCACGTCTGATGTCTACTGTTAGGAAAGTGGGAGTGTTTGTCAGCAAAACTAAAAAAGGGGCTTAATCTGTATCAAATGAGTGAGAGGGGGAGGGGGGAGAATGGCAAAACATGGTGAGGAAAATTCGAAACAAGTCCTTGAAGTTCTGGAAGCAAGTGCCTTGCGAGGTGCCAATGGGGGGGGGGGGGTTGGTGAAGTAGAAACTTCAGTACTCCACATTCTGTGAATTGGTAATGGATTATCTCGTAAAAAAACTGGAGGATACTTAAACCGTAAGTCTAAAGATGGTATAGGGCTAGAACTGTAACATGAACAGAGGATCTGAAGATGGTATAGGGCTAGAACTGTAACATGAACAGAGGAAAAGTTGGAAGAAGTAGGGAGTAAATATCGTAGACAAGGTTATAACCCAGTATGTGGGGAATAATCCTGCAAATGAGACAACATGGTGAGGTAGCGACCCAAGAAAGCCTTTGATGTTTTCTTTTTCTTTTTCACAGACTCTCCAACGTATCACATCCGCTGGGCCCAGTCCTCGGAGAGCATGCCTTTCTGCACTGCTGCCTTGTCCGATGCGATAGGAAACCCTCCATTGTTACCAGACACGATAGGGAACCCTCGCCGGCGTTTGGAAGATGATTCCCGATATTCTTTAAAGATTTTGCTTTGTATACATGCCATTGCTATCAAGCCTGGTAAAGGTGTTCAGGGATTGCTGAATCGTGAGACCATTGCTGAGCTCGAAAGACTGGTCAATTGCACATTAATCCGTAACTTTGGTACTTTTGTACTTATGGTACGCCACTTAATCTTGCTCAAAATAGGTTTACTAGGGGTACTCTGCCATGGAAAGAACGAATATCATAGTCGTTTTCTGCGGAAATGCTTTTAAAGTCCATTATATTAAGTTTGAATTGCCCGAGGCCTTGCGAAATAGCGCGCGCTGGTAAGAGACGCAGAGACTCCGCTTCCTATCGATGCGCAATATTTCACCGTCTCTAGTCTGCAGCAGAAGCTAACCAGGGCATAAGCCTTGAAATATCGAAAAGCCTTGAAAGACCCAATTCTGGGCTCTCCTCTGCTCGTGTTAGTGGGCCCACATTCCGGAGTCCATTTCCCTGCCCAATTCTGTGAAATTGGGCAGGGGAAGGGACTCCGGAATGTAGGCCCACTAGCGCAGCCGTGCTAAAATTGCCTTCATCCTAAGTTCCCTCCATTAGCAATATGAAAACAAATAAGACGCGGATCTGTAATCGAAAAGAGGAAATAAGGCTGCACTTGCATTCGCTGTATGTAGCTAGTCGCCACGCCTGCACGCTAACCCCCCCCCCCCCCCCACGGGGAGACGATCGCGATTGCGTGCTGGTAGGAAGCAGTGTCTCTGTGTCTCCCACCAGCGCGCTCTATTTCGCAAGGCCTTGAGCAATTCGAACTTGCTATAACGGACTTATAAGGCATTTCCGCAGAAAACGACTATGATATTCGTTCTTCCCATGGCAGATTACCCCCAGTAGATCTATTTTGAACAAGATTAAGTGGGTACCATAAGTACAATAGTACCGTCACTTTCCTTTCAGTTTGAGCTTCGCTTGTCACTTGATCGTTATCCTTGTCCAACTCGCTTATCATAGTTCAACTATCATGCCATTCGCAATCACCCATCTAACAAACACTGAGACATCTTCGTATTCCTCCAGCCTACAAACCGAAGCGAAGGTATTCCGCCGTTTCTCTTTTCTTCCGCAAGTCAAACGAGCGTAGCCAATAGCCGGTGGTGCACACTTTCGCGCTCTAGCGCGTCCAGCAGCAAGACGCGGCGACCGCGCGCGAATTACGTCACTAGCCGTCTGTAGGCGGCTGCGAGCAACGACACTCACTCGCAGGCCTGCGTGCGGTCGCGGCGCGTCGGTGCTGCCTGCGTCTCCTCTAGCCGCAGCAAGAACGCGTACGAGTTGTCCGATGCTCCCAGCGTGCTAGAGAGCAAATATACGTTCCAGTGTAACGACTGAATGATTTCGGCTAGCGCAACAGAATGAAAGCAATGTATTCGACGCAGTCTTGTGTATCTCATCCTGCCCAATGAAAAATAGTAGGGCTTCCGAATGCTCGGGAGTAGTGTGAGGCCTAAATTACGTCAAGTGAGTGAAGGAGAGATCCCTAGTGAAATTCAGTTAGGAGTTTGGACTAAGTATAGTCAAGACACAGTTGTAATTTATTAAATGATAGATTAAAAGGAGCATTTTGTGCTGTGTTTTGTCCACAGATAGATTTTGTGCAAAACAGTTCTTATAAACAACTATAGTAGATAACCTACACCACCGCATTGTCTACTGAGATTACAGGGTTCCTACTGTTATGAGATCTGTTTTATTTCTACATTATACGAAGGAAATTTTATGGGCTTCAGGTGAAGTTCCAAAATCCCCACACATTTTGTAATTTGGACCTGTAGCCAAGCGAGCTTATCGTCGAGAAGTGTTAAACCATGAAACGTCGAGCTCTCATCTATTGTTTAATGGTTACTGGATAGATATTTCAATCATATTGGAGCTTTGAGCCAATGAGAATAAAAGAGAGGTGGTTGTGATGGTTATGAATTCATAGAAACCATCAAGTCACAAAAAATTATCAAATGCAACTTCCATAGGCTCGACAATCTTTTATGCATTCGGCCTTTGGTCACACAATATATTTTCTAAAGGTGTAACCATTGCAGCCAAGCACACGAAACGTCCTCGACCTACTCTTAAAATGAATAATCTAATGTATTAATAATTGAAGATTTTCTCACTTTTAGTAAAACCACTTTTATGCAAATCTGAACCTAAGAACAAAGGTTTGTCTCTCTAATGTCCTCCTCAGTACCCATCATCATCCATTTTTTGCTCTTGGATGTTTCTGATCACTCAATTTTTACTGGTTCCCCTCCCCATTCAATAGACTTTGACTTTGTTTAGTACCACTCGACTGAAGAGCTCTAACACACTCGCACATTACTCCACTCTACCAGCCCACTTTCAGAGACTCACCGGTTCTCCCACTCTTGCGCCCGCACTGCATCCGTTGCAATGCACGATAGTCCACGTCCCTCAGCTCCGGCGAGTTCCCTCGAAACTCGTCCTCCCCACCAGTGAGAGAGTGAGGGCTCTGCCCGCGGCGACGCACGCGCGCGCGACCGCACGCGTCAAAATGAGTATCGCTGCCGCCACCCGTCTGTAGGCAGAGGTCGGACCGTCACCAGATTTTTTAGATCTCGTTACCCAGATCTCGGAACGGTTCATTCGGGAAGTTGGTTTGTTGCTTGTTTCATTGTGACCTCGGTTAATCGTCTACCTTTCCCCCAGCGTTTGGTAACGCATCAAGCTGTGGTCCATAGGACTGCGTCAGTTCACACTTTCCCTAGGTGTGGTTGCATCTCGCATCTCGTGACACCGGATTTGTCTTCGCTACGGGACGCGTATTATGATCAAGGTGCGCCAAATTTTGTTCTTTGCTCTTTTTTGTTTTTTATATCTGTGATTTTGGTTCAGTACGAGTTGGATTTGTACTCTTAGAATGGTATGTTTTCTCACCTTTTTTCATCCCGAGTTCACTTATCTCTCCTACTCCTACTCCTAGTGTGGGGTGGATCACTACGAGGACTTCAAAACACCCTACCTAGGAATGTGTGTATGTCTGCATATCTAGGAGGGCATATTCGCTCCACAACACGTGTTATGCCTTTATGTTCTTATTTACTCCCTCTAGCAACGCAAATTCAGCAGGGGGACTACAGATTCACTTACTTTTCAGAACATTCTCTTCGTTCTCCTTCTGGTGGCGGGAGACAATCGTACGTCCGTTAGGAGGTGCCCGTTTTGTCGTGATGACGTTGTGTGGAAGGTGTGTTTCTCGTTTCTGCTTCCATTTACCATATTGTCGTAGTTTTGAAACGTTCTTCCTTTAAAATGCTTACTGAGGATCCTCACTCACGAATAGTCCTACTGAAGTAGCGACAAATTCTTCGCTGAAATATAGGAGTTTTCATTCTGTATGTAGGCGTTCGTTGCGTAACCGCACGAGCCTCAAGCCTTCACCGCACTCTCCACAAACAAAGTTGATGAAGGGGTGAACAGCCGAGGAGGGTGAGTCGCAGGGCGGTACGTCATAAGCCTATTCGAATTGATCGTCCGATCGGGCGGCGCAGACGATCAATATTGCTAACTTTCATAACGCCGCTCCGCCTGCGGCGGAAGTATAAATCCCCTGAGAAAGTCTCTTTTCTCACTGTTGCTTCCAAAGCAATTTGACTAAACATCATGTATGAAACAGAGGAAAGATGAAACGTCATGCTTTTTTATGTTTTTAAAGAATATTTCAGCTATTTGGTGTTTTGACATGTTTTATGATACAAATCATATCTTCTGTAGCTATTTGAAGTGATTCTAGAAAATATTTCTTGCTTCAGGACAATGTTTTCAAGTTCATGTCTTCGATGATAGTGTTGGTACTTGAAGATTGTTGCAGCACTATGATATTTTCAAACATCATGAAATTTCCCGCTTATTGACCCATCTTCAGCGAATCCTATTGCAGCTCCGACCTTCTGAATAGCCGATGGTTCTCTCTGATCTTCTTGAAAATTTTCACTCTTGGCCTATAGCTGCATGTGACGGGAAACCGAAACATTTAGTGAGGGGTTTAACACGTGTGCAAAGGAAGAAGTTGTTGTGGTAAGGCTTCCACCTGTTACTCCATTTTTGTAGCTGCTGAATACACTTAGTCGTATACTTGTAAAGGAATCTAGCGGTCGCTACATTCTCGGGCAGAATTACCCATATTGCTAAGGTTCTATTCGTATGGAGCAGCACTAATCAGTCATCTAATATGCTGTTGTGTTAAATGTCAGTGTACGATAAATGGTTGTCTGCTTCTGTCTTCGTAGTTGTTTAATTTAATAGCCACCTAACACACTTCACTCTAAGTCAATTGGTTCTTTGTACACATAGAACTACCACTGAGGGAGTATTCCTACTTTGGTCTGTAGTGGTAGAAACAACATCGTGGGATAATATCGCCGTCATTAATTTGCGCGCTGGATAAACCCAGCCCTGGCGTAGCCGTAAGCCTCGCAAGGCCCCGTGACAATCATCTGCACGCGATATGAAGAACTCGTCCATTTGCGCACAAAATTCGTCGATACTTCGGTAGGTTCAGTCGCGAGTGAGATTCTTCGGCTGTCTACTCCAATATTGTTTGAAAATTCTTTCAGAGAAGACACTACTATCGAGACCTTGTTCAGACGGTGGACCATGGAAATATTACGTCGTGTAGTTTTTCCAACGGCATATCTGAGACGGTTATTTTCGTCAACATACCTGAATACCGACTTTTCCGCAGCTCGTTTTCTTTGATATTTTTCGTTCTGTTTCAGAAGCCATGCGATTACTCGTGTGTGGAAATCAAAGTTCAGGCGCGTCGTAGCTCGATTGGTCAGTTTCCATGATCTCATATTCTTTCAAATCCAATGTATATAATATTTTCACGACAAATTAGACAGTCTTCTAAGCATGTTTAATAGCCACCTATTTGACGCTTTTGAAATCAAACTGAACATCTTTCAAATGAAAACGAGCGTCCTCCACCCCCTTAAAAAAGGTAGTGTAATTTTCTTTGAAATTTTTTAATTCACCTGTCCACCAGGTGAACACATTGTTTGGGATTTCATTAAAAAATTCATTTTTTCTATGTTATCGTCGTTTCAGCATTTTACTACAAAGACTGCAGCGAAGGTCTACTTAAGCGTGCTCCATGTAAAGAGTGCTGGCCCAATGCAACTACGGCGGATTACAGCTTCGTGACCACCAACGTGACAATATTCGACTACGACAAGCGCGGTAAGTGGTACTGGCATTAACTGCCACAGCCTGCTTAGCTAACGGGTGGCACGGATGGTGCCGTTATCTAATGGTCATTAAGTGTCTCCAGGATAAATAGTAACCTCCGGCAAAGGGCTTTTGTTTGGAAACCACTTCAATACATATCGTCGCGGTAGATCACTGTGCATTAACGCCTAATGAATACTCGTTGGTTTTAACAATAGCCTCCTCTCAATTTGTTGTCTCATCTAACAAGTTCTTTCTCCTCAATATCCCAACTTCACTCCTTTCCTTAGTTTTAAGTAAGTCCAGAAATTATTTTAAAAGTCCTTTCCGTCATATGGTTGGGCTTCACAAGCACCTAACATATAAGACCTGGACATTTAATGTATGCACTGCAGTGATATTTAAAATATACGAACATATGCTTAAACAAAGAATAAGGTGATACTCTTGGGCGTCCGCGAAGTGACTTGAAACTGTGCAAGATAACAATAACAACCGACCACCGTTCAATTGCCTCTCTTACTTTTGTGCGCTACTTAATACTAACAGTTTATGTCAGCATTGGAATTTTTTGCTCTTTAAGGTGACTTGTGGACTTTCTGGTTTTGTGCCGCTGATAATTGCACCGCCGTCTTCGGATCGAAGGGTTGGTTTGAAAGAGTGATGATTCCTGTGATCATTTAACAGTTTTGCTATTCCTCCTGATTTTAAATTATAATAAAAATTCTACAGTTGACAATTTCAGACTTTTATTTCTAACCCTGATAAATCAGCGTTTTAGATACGACTTCGGGAACATCGAACGTGTTTACGTTCGTCGGCATTGCCCTTGACTTACTCCTCGTGTTCATTCTCGGTAAGTCTTCATGTGTGTTCAACACGCGTCAGAAGTACAAATGAGTATCAGTTTTGGGGCTGAACCATTGACAGTTGAAGGTGCATTCGCAATCCGAAATTCACTCACAAAACAAGTGTCTGGTCTGGGTCATGTTTTCTGTAAGTGGCATTCAATGCAAATATGTACAACAATCACTAGAAATCGGTTCGAATTCTGTTTATTCGGAGTGTATAAGCTATACGCGAGTTCGTGCGGCTTTCAACACATGTTTTCATATTCAAAAATCCTATTTTTAAGCAGTCTGTGATATGGTACACTGTTCCCCGAATTCTTTGTTCTTTCCTCGTTTGTTTTATGTTCCCATTTATCAAGTTGCGTATTTGAACAGACTGCTTGTTTGGATAGCTAATTTTGGCATCGTACCATAATAGTTCTAACTGCACACGATTGCGCACTTCTGAAGCAGTATGTTGTATGATGTGCTCCAAACGACTTCCATTTCTAGTGGGATGGCATCCTTTGGGTATGAGTAGGTCCTAAGTCACATCTGTCTTCCACTAGCTACACAGCCCCTGAAACGTGAGCTTGTTGAAAGAGGTCCTGAGCATCATGCCTCTCGTTCAGAAATGGAGGCCTTTAACAAAAGATCCGTGTTCCAGAGAGGGCGGCCTTTTTCTCTGACGCGTATATGAAACAGAAGTTTTGAATACACTTCAGCGGAAAAGAAGACCCATACTGGAAAGGTTGGTGGGAGGGGGGGGGGGGGATGGGTTCTTTGCAAATGTCCACTAGTACGCCTTTACAATTCAGCTCGTTACGGAATTTGAAATGGCCGTCTGTGCAGTGGTTTCGATGCTATATGTATATGTATTTATGTCTGCATATGTGCACGTGTGTATATGTGTAAATATGCCGCGTTTTTGACTTCATAGAATCCAGAAAAATTTGCTAGGCGCTCATTTTGTTTTTGCTTTGACAACTGCGGTCGCACCGGCGATGATATCAAGTGATCGCATTTCAGGAAATTCCTTTGTACCCATTCCCGCTATTTGGAGAAAATGTGCTTTCACTGAAGGAGATCCAGGGCTCGAATCACCGATTTTTCAGAAGCGTGCTTTGGCTATTTTTGTCCTGAATTGTAAAGACGTAGCTTGTTTTGATGGAAATATCTTGTTGAAGCCTCGAAATTCGGAAGTCTTCTGCAACTTTTGTCGCGAAAGATGCTTTTACATGTCGCCTGGAGTAATTCATGTCGATTAGACTACTGATGACTCTGTACATATGGATAGCTGAGTCTCGTCAGCATCAACACACAATGCGACGAGTACTAGACTACGAGAGCGTTGTCAGTAGAATCACTGTTCAGGATCTTATCTAAATTTTTATTGAATTTTTATTGCCTGTTTCAGTGAGAGCTGTTTACCTAAAAGTCATTGGGAATCGCACGCCATCTGGCAGTTCAAGATACGGACCAGTTACCTTCCAGGTTACTGTGAGTTTGTTGTCCACTGTAATGTCACTATGTAGTGCAGTTATTGTCGTATCTGTTTAACTTTTATTGCAGAATAATCCGACATCATCCTCAACTAGCGACTCTGAAACCATGGTGCATTCTGGAGACCGACTAAGGAGCTACTTTTCGTCCTCAACAAGCGACTTTGGAACTATGCTGTCTCGTGGAAGACAACCCCTCTCGGGACCTTCTGATACTCCTCAGATGACACAGTTCTACTATGTGAGAGAGGCAGCGATGGTTAATACCCTTCACATCATTCCTAATATCCCCTTGAACCCGCCGCCTTCAAGGGTTAGAGATGATTCCTCGTCCGAAGACAGAACGCAATGGCAACACTCGTCCTCCTCTGAAAGTGTCACCAATGTTAGCGGCAATGGCGTTGATGTAGACAGGAGCAGTGAGGGGGCTACAACTGCCGCGGATGAGGAGCAGACCTTGTCTAGTGTGACGCATTCCGACACTTCGGAGCTACAGTAATGTCGCTGTTCAGTGCATTGTTCATGATGTCGCATCATTTCGTGGGCGCATTTTGAAGTGGCTACCCCACCAAAATTTTTATTTGTATGTGTAGACTATGCGTTCGTGAACCGCCACATAGTGCTTGCGTTTTTTTTTTCGATAAATGTTTGTTTTTGAATTTCAAGTAACTTCAGGAGCAATCGATGTGTAATATCGGCGTCTAAAGGCCGCCACAGACTTTTGCGGCGCCGCTGAGCGGCGCCGCTGCCCTATGCTTAACCATAGGGCAGAGACGCAGAGCTCGCCTCCAGCGGCGCCGCAGAAGTCTGTGGCGGCCTTAAGAATTGCCTACGGAGGTACTTTAAGCAGGCTAGTGCGTTGTATAAACTACTCAAAACGCACAGAACCCTTAGTTTCGATCAGAACTATTTCGACAGGTGGAACTGACTCCGTTCCCTGCTGATATCACCGGGCGGTCATTCCTAGACCATATTGAGTGCTCATAGGACGTTGTAACGAGAATCGTGTGTATTGCCTTCGATTAAACTGCGCTAATGGCGTAGTTGGCTAGCACCCTACAGAAGGTGCGGTTTCGAGTCCCGCTTGGCGCGGAAAATTTCGATCGTAATTGAACGTCCTTTTGATTGATTATAGACACTTTCGCTGCTGAATGTCAGTGAAGTGCAGCGCAGTCGGAGGAAGTACTGACTGTCGTGTGAACCCGACATTGGGTCCTTGGTTCGGAATTCCCGCCCAGACCAACCAAGTCTTCCATCCCTCCCTCCGCGGTCGGTGAATTGGTACCAGACGTGTCAGGGAAGGATAAGCCCTGGTTTATAGTTGCGCCGCTGCGCGGCGCGGCACCATAATCGGAATGAATATCGATCGGGTGGCGCCAAAAATCGATATCAATGGCGACCATCACGCCACGCCACGTGGCGGCGGAAGTGTAAAATAGGCCTAGAGCGCTGACTTGTTCATCGGGTGGCCACCGCAAGTCATTGTATGGCCAAATACGCATTCATCTTGCCTCCACGACATCCCGTAGAAGTAGGTTGCGCTGACGCATCCCAAAAGGGATTGAGTAACGCCGTCCTTTATCCTTTATTTGTTCCACCAGACGTTCAGCGGCCTAGCGGCTGCCAAACGGGCTCCTCTAGGCCTTCCAACTTCTATTAAGTAAAACACCGGGTTTACTATATACATTGATTAGTGCGGCGAGATAGTGTAGAGCAGAACCTTCACTGCTCCTATGAAGCCCATCCACCCTCTATCGCATGCACGCGGTTTATTCTCCGAAGTGTCCGTTCTTTACGTGGCGAGGAGGAGATCATGAGATTCCCAAACCGAAGTGCTTAATCTGCAGAAACATAATTAAAATTAATCGGTATTGGTCGACAGGTCGACACCGTTTACGGTCCGACAAATATCTTCTTCTTCTTCTCCTTCTTCTTCAGCGTTTCTCGCGCCTTGTAGCGGGGTTCCCTATTCTGGTGTCATGGCACCACCTTTCCCGATCCAACGCTAGATCAGTGTGGACACCAGCAACCTTCAAGTCCATATGTAACGTATCAGTCCATCACTGCTTCGGATATCCCCTAGGCCGTTTTCCTACTTCCTCGATCTTAAGGCCTATCTTGCGGAAGCTGTCTTCTTCTCCGCGCAGAACGTAGCCGTACCACCGTAGGCGAGCTTCGCGCATCTTGTCCGCTATCGGCGCGATACCGAACTTCTGCCGAATGGCACCTACACACGTCCCACACATTTGCTGTAGACCTTCCCACGCTCTAGACATGGGATCCGAATCATGCATTTTCGGATATCCGGCCAGATTTATCCGGTTTCGGATTATCCGAAATCCGGCTCGGTCGAAAATTGCCCTCATCTGAATCATCCGAAGATCCGGGGTTTCTAAAATTGTCCTCATCTGAATCATCCGAAGATCCGGGGGTTTTAAAATTGCCCTCATCTGAATCATCCGAAGATCCGGGGTTTTGAAAAACGCAATGATTCGGATAAAATTGGATAAAAATCGGATAATAGGAGGTTAGCGCGTCTTGCTGGCAAACTCTGCGCCATTGATAACCTGACTTTTTCGGGCACATTTGCAATCATTTGGAGGGAATTCTCTCACATGGGAAGGGTCTGATAGCGTATATCTGAACGGGGAGAGGGAGTCATCCTATTAAATAGGAATAATCGCCACCCCTCAATTAGCATAAAATGTGTTTCATTTTTGCCAAGTCGTTAAACCTTAGGAGTGGGGGTTCTTGAAGTCACAATTGAACGGCGCATCACGAATTTGGGTTCTTGTACGACCGCGATGCCTCTGCCGGCAAGCAGCTCGGGGCGCAATGGGTAGTGACGATGCTTCATGGGAGGAAGGTCGGGGGTTCGATCCTCATGCGCTGCTGCATTCCTGCTTTTTGATTGATTGGTTGAGATTTGAGGGATTCTGACGTCTATACCATTTTAAGATGTTTTCTGCGCACTTTCCAGCTGCATGCTTTGGTACTCAACATGATGATGCATAAATATTCAACACCAGTGATACACAGGTGCAACGTGCATAAAGCAGCACTGGACACAATGAGCAGGGTATAAATGCTGCAGGCTCCTCTCAGTCTGTTTCCATACATCGCCCAATGACATCGGGTAAAACCATCCTGCTCGGATTTTCAAATGAGACCATGATGTAACGTCACATTTGGTCAAAACGAGAAAGTCTGTGGATCCCGCAAATTGACCTAAACGGCATCGATACACTCTTTCTCTCATCTTTGCCTGCCATCTGGAAATCAGAGGTCTGCTGGAGGCTCTCTAAAACCTAACACCAACAAAGTCGCCGATGCTCGAGTGGTCCACTTGCTCACGCTGAAGTGTGGTCCACCTTTAGATAAGCAGCCTTCATGGGAATAACACCAACCTGACCGAACGGATGGCTAGCATACCCAAGGACTTCGAAGCACGTCAACTTGAAGTTAACGAAGACGAACGGCTGGAAGTGGTGGAAAACCAGAAGAAGGTTGGGATCCGCAAAATGAACTGACAGACGTGGAAAGGCTGACAAGCAGTGGGCATATGATAACGTTTTCGGCTGGAACTTTTGTTTCAGAGGAAAGGAAACGTCTTCAGTTGGATTTTGCCTATGGAGCCGATCTCATTGGTCCATGTATGGAAGCAAACTGTGAGGAGCCTGTAGCCTTTATAAGCTATCCGTATTTTGACCAGTGCTTCTCTTTCATGCACTTTGTGTCTGTATATCACCTATGTTAAACGTTTATCTATCATTATGTTGAACAGCTTTCTCATTGCCTTTTGGTTAAAAACCCGCCAGTAATAAACAAGTGGCAACAAAGTTGCTCTCACGGCATACATCTGAAAACACTGCACAGCAAACATCTAAAATGGTGCAGATGTCAGAATCGCTCAAATCAAACAATAAGTTAAAATGCTAAGATGCAGCAGCGCAGAAAAGTCGAACCCTCTACCTCCCTCTCATGGAGCAACGTCGCTATCTACTGCGCTACGAGCCGCTTCCCGCCGGCGGCATTGCGGGCGTACAAGACTCCCGAACTCGTGAAGCACCGATTCCACTGTAACTTCAAGGGTTCTCTACTCCTCGGGCTTATCGAAAAAAGAAACACATTTTTATACTAATTGAAGAGTGGCGATTATTCCTATATATGGTGGGATGACTCGCTCTCTCCGTTCAGACATACGCTTCAGACCCTTCCCTTTTCAGAGCACGAGAAATTTCATGCGGGGCGTTTCGGAATTGCTTCATTATTGTCCTTTAAAAGACTTACGAACTACAAGTGCATTACCAACTCACAATTGAGTTGGTATTGGCTCTTTGGGGTCTTAAAGCTGTTTTTGTTTGTTCTGGAAGCGCAAAATAGCTCTGCGGAGGACTCCCCTCGTAAGGCAGTCAAATACGACACCTTTTACGTAGCGCTGGTGTGTTCCACTCCATTGGTGAGCTAAGCTAGGCCAGATATAATGTAATTGGGCATTCATGTGCCTTGCTACCAGGGCATATAAACACTTAATTCAATGTGAGGCGCTCCAAGCTGCTTTGCGCGCTCGTGACTTCAATTGATCAAGGAAATAAACGCGGAGTTACTGATGTTTTCCGTTTTTAAAAGGTTGCGCGCCCCTATTATATCACTTATCCGGTTGTATCCGAATCGGATATCCGAAATCCGGCTCGGACTAAAAAGGCGTTATCTGAATCATCCGAAGATCCGGGGTTTCTAAGATTGCCCTCATCTGAATCATCCGAAGATCCGGGGTTTTCGAAATTGCCCTCATCTGAATCATCCGAAGATCCGGGGTTTGAAAAAGTAGCCTATCCGAATCATCCGATTATCCGGAAAATCGGTGTCGGATCCAATGTCTACTACGCTCCCGAATTCTTCGGCGCCTTCACAGTTATATTCCTTATTTCACGGCTGAAATCACGCGAGCATGCCTCTCAAAAGCTTCATTAAAAACATAAACTTCATATGCAATAAATAGAAATGTCCATTGTCTAGATTAGACGGCGGCGGCAGTATTGATTGCGCCAAGACCATTTCGATAAGCTTCGCGAGCGCGAGAGTATGCACAGTCGCATGCGCAGGGCGCGAGAACGCAGAGACCCTGGCCAATGGCGCGCTCCCCACAGAGAGACGCAGACAGCGCGAGAGACGACGGCGCGCGACCTAGTTAGAGCGCAAACGGCGAGAGTGCGCAGAGACGGGGCGCGGGACGCATCAAGCGCGCTACTCACTGCGTCAGAATAGCAACAGTGTGTTGCGAGCCTCCAACAGGATAGCAACACACTGTTGCTGTTGCAACAGGATAGCAACCGCAGTTTCTGTTGGCAACTGCAGTTGCCATTCTGCTGAAGGGGGCGTGCTGGGAGGAGACTGTTCAGCTCGTCGAACCCGGATGTCCGAGTCTGCGCTGCAGTCAAGGAGGAAGTCATCCACTATTCCACAGTGGCCCGTTGGTATCAGCGCTTCAAGGCTGGAGATATCTCTCTCGAAGATCGACCTCGTTCCGGACACCCCTTTGTTGGACTCAGAAGGCATGCTTTACTGGGAGTTGCTGGGTAGTTAAACCACAGTCGCAGCATCTGTCTACGCTACCCAGCTGCAGAGCTTGGCTGACGCCATACGCCAAAAACGCGTCCAGAACGGGAAAATGTCTACCAGCTGCACGACAACGCGCGTCTTCATGTCGCAAAAGTGAGTCGCGAGGAAATCCAGGAGTTAGGCTGGGAAGTTCTGCCCCATCCACCGTACTCTCTAGACCTCGCTCCTTCCGACTACCACCTGTTCAGAGTTTTGAAGCAGCATCTTCGAGGTAGAGAGTTCGACGATCGACGCCAACTGGAAATGGAGGTTTCTGAATTCTTTCCCTCACAGCCCTCGGAATTCTGGCTGAAAGGAATTGAAAGGCTGCCTGAAAGATGGGGCAGGATCCTAGACAGGATGGGGAATATATCGTGAACTGAGTTTTTGTTTTAGCAAAAAGAAACAAATTTGAATATTGTTGTGCTGGTGTTGCAAGACTTTTCGATAAACCTGATATATCACTTGAAAGCTAGGGAAATGACTAGAGGAACTACATTTCCTTAAAAGCAACGTAGAGGGCTAATCAGAGAACTCAGTGCTGTGGTTACAGCTTGAATGTGTCTTCTACCTGCGGAACGACTTGGAATGCGGTCCGACAGGTCCGCCATTGCAACCTACCTGAGTTTCTACTCTTGAAAACGGATTGCATCACTTTTCAAAAATCGAGGTGTATTTGGGCAGCAAATTTGTGCAACCGCGCCAAACGAGAAGTAGTACACTGACGACATGATAGCTAATCATGTTTGAGCTGCATGCCCTACATGTTGGCCATGTGGCAACAAGTGCAGTAAGGGCTTCCATCGAGTCGAGTGTTTTCAGACGAGCGGCTGTGTCAGCAACTTGGCATCAACGCAACGTAAGCAGAAGTGCGAAGTTGGTTAAAGGAGTATCGAAGAGGCCAAATGTCGTAAATCGGTTTGGATGAATCTCAGAACGAATCGCAACTAAGAAACGATCGGGAACTGGGTCGGGACGAAGACGCTAAGTGGCTCCTAGGCTTCAAGCCGTACATTTTGATAAGTGTGCTGCCATACGACGTCGTGTCTCAAAATTAGCATTGCTTAAGAGTGACATCGACTGAAGCACCACTGTTGCCTGCGTTAAATAACTGGACCAAGCCAATAGATCTATATACTGATGCTGATTTCGTCCACTCTAGCTTCACTGCGACCACTGACAAACTTCTATTCAAAAATTGACACTCGACGTTCGCTGGTGAAAGCGAACTAGTTAGGAAATCCTTGTCTCTGTAAGCTTATTAGAAAATGGGAAGCGGATCCATGTGTAAAAGGGAAACCACGGGTAAGGCTTATTGGCGTTGGGAAACGGCTTCCCCCCTGAATACCAACTATGGCGGAGATCTGCGACGCGTAGAGTCAACAAGTGGTGTGTAGCGCCAATATTCCAGCAATTATCGTGAACACATCGGCAGACCATTCAGCATCATACAAGAGTCAAGATCGAATGTGCATGCTCCACTCAAGGCCGAATTTTTTTTAATAAGTCTATGAACAAATCACTGTTCAACGAATTGATCCTCAAACCTTAGCTTACTCAAGTGCGCCACTAGGCCATAACAAGTTACCACGAACTTTACCAACCTATTTAGCGACGATAACGTCATTTGATCTGATGAGCCCGAGCAGCTTTGTTCTGATTCTTTGAAAGCATCGCAAAGAATACTGGGGTGGACGTAGGGGACTGCTTACCACATGTTTATTTTCTTGTTTATAAAAGAAGCGTCTCACATTTTTATGCCGTTAAAATCTTACTTTTGCCTTGTTCTGAAGTATGACAACCGAGCTTTCAGAACTCGCTTGAAAAGTAGCATACAAATCCTGAAGCGATGCGTTGCTTGGCAAGTTCTGAACCCTTATATCTATTCATTTATTGACGTGTAACATAAACACACGTGGTAATCGATCGAAAAAGAACATGTCAGAGATGGACATCGGAAAAACAGTAACACTTAGAAAAACGAATATGAGGAAGCGGAGAGAAGAAAAGAGAATTTGCTTAGCCTTGATGGAATAAAATAAGCAACTGCATCTGATTGAGAAGCAAATCTGAACAGAGTAGCATCCATCAAATTTAACCAAACGAATAATAAGATTTTGAATAAGTAACTTGCTGAACTCCCGAAGGTTTCTATATGTAAAGAAATTTGACCTCATCTGAGATTTCGCTACAGGAATATGAAGTCTGAGCCTACCGCTCCTTGACGTCGTCAGTGGTGCACCAAAAAAGTTACTGTATCAATTGAAACTCTTTTTGTCAGGATCTTAAACATCATAATCAGATCTACAGAGTGCGTAAAAAGTATTGACGCAGTAAATGACGGTTGTGGAAATAGCATTGCGTAGTAAGTTTTAAAATATTCACTTGAGAAATATGGAAAATGATCTTGCAAACACGATAGAATAACTCGTAATTGACATTGGCTCCTTTGCTGTAAATACAGGAGCGAAAACGACGGAAAATTTCATGAGCACGGGCCGCAAGTACTCGCTTGGATTTCGTCCTGTGCTTTGAACAGGGTAGCCTTCTGCGACTGGTCACTTCTGTTGAAAGTAGCCCAGACCTTATTTTGGATTTGTACGTTAATGTGCTTGAACCTCTTGTAATCATCATCTGTTATGACAGAGCCGTGGCTGACGTTTGAGTTGCTAACCTCTTTCCTCACCACCGTTTCGAACAGCGCCTAATTCTCTTGTTAAGGAAGTATTCAGCTCTCTGGGTAACGGACAAAAAAAGGGCTACCGTAACGATGATGATCATGTTTCTTCATTTTTTTCGTGAGTGTTTTTGAGCACAATACAGACAACAAAAATAACACACAAAAACCTAGAGCGGTAGAAAGAGAAAGCTGGAGCTGAAACAAAAAGTAGGTGCCTCAACACTTTTTACTTACCCTGTACTTTATTACTTCTGTTCTGAAGATTTTGAAGGCCAAGGTTTCTGGCTCTCCTAATGCCCGTTTGGAACGGATTCATAATCTCTCTCTCAAAACATCTCATATATAGCTTCCGAGTGAAATTATTTTGGACGCTTTCTTGCAGCTTTATGTCTTTCTTTTCAGATGGGTTATATACTGTTATTCCAAACTCCAGTATAGGGAGAACGTAAGATTTGTAAGTTTGTAAAAGTAATTTGGGTATTTATACGCAGAATCTTCAACAACAAATATGGTATATGGTTATGACTGCAGCCTGGTGTCGCACTACATCCATTTATAATCTCAACATATCCAGTCCTGGCCCCGCAAAGAGCGAAATGGTTTGACGATAAAATCAATTAAAGATGATTAGTGGAATGGTGCAGTGATCATATCATATCATTATCATAATGATCTTCAACGTCGCAGAAGCCTACCACTATAGTTAGTTAGAAGAAAATGTACTTCCCCTACGTCAATTTCTCCATCCTTGCTTTCCTATATGGTTCAAGAACCACTTCTCACATTCTAAAATTGTTTCAGAGACAAGCGTGATTAAATCAACAGAAGAGCTAAAAAGGCTCATTTTATCGACGGCGCTCTCTTAGGGTAATTCAACAGCTTTTGATTTTCTTGGCTTGGAATCTTAGGGCAATCATATAAAACTACGTACGTGGAGTTATTCTCCACCGCTCGTGGAACAACATTCCACCAGTTTCAAACCGGAAAATGTAGGATGATGAAGCAGACCTCCTCATGTGGTGCTGATGTCGTTCCAGCTCTCCAGCGACGGATTCACCAGCTTTGAAGGTGAGCTCTTTTTAAATTTTAGAAGAGACGTGGACTTGGAAGAACTAAGCCGTTTCTAACCTTCTTTCGCTGTTCCACTGCTGAAAATTTGAAGATGGAGCATACTCATCAGTTCTGCTACCAGAAATAGTTTGCAGAGCTAGTTCAAAAATATACATGGGAACGTTCAATCGAATGCTTTTTTTGAAGTGGGCTCAGCTTAGGCACACACATCCGAACAATTACGTCTGCACCTTGTTTCTTCTGAAGGTTACCTTCTGAGAGCAATGACACACATCCTGCCGAGCGGCAAGGGTATGCCGTAGAACTTAATACATTTCTCTACATGAGGTTTGTTGGGTTTTACCTGCTACTGAGATACAGATCGAAGGTGTGAGTTTGCGCCTTGATTCCCTTTGTATTTTCAGGCCGGATGACGTGGTAGCGTTCTGGTAGCGATGCGTTCTGGAATTAGAAGGTCATACAGGGGGGACACCAACTGTACAAATACTCGCACAATTCCTTGATATAAAAGGAGAGCAGTTGATTCATCAATGGGCACACTCCACTGCTCACTCGACTCCTCCATAAATCGGGGACGCCCCATCTTGTCTTCATCATCAAGCAAGAAGTGTGATCACCAGCCAAATGTATTTACAGAATGAGGCTTTTCCTCCTCACTCTATTGCTGGTAGTATGCGTCAGCGGCGGTATCCTAAGCGAATATGGCAACAAAGTCAAGGATCTCTTCAGCGGCGAAGGGAAGCTCGGCGAAAAACTGTAAAACGCCACCATAACTGGGATTAGGAAGGTTAGCCATTTGCTGCTTACCATTAGTAAATATAAGAAGCACGTAAATAAAGGTGTTTTAGGTTTTGAATGCAACGAACCTTCTGGAAATTCGTGGCAGACTAGACAAAATGAAGGAAAAGGTGAAGAAGACTATTCAACTGACGCCAGAAATGATGGCTTCTTTGAAAGAAAGACTCGCGGTAAGGTTGTCATTGTGTTACATAGCTACTATGCATAGATGTCCAAATCCAGTTGCTCGACATGGTATTTATATTGAACGTCGTTTTCCTTTTCAGAAGCTCCGCCCAATACGACGGGATCATGTCCACGAAGTCGGAGACTTCATCGATGAGATAAATCAGAACAGCGACGTCGGAGAGCTTCTGTTCCGAAGCGACATCGTGCTCACTCCGTACGATAAATCGCTTCTGCGGCAGGAGCTAAATCTTAAGACACACTTCTGTGGCGTTGCAGCTGTCCTATCCTTAACCATAGGGCAGGGACGCAGAGCTCGCCGCCGGCGGCGTCCCTGCCCTATGGTTAAGGATGGTGGCGAGCGGCGTTGCTGCAGAAGTGTGTGGGGGCCTTTAGTACATAGTAGAAATCTTCCGCACCTACAACTTGTTAGAGCGCAGTTGTTAGAGCACGCCATTGCTTTACCTGTGGAGTTCAGGGAGCAGGCTGATGAAATCGTCGAAGATATCGAAGAAGAGGTGTCAGGTAGAAAGCGACCAAGACGGCAGGCGTTTAGAGTTTTTAACTCGTTTTTAACTGAGCGGACCCAGACAGTCTTAGTCAATGGTGCCACATCGGACACGTATGAAACCAAAAGTGGAGTTCCTCAAGGGACGTGTCTAGGACCGCTCATGTTTCTAATTTTCATCAACGACCTGCCCAATTGTCTGCCTCATGAAGTGTCGTGTTCTATTTATGCAGACGACTCCAAAATATACTCGTTTAGCAACACGAATGCCTTTCAACAGGCTCTTGATGCTATTGATATGTGGTCTGAAAAATGGATGCTTGATATATCGCTGGAAAAAACAGCTGTAATGTGCATAGGGAAAAGGCATCCGAGAGATTTAGCGTTTCGGTTAGGGCACACTGTAGTGCACACCACGCCATGTGTTCGAGACCTCGGCTTACTGTACTCTGATGCCCTTTCGTTCGAAAAATACATCGACTGCATAGTAATATCTGCCTATAGAAAATCAAACTTTATTCTACGTGCCTTTCAAACACGTTCAATGTCTACACTTTTCCAACTTTTTACAACTTATGTTAGACCAATGCTTGAGTACTGTACACCAATCTGGACGCCCTCTAAAGTAGTATACATTTAAAAGCTCGAAAAAGTTCAGAAAAGGTTCACTAAACAGGTATTTTCCAGAAATGGATTGTTTAATGTGAACTATCGAGAGAGATTAACTCTACTCGGGAGCACGTCTTTGCAGCTAAGAAGGGTCCTATATGACCAAATTCTTATTTATAAAATCATTTCTGGGCGCTTTGGTTTCGATAGACATGAACTGTTTGATTTTGTAGAATTCAATAACCGCACAAGAGGACATCTTTTGAGGTTGTCCACAGGAAGAGTCCGCTCTCAACAGTACTTAGACTCATTTCTTGTACGAGCTGTAAGAGTCTGGAATAATCTGCCTGCAGCTGTGGTGTCCGTCAACATCAGCAACATTCAGTCAAAGATTGGAGTCGCATTTAAAAGAGCAGGAGTTTTTCTGAATTTAACGTATTTTTTTAAGTTTTGCAACGGCGAATATTACAGGAACGTGTCGGTACCATCTTCGAGCAAAGTTTCCTTCTCGTGATAATCTCTATATCCCAGATATTTTTTTCACACCTTACATCTGTTAAGCATCAGTTTTGCTAATTTGTGTTGGTGTTCATCTCTATTGTTTTTTTAATAGTGTGTTACTTAATTTTCTCTATTATAAGCTCGTTTTTTGGGCAGTCGGAGGAGGCGCGACTGTCGCGTGCACCCGATACCAGGTTCCTGGTTCGGATTTCCCGCCCAGGCCAACCAAGCCTTCCATCCCTCCGGGGTCGGTGAATTGGTACCAGACTTGTCTGGGAAGGATAAAGCGCTGACTTGTTCATCGGCTGGCCACCGCAAGTCATTGTATGGCCATATACGCATTCATGTCGCCTCCACGACATCCCGTAGAAGTAGAATGCGCTGGCGCATCCCAAAAAGGGATTGAGTAACGCCGTCCTTTATCCTTATCCTTATATAAGCTCGTTTTTATGTTTCTACCTTTTTCTGTGAGGTGACCGGCACGAGCGCAACGTAAGAGAGCTTAGTCCTTGATTACATATGACATATAAATATTTTGATTTACATACAATTATCTAGACGTACAAATTTACATTATAATATACATTCCTAGCTGTCACTTTTCAACAATTCATACAGCACTCGTCTCGTGCCTCCCTACCAGGCAATCGCTGGGGTGCGTACCAGTTTAAAGAGGCCCTTGAAAGATAGGACCCGCCCCAAAGTGACGTGCTTAGTAGGTCGTAGCGCCAGCGGCTTCCGTAAATTTGAATTTTGTGACACAATTTCTGTGACGCAAATTTTTTTCCCTTTGTTCATTTTTTTCAATATTTTTGATGCCACTGAAATCTTGGGCTGCTCTCGAGCTGTGCTAATCACAATTCCAGGGTTTTTGTTCATGTTGCTACATGGCCAATCATTGAATTTGCTGTTCGTATGCATAACCGTTTCTGTTATGGCTATTGGCTGAAATAAACATAAACATAGAAAGATTCACGGTACCCCAACATGACCTGGATGGATGGAGTGAACTGCTAGTTCCATTACAGTGCAAGTGAGATTGGGATACTTAGAGATTGAGTGCTTACTCAACATATTGGCGTCTGACGTCTGCGCTATTTGAGCGTCGAAAGTCCAGCTTGTCTTCAAGAAAGCGGTAGAGCTTTGGCAGGAGGACACTTGCATCAACTTCAAAGAAGATCGCACAGGTATAACACCAGATTGAGGCTTGCTGTTTTCTTCCAGAGTACCGCCTACGTATTCGAGTGTTTGTCGAGAACGGGCGCTGGTCGTACGTTGGCAGAATTGGCGAAGAACGAGAACTACGGTATTGGTTACGACTTCGGCAGCATCATGCTCTACGGCAGTACAAGGTTTGTTCAACTGTATTCGCGCCTCCGAACTTGTTTAAAGTGACTCCCCCAATTTAGTGGATCTTATAATCGAAAACCGACAGTGGTACCAATAGACACCAACTACCAAGACGCTCGGCTCTCGTTTGCTCGTTTTTTCTCTTTTTATCTTTGATCTTCTGATGCTGAACACGCACTATGGATGCTTAGGAAACGTAATGTGGCCGACACCTGACACTTCAATTTCTGCAGCACCCTTCCAGACAAATGTAGCAAAGACGTAAGCGCCGTGGTGTGCGAAAATGGAGGAGTTCCACATCCTCGAGACTGCCGAAGATGCCTGTGTCCAAACGGCTATGGCGGTCAACTTTGCAACGAGAGGGTGAACGACTGCCTTAGCCAACACATAGCAGGTGCTTGTTCGTTCATGCTGTTTTGTTTAGCCAAAATCCTCTTGCGGTACTACAGTGCAAGCGACCTCCACCTACCAAGATCTTGTCAGCGTAATTGGCCACGAGAAGAAGGATGAGGAAGTTGACTTTGAACTCTGCTACTATTGGATTGAAGTAAGCTGATCATATCAAATGTTTGTATTCGCACAAATTTCTGAAGGTTTTTTGATAGCACGGAAGATACACCTTTTGCAGTCACCCAAGGACACATAAATCGAAGTGAGAATCGTCAGCATTGATGGCACGTATGCGACTGATGGTTGTGCCTACAGCGGAGTTGAAATAAAGAAACAGGAAGATCAGAGATGCACTGCATACATGTGCTGGTCCTTTGGTTTTCAACACAGAAGCGAATATTGCACAAAAAGAAGACCAGTCGATCTCCTACCGCATACTGTACCTTCTGCAATCGTGGTCTGCCACAGAGCGAATCTCCTTGATTTCCTTACAGATTCTGCGCCGAAGCAGACGAGGATCTCTCGCTGGCATCCAAAGGCAATCGTGTGCCAATTATGACTTTTAACAGATTGGGAAAAACAGAGATTAAACTGCAGTATCGTTTCGGTAGACACACCTACTTATTTTAAGACTGTCTTTTTGTGATCCGAACAACACCATTTGCAGTGACTGACGGAAAGCCGGGACCGAAACCGCAACCAGTTACTGGTAATTTCGTTGACACAAGATTTAGCACACCTCATGGCTTCCGTTGCAAGAACAGCAGCTCAGTGTAGGCCTTTGTATAGGGTTCAAAGTGCTGAAGAGACACGAGAGTGTCTGGTACAAAATCTCTGCTTTCAGATGTACAATGATAAAGAGCACCTATGCGATAAAGACTCGATTGCCTACGATGACGCTAAGAGATGGTCGTTGTGCGCAAAGATATGTTGATTATGTATGTAGAAATGGGTGTTCAATAAAGATGTCTGCACTGATGCTCTTCACATGATATCAAGTACGGTACTCTGCAGTGATATGGGCGTTAAAGAGGAAACCTATTCAAATAGATGTGCTGGAACTTGTATTTGAGGTTTTTCGCTCTGACTTGTTTCATAGCATGATTTGAAGGTACACGCAGCTTACATCAAGTGTTGTATATACCATTTTCACGTCGAATTGGACACTTTTTACGTCAAATTGGACACCGCTCTAAGCTAACCTAAGACTTTTCAAATCGAAGCGAACTTTTCTAAGTCAAAAGCTACAAATCTACATTAAACTAGAGATTTTCCAAAAAAGGTCAGAATTTTTTTTGTTCAAGGAAAATTTTAGTACAACTTTCTTTGAAGTTCTGATTTAGTTCCCAATAAGAGAACACATAGTTTCAAATTTTACAAGAATTTTATTTATAGAGAAAAACAATGATTCAAATTTTGTTTTGAAGAACATGGAGGCAGCGATTTCATATTGCCAAACAGGGATTGCGCCATGCCCCCCCCCCCCGTCCGGAACTTCGCGATTTTTATCCGATTGATAGCAAAATTTTCATTTGCATGCAGTTTCACATCTGCAAACGGTGCAGCACAAACAATTGTAAAAACACACACACTGTGACCTTCTTGCTGCATATAAGCAGTATTTGCGTCGCCAATCAGAAAAACATTGCAACTTGCTTTTCGAGTGCATGGCGCGACCCATTCTTTTAACGCTCAACATGATTGCTGCCCTGCTGCGCTTTAAAGCGAAATTTAATCTGTTATTTTTCCTCAAAAAATAAAATTGTATAAAATATAAAATTTTTGCACACATTCGGGCAACTGAAGTGAAAAAAATTCCAAAAAATACATTCTAATTTTTCCTTGAACAAACAGTTATTCTTACCATCTTAGAGAACCAGTAGTTTAACCTGTAAAAAGCTCGTTTCGATAGACGTTCAGTTTGATTTCAAAGTTCATAGGCCAGCTTAGATGAGTGTCCAATTTGACGTAAAAAGCGTCCAATTTGATTTGAAAAGTGTCCAATTCGACGTGAAAATGATGCATATTAGGGTGTCCCACACGGAATGTCGCTTCAGACCGACAAGTTAATTTCATACGAAGCAATTAAAACCAAAACTTTACTGGGTAATATATTCTCCACAATTATCAACAATATCTCGCCAACGTACACGCAAAGAATGGATCCCATCTTCAAATAAATGAACTGGCCGCGAGTCGAGGACGTTGGTCACCCAAATTTCGGATTTCGAGTCGGCGAACATTTTCTCACGAAAGGCTTGCTGCATGAGCGGAAAATGCAGTAGTCGCATGGGCAAAGTCAGGGCTGTACAGCGGATGAAGCAAAACGATCCAACTAGGTTTCGCAATTTTCTGCTGTGTCTGCTGTTTTTCGATATGAGACCTCGCACTATTATGTGGCAAGTTGGAAGGGGACTTGTCAACTTGATTTGGATTTAGATTTGGGGCAGGATTTAGGGAGTAGGATTTGGAACAAACAAACTCTACTGCAAGCACCCGAGTCGATCTTGTCGGATCAGCTTCAATGGCAGTCCGCGAAAGGATAGGAGCCTGTCTTCCGTGCTCGTCGTCTTCAAGAATATCATCGCCGGCGACAAAACACTGGAACCACCCTGAAATCAACACGACACATTTTTCTACACGAATGGGCGTCTGAAGTTGTATTGTAAAATTGTATTATCCAAAATTTCAATTACCAACTACTAAGGACCTGTTCATACATTGCGGCGTTTTTTTTTGCCGAGCGGTCATCCAGAAGAAATCGATACGTTTGATTTGCCTTGCTAACCAGTCGCTCCCGTCGCGAAATTTTTGAAATTCGAAAAACTAACCGGTGACTAACCATTTTTGTGAACGTTTAATTTTGTCGCCCCAATAATGTCGGTGCAAGATTGATGAGAGCTCGAATCTAACCTGCTCAAGTCATGATTTTTTCACTGTGTATTGAACAAGACTTAAATTTTTTGTTGTAAAACTTTAACTGCAAAGGTGCTCTGCCTCAGTTAGGAAATAACCTTATTTTTCTGAAAAACCAGATTTTGGAGTACGACGCCCCCTAATCATGCCGAAAAGCGCAGCGTAGAAGCTTGATCTTTGTGGTGTATGATACACAGGTCTTAAGTTCACGGAGGTGCAATTTCACTCTCTGACGTTCTTTCATTCGGAATGGAGAAAATTAATTTTGTGGGAAGTCCATCCTTCGCATGCGATCGACGAAATCAGGAAACGCTGTAGCCGCGCTTTAACAGCCACAACTCGGATATTTTTTGGAGCCCCTGAAAATTCATATATATATATATATATATATATATATATATATATATATAGAATTGAAAGCTAGGATAAATGTAAATCTTATGTGTTAAAAAGCAGGTTCTAAATGTGACAGCTTCTGTTTGATTAGGGGAGGGGTCTATCTTTGTGACACTTTTTTTTTCGGCAAATGACGCAAAATCGAGACGCCTGATCAAATTTCATATATAGATCGTAGATTCGTAAGGATTATTTTTCTCATATTTCCTGATATTGTTTTTGTTGCTTGATATAACATCAGGTACAGTTTCATTCTCTGATACAATTTGGAAGGGAGAATATCTCGGTGACAAGTTCATCCCTCGGTTGCGAATCCGTCATGATTCAAAAACCGTTTCAAAAAATCTTGTAGGAAAAAGGTCATCATTGGTAATCAACACTCGACATTTTATAGAGTACAATTTCGGACGGAGATGTCGCTCTTTCAGGTAGAAAATCTTCGTGCCAATGACATCCTGGGTAAATCTGCAAGAATCGAACACCTGTTATGGATTCAGAATTTGAGTACAGAAAGTCTTTTTTAATGTAGAACAACCAACATCTAAAATGTTTTAAAATTCAATTCCATATTCGTGACATGTCTCATTCAGGGAACGAGGTTGCGCAAAGTCTCCACATTGTCGTAGCCACAGCTAGGAGCATCAACTTATTAAGAGATACAGACATCACCTAAATGGGTGAAAAATACGAGAGAATCCTCAGCTAAGACTAAGGGGGAGTAGCGACCCCATCCCCCCCCCCCCCCTTCGCGAACCTCAAGCTTCACCCTGGCCACAGCATCGTCTCTATTTGTTTCGTTGTGTTGCCATCGTTATCTTGTCGGAGGCATTCCTCGAGGATGTTGGTGTCTCCCTGGATCCATTTCAAAACTTATTTCGTTCATTCCTCGCTTCCGTACCTCATGATGCAATGGTCGTGAACAATCTAGTTACTATATGTAGGTGGATTAACAACACTTACGCAAGTTATGGGTCCCAAATACACCTCGAACCTATAACTGGCATGTCAAGCTGGCGAGCACTATACAGCTAAGACTGCCTTAAGGAATGCAGTGTGACCAGCGTTGGACTCTGGTGTCGGAAAGCGCGCTCCAGCGGCAATTGCGTTGGCGCCAACCGTCAACGTAGCTTCACACCGCGCAGATCTGAAAGATGTCCGTGGCACTTCTGACTGTCTTCTACACAGTTGCAGTGTGACCATTTCAGAATTGTCCTCACCGATAATGGTCCGAACTCGTTCTGAAGTAGTGTGTCTTACTGCCAATCTTCTGAACAAGGTCACTGTTGCTACATTCAGATCATGCTTCTCGATCTTGCTGATCTTGCTTTTGTGAACAGCCAGACACCATGTGACGTTCCCTTTGACTCTACACAATTGCTCCATTCCTTGCACCTTTCACGGACCTCTTAGCTATACTCAATGAGTGAGAATGTTCTACGCTAACAGTACGCGATTTAGTATTGGAAGGGCTCCGGACGGGAGCAGTTGTAGTTCGTAACTTTATGTTACTCTGACGTTCCGAGCGAAATTATCTCTTGTTATACGTGAATCTGAAAGGGGAGCGATTATGTTTGTGACACTTTATCAGTTCATAAAGGTCTCTAATAATCGATAATTTGCATAGTTTTGCTGACAGTAGCGGTTTGGAGTTCGCAGAGAGGTATCAGCCCAACTGGTTGACCCTGTTGTGATCACTGTGGTGATATAATTTTCTGTGAATCGTAGCGCTTCAATTATTTCTAACTATAAGGTCTGTTCAACCGATTATTTCGGACTGTATTCAGTTGTTCAGATAGGTCACAAACACCTGAATAGTTCCTACAAGAACAAACTTTCCTTTATTGCCTCGACAGATTCAAACAGCCGGCGAAGTAGGCGCGAGTGCAGTTGGTGAAGTGTGGAAGTCGCTGTCCTACTACATACAGTTCGGTGAATCCGTGTGTGACGAAGTCCTTCACAACGAGGGGGGACCAAAGCCAAGTGGCGCGTTGGACCTTGGACACGGCAGTATATGCCAGCCGGCTGCTTCCTTAAGGTTAACTATGGGCAACTGTTACCGCCTTGGCAGCCAAGTCATTCAATTTTATAATATATCCAGCGGGCAAGGCGACAGAGTATGAGTAGGGATCAATCACCTAGTGTCGGGATCCAGAAGACTTGTACAGGCGTTGTCTATCGTCCGAAGGGATTTAAAAGACGTAACGCAGACGTCGTGCAACGTTTCTCGGGATTCAGAAGATGTTTTTAGACGTTGTCCAACATACGTCCGGATTCAAAAGGCGTGACAAACACGTGGTGTAATGTGCATTCGGACTCAGAATACGTGTCATATGCTTCGTGCAAGGAGTGTGTGTGTGCATGTCTGTCGCTCAGTTTGTCTGTAAGGCCGGGTGTATACTTCCTTTCCTTCCTGCATACCTTGTTATGAATACTCCACCGCGTTCGCCTCAACAGTGGCGGCTGGCATGCGCGATGGCTTCTCGGGCCCATCGCTGGCACGGCATACTTTTCGCGCTGCGCGCGAAGCTAAGCGTTGGTCCTGGGCGGATTGCCTCGCGCTGTTCTGAGCGAAGAGCGATGCACCAGCTGGTTTCAGGGCACTGTCGCTTTTGCTTCCCACTCCAAAATTCGTCGATTTTATCGCAGCGACGGGAAGTATGGATATGGGTAATTGCGGGATGTTGGGGGGGGGGGGGGAGCTGGCTTTGTCCCGTTGCCGTAGGACAGAAAACGGTATCGACCAGTCGAGCAATATCGATTGGTTTTATTTATGTTTCTTCAGACTAGGTACATCGGATTGGGAGTATCACGATCCTATAGAATAACGGATGACGCGTCTGTTGGTATATTTGTCGATCCGCCTATTTCTCGCCACATAGGGATCGGACGCACTTCGGAGTATAAGTCGCCTGAATGCAATAGAGGATTGAGAGGATTCATAGAAGCTGTTCAATTTGATCCTCCGTCCTGCCATATCATATACAGTTTGTAGAACCTGTTTTTTTTTAATTGTAACGAAGGTAGGAAGGCTTTAAGTGGAAGAAAAAAGCGGCCAAGGTGTTCCATTCTCGGACCTTGAGGCGAAACCCCGACCCAGACGTTTGGTGGCCACTATCCCGCTGAACTTCTGGCTTAGAAAACAAAACGCTACTGGTGACACTATTGTAATAGCAAGTGCTGATGATCTACTAGCGTTTGATTGTGCATCGAGCAATGATGCCTATAACTGTGTCACCTACAGTTGAAGTAGTACTCTCAGGTGCTTGGTGTGATTTCGTTTCCCGTCCTGCCTCTGGTTTGGCTTTGATTCAACATGCGTCTTATGCTTAAGGTACGTTGAAATTTACCTCTGTTTTGATTTGTTTTTCGTTTCTACCTTCTTACATTGTTCTGCCCATGAATCAGATTCCTTCTTATGTTTCTTTTCTTCAATTCGAACTTTATACTCTCTCGATTATTAAGTTGAGGAGTTGAGTTGAAACGTGCATACGGAGTCGCTGGTTCTCCAGAAGGTATCGTAACGTTTTACTGTTTTATTATTACTTAATGCACACAATTATTGTTCTTATTGTTGCTTAGTGTTCGCTGCGCAATCGAACGAATAAAACTCGTAATGCAATGCTTCTCAATCCTTTTAGTCGAACTAACTAGTGAAAATATGTGGATCAAGCTCATTATTACTGCAGAGAAAGGCAAAATGAAGCGATGTTTCTAGAGAGTATTTGCATTCAACCTCACTGTTCTTACCTACATGTGGATTTTTACCACCGATAGTGAACAATAATAATATTAATCATGGAAATGAACTGTATATCACTGTATTCAGAACCTTCTTTTCATCGTCTTCCTGGTGGCGGACTATAATCGTGCATTCGTTCGGGAATGCCCATTCTGTCGAGATGACGCCGTGTGGAAGATACGTTTCTGGTTTATGCTTAACCTAGCTATGTTTTCATCGTTTTCGAGCATATCACGTTCAAAACACTTCCATACTCCACGAATTTTTAGTCTCTATTTACGCCATTAATTCTGCAAAGTGCTTTCAGAAAAGAGGCAACTACCCGGACCTCCTTCAAACTGAGTTTCTTGCAAATATTACTAAATGTGATTTTCCGGACGGCACGCATGCAACGGTTGTTTTCTTGAGCATGCTTGAACCTCGACTCTCATTGCCTCTCGCTTTCTACAGCAGTTTTTGTTTTGCTTCAGAAGCCATGTGATTACGCCTGCGTGGAAGTTAAAGTGGAGCCGCGTCGTAGCTCGATTCGTGAGTTTGTCGAGTTCTGACAGCGTTTCAAGTCCCCGTCTGATTCTCGTGTTTTCAGCGCTTTACTACAGGGACTGCGGCGAAGGTCTCCTTAAGCGCGCCCCATGCAGAGAGTGCTGGCCCAACGCAACCGAGGCGGACTATAGCCTCGTAACCAGCAACGTGACAACATTTGACTACGACAAACACGGTAAATGCTACTGGCGTTAGCCTAGTTTATACTTGCGCCGCCACGCGGCGCGGCACCACGATCGCATTAGATATCGATTTTTCGCGCCGCCCGGTCGATATCTATCCCGACCACTGCGCCGCGCCGCGCAGCGGCTCAAGTATAAACTAGGACTTAACTACATACACTCAGCTCAGCTAATGGGTGGCATAGATTGTGAAGCTATGGATTGGCCCTTAAGTGCTTCCAATACTTCACAGTGTTTATGCTTACGACATATGACTGGGTTTTTATTCGGGTGTAATATCATCGTATACATCCGTAGTCAGATCAGACACATGGTGACACCAGATGGGTTACGAAATACGCCAAGATATGACTTCTTCAGCCTCAGAAATAGCCACCTGTTAACCTTATCTTCTACCGATAAGGAAGTGCTTGGTCTTTGTCTCCTTACTTGCTTAAATTCGCTCTTTCCTTATTTTTAGGTCAGAATAAATGACCTTGAAAATCTTTTAGAATAATATACTCGTGTCGTATATGATACCAAGTTATAAATAGTGTGCTACCATATAAGGCCTGGGTATTTAAAATATACTACTGCACGTAAGCTTTCACTATAGATAGGGTCGGGTGTAAGTGACTTATTGGGGTGGCCAAAAGTATTAGGCAAAATTTGACAATATTTTTTTATTTTCTCATAACTCGCAAGTCAATGATGCTGGGGCTCGTGTTCACCGTCAAGGTCGATGGATTGCTGCCATCTCTCAGTCAGAATAGCATGGGCCTGGTATAGACCCACGGCTGGATATGATGCTCGAGGTGTGGCTGGGTCTTTGTGTCCTTTCCGACCATGAGGTGCTGCAGCCTCAGGAGAAAATGGTAGTATTCGCATGGAGAGAATCCAGCGAATACGGTGTGCGAGGATCTGGTCGTACCTCAGCTGGGCGAGCTTATCCGTGGTCACTTTTACCCGATGGGGAGCTGCATTGTCGAAGACATTTGTCATCTTCTTGAAGCGGGGCAATCGAATAAGTGCTAGTCGCCCGTTTAGCTCTTCGATTTCGTTCATCATTACCTTGGAGTCCATCGCTGCCCCTTTGGAAAATACCTTCCAGTGAACCGGTCCATGGGCACAGACCGAAAAGCTCAAAAGCCGTTCACATCTTGCTGAACAAAGGTCGTTACCGGTTCGCCACGCCTCACCATGTCCGACTGCTTGGCAGGGTTAATGAAAAAGGCGTAATGCTTCTCATCCTGCGTGATGATCGAGTCCAGACTCGTCAGAGATAGGGACAACCTTGACGCTACACAGGTCGATGCGCTTCTCTTCTGTCCAGATCTGGGTTGGTTGAGGATTCTGCATGCTTCTGAAAAAGCCAAACTTTTGAAGTGGAGACCAAGAACAATCACACGAACACGTGAAACATGCACCCGGTGCGAAGAGTGATTTACGAAATATATTGATTGATTTAATGCTTTTGGCCCACCATGGTTCACACATAGAATTGAAACTTATCGAATCCAAAACACAATAAAAGCACTGTTTAGGGGAAGCTCCAACTGCTTAAATACTTTTATGACAATTCTTGTGGACTGGGTGATTCCAGTAGTTTATGTCAACATTAAAAATGTTCATTTTTCAGGAGAAAAATGGACGTTCAAGTTTTGTGCGGCTAATAACTGCACCGATGTCTTCCATTCGAAGGGTTAGTTTGACAGAATGTTGCTACTTATTATTGCGTTTAACAGTGTGTCCTTCTTGATTGTCATTCGCAATACTTATACTCCAACATTCAAATTGCTTCTTTACCACACCATGTTTACAAAGGAAGGGGTTCGTCTTACTGGATTTCAGGCTTTTATTTCTTTATAATCTTGCTTGTATATCTTTTCAGCCACGACTCTCGATCCCCAGCGCATGTTCGTGTTCATCGGCGTCTTTTTGGAAATAGTCCTCGTCGCCATCCTCGGTAAGTTGTCATATTTGTACAGCGCGCGTTAGAAATGTTATTGACCCTATCTGTTGCAACACTCCATTTGTTTTCGGGAATAAAACTATAGGGCGATTTGAATTTGTTACACTTTACTTTATTCTGGACGTGCCTCGGAGACCATAAAAAGCAAAACAAACGCAATCTTCAGTATAGGAGAACCAGGGAAAGACACTAGGCAAACAAGCATCATTACCTACTAAATAAAACAGGAACCAAAAGGAAATCAGGAGACCTCTGCCACAGCTTTACTGACCATAGCCTTAAAAGGATCAAAAGGCAGGTGTAGGAAGTCGTCCTTGAAAATCTTATTTGAAAGTACAGCAGCCCTATCAGAAAAGAATTGTGCCCTGACCTGTTTCCTACAAGACAGAACATTGAACTTCTTCCTATCCTCTCTAGTACAGAAATCAATGACTGTGAAAAAATTGGAGCTGACGGAAGCTCTATCAGTATGAATTTCGACCGTCATAAAGAGATCGTTAGGTTTTCTATTGAGATGTAAACTGCGTAAACCATACAATCGACGTCTTGAAACTCCGTTTAGAATGAACTCATACCTCAGCCTAGAACAGCGCTTAGACAGTTTACGCGTGAAGTTGTTTTGGGCACTTTCCAGATCAATGTCCTTCTGCCTATATGGAGAGAAGACAGTCGTACCCGTTTCCAATATAGGCCTTACATAGGTTTTTTAAGCCTTCAGTAGTACCCTGGAATTATGTAGGGCCTTGAACAGATTAAAAATACGACTGAATGCGCTAGCAATTAAATGCTTTTAGTGGCTGTGGAATGAGAGCTTGTCATCATATATGAAACCCAGATCCTTGACTTCATTAATAAGTCAGCTCATCTGACCCAACTACATAATCCGTACAAATATCCTTACCAGGAGACTATCTCAACGGAGGTTGGAACGGCCCAAGTATTGTATAATGGCAGAATCACCTCTCTCTGGGAAACGACAAAATGCAAATATCTGGACCCCAATACAACTCTGCACAGAGTTAGGGACGACGGACGTTGGGCTGATGGCGGCGTTAGTCCTCTGCCTGCACGCAAAGAGCGAGCTCAGTTGGGTGGAAGCAGCTATCATGGAGATTACGCCGCCCCTCTACCCACTGCGCCACGCCTCGCTCGCTCTTCATAGCTGTTTCCAGCCAACTTGAGCCTGCCCTTCGCGCGCAGACAGAGGGTTAACGCCGCCAACGGCCCAGCCTCCGTCGTCCCTAACTCTGCGCAGAGTTGTATTGGGGTCGAGATATGTGCATTTTGTTGTTTCCCAGAGAGAGGCGATTCCGCCCATATACAATACTTGGTTCTTCCGACCTACCGTTGAGATAGCCTCCTGGTTAGATCCAATACTAAGAACCATTGCCTTTTTAGCCGACAAAGGCAAATTCCCCTCTCTAGACCATCTACATACCTGATCAATTGCGTTCTGAAGAGATAAAGAAGCCGATGAGTTGTCAATAGTTCTGTAGACTTTGATATAATCTGCATACATAACACAGTATACACCCAAGGAAGATAATAGATGTGTAAATCGAAAACATGAGCAGGGAGGGGACCCCTTCTCGGGGGACGCCACTCGTGACAGGATAAACCGAGGAAAAATCGCAACCAATACGAACCTGAAAGGTTGCGTCCTGAAGAAAATTTCTAATCCATTCAACAGCACGAGGGTGGATCCTACAGACTTAAGCTTGTGTTATAATTTCCGAGTCGGCACTCTGCCGAAAGCCTTCTCAAAATCAATATGTACTATATCAACATGCTTTTCGGCATCAAGTGACCTAGTCCAATCACAGAAGGATGCTAACAGCACCGTTTTAGTATATCCTCTCTGGGAAAACGCATGCTGGTTAGCCGGAGATATTGCATGTTTGTCCAGGTGCGCGATTACATGGCCCTTAATTGTCTTTTCAAACGCTCTGGCGAAAATTGAAGTGATGCTGACCGGTCGATAATTTTTGACGGTTTTAAGCGACGGCTTTTTCGGTACAGGGACAACAAAAGAATGTTTCCACCTAGTAGATACTTCACCTATCATAAAGGACAAATTGAAGATGAACTGCAAAGGAGAAGCAATGTGAGAAACGATATTTTGTAAAAAATAATCGTAGGGGAATAAGATCCGGAGTTAATGAAAAAGAAGCTGGCCATTTAGAAATAAAATTCACTTTTCATGACTTTCTGTGCGGGAACAGCCGAGAGCCATGGGATAAAAACTAGTAGACCATGGCAGCATTGCCTGTAGCCACTGTCACTGTTGAGAGGATGATTTTTGGTTTCTTGTTTCAGTGAAAACTGCATATGTGTTGAACCGTGGGAACTGTTCTTCGAGATCTCGTGAGGGCTCAAGAGGCAGGACGGTTAGTCGGTTTGTTCTTCTGTGTAAAGATAGACGTACCGGTTTCTATTACAGCGCAGTTCGAGCCCACCAAGTGAGCCTGGTACGATGTTGCGTGGTGGAAATCGAACGCTGCCTTCCTCGAGACCTTCTGATCGCCCCCAAATGATAGAGTACTTCTCTGTGAGGGAGGCAGCGGAGCCTGATAACTTCCAGCTGACATCTTCGATTTCATCCTCAGTGTCGTCTACTCCGCCGGTTACGCTTGAGCTGCCCCCGATCAAAGATGAAACGTCCTATGTTCACTCGTCCACTTCTGAAAACAACACAAACAACACAACAAACGATGTGAACGACAACGAAACCGACGTTGAGATGAACAAGGAGATGACCCCGACTGCTCCAGGTCAGCTGGAGATCTCTGCCTAGCCCACCTGCCAGCTAAGGCTTGTCGGTGCTCTGCATAATGGCGTGTTGCACTTCGAAGTGCCCACCTCAACCGGGTTTGCGAGAATTTGTCTTTGATGGTGTGCTCATGAAACTTCTCTGATGTTGTATCTTATCTAATAAATGTGTTATTTCATATTCATGGAGTAGCAGAAGCATGTGAAAGAAAACGTGAGCCCGAAGATTGACTCTGATGCGGCTGCCGTCCGATGCAGAACTGTGGTAAAGGCGAGGTATTAGATCGCTTCAACCTACGAAATTGCCTTCAACGTAACGGTGCACGGTTACTAAGCAGTGCGATTCGCTTGAGCGTCTTTGATGCCGAGTAGAAAACACCAAACGTTAAAAAAAATTCCTCAAGGACAGATACGTGCTCTGTGTTACCACGCGACTCTCAGTGACGATGCCGTAAAGTTGTGAAAAATATGAAGACTTCATGTTGTGGCATCTGCAAATACATACATACAAAAAGAGTATGTAGCTAATAGACGGGCAGACGTTTGCATCCCAAACACACTTGCTCGGTGTTATGAGAACGACGTTATATCTGACATTTAACGAATCCATGTAAATTACGTGTACGGACTTAGAAGTCTCAGTACACATAGTGTAAGCTACATAGAAACCGCTCCAGATCTGGTTACCACCTCCACAGATAAATGTGAGGGGTGGAAACACTGGATTCATAATAAGGTTTATTCATAGTAACGCGGACGGAATACTGATGGCAGAGTGGACCACAAAGCCTCAGGATGAGGAATAGGTCGTGCTGCGGCCAGAGTCGTCGTTCAGCTCGTTGTCGCGTCGTCGCGTAGTCGCCTCTCCTCGATTCCTCCGCGCCTCCGCTCGCTGGAATCAAGATCTGAGGAGGCGTGAAAATCACAGAACGCACAGCTTCTGTCGCTTACAATATGGATCTCCTGAGAGCTTTGCCCATGGTGAAGTGGTGAAGTGCTGATACATATGATACATGATGCATGGTGAAGTGCTGATACAAACCCATAACGGAGATGAATATGTCTTACAGAAGATTATGACCTACCCTAGAGTCCAGCTTCACATTCATAGAGCAATTGACGAAACATCTTGTCGACAAAATGCCTACACCCTGGCATGCTTTATTTAGAGGAACAAAGATATAAGTTATATGTACTTAAGCTGAGACTTTTCAATTTAAAGACGGTATTTAATCTCCTGTTATCATATTTGAACGTATCGAATACCTAAGCTGGCGGACCATGCCCGCAGTGGTGGTGACCGGTGGACTTCTGAACAGCTGAACTACATATGCTCACTGCAATCGTTTCCATTATTTATCCTACTGTATTTCCGTATAATAGAAAAGTGTGACGATTCGTCCTCATACATAGTGCTCACAGCTCTCGTTATATGCACGTGTATTGTCTCACTGTTTACAATAGCTATTTTTAAAAATTAGCATCTGGTACGAATTAAGCACTTCATCAATGCATCCTGCTCACCATTTGCGAAGAAACATTATCTTATCCGTTGAAGAACGTTATCTTATCCGCTCCTACGGACAGCGGATGTGCACACTGCTATTCACAGTGCTTCTTCGACCACCAAGTCAAGAAATCAAATATTACACTACATTTTGAAGCGCACGATAAGCACAGCCAACCTTTATAGCATATTTTAAAGCGTAAGCAAACCAAGCATTTCTTTCATCACAACAGCAAATATGCAATAGTTTCAGTATTAATCAAACACATTTCATATTAATCCGGAAACTTTTACTAATCAGCTGAAATCTTTTGTTTTAAAGTTTTTTTCAAGGAAAACTAAACATATCTAAAGTCAAAATAGACACTTTATAACAATGAGAAAATATTCTTGTGTTAAAGAAATCCGTTTAAAAAATCACCTATGCAGAAATGTCAGACCTTTTGAATAGGCTAAGAATTTTTACTCCATTGACCCCTACACTCTTGGGTGCACAAAGAAGTGTCCCTCTTGTTTTTGTGTTTCTCTGATGTACACACGTTCAGAGAATTGAAAAGTTTTTTTTAATGGTGTGAAGACGGGTACTGTGCACTAGTGCCGGTTTATGAGTGTCACGTTAGAAGATCTTCTTTTTGAGAGTCAGCTTCGCACGGACAAGACGTTGATCCGAGTCGATGTCAGATGAGGACAGCATCGAGACGTCGAACAGACTCCAGCTAAGAACATGCTGGATCTTTGAACGTATTTCTTCATCCATTCATTCAAGCATCGCTCCATACGGTTAAGCAGTACCTTGGTGAAGATCTTGTGTACAACAGAGAGAAGAATGATGGGGCGATAGTTGCTAATATCTTCCTGCTAACCTTTTTCGAAGAGTAGAACTATTTCCGATTCCTTCCATGAGTCCGGGATCCTACCAAAACGAAGGAAGTGGATGAAGTGCTTGGCAAGAAGTGAGCAAAGGGCATTGCCACCCACACGAAGGAGATCAACAGAAATGCCGTCGACCAGAGAGGAGCGCCCGGCTTCATCCTTCTGATGACATGATCAACCAATGATGCCAAAAAATGGCCCATGCATGAGAAATCCTTGCGGAACCCTGCTTGCTCCACTAGCTGATAAAGCTGTTTAGCTGGAATTACGCAGCGTAGGATAGAGCATATGTTACAGTTACATTTTTTTGAACATCCTCAAAGGTTGATTTTTAATAAAAGTTCTCTTTAAAAATATTATTGCAGCTTAGTTAGATAATGCCTATCTAAGCATTAGAGTCGTCTAAATTGGTTTGCAGAATGTCAGTTCTATTCCAAGGCCTATTGTCGGAAAAAGTGAAAAGGCATAGTTCAAAGCAAGATGCCCTACTTAAAATGAAGTCTACAGTTTAAAATGAAAGGGGCCCAGTTTAAAATCGACTATGTCCAGCTTAATGTGAAAATGGTGTTTGATAGCGTTTTTCAAATGTGGTTGACTGTCGCCCACTGCTCCACGCCAGGTGGTCGATCAACTCATCTGTCATTGGAGAGGATTTGGGTGGGATGTAGCACGCAGAAGAGAGAGATAAGGAATCAGATCACACTGAGAAATGAGGAATTTTCCTTTCTGTAGGAACGTACACCCATCCCTTCTTTCTCATGATAGGACATGACTCATGTTGTTCTCTGCCCAATAAGAGTTCATGAGTGCGCGGTCTAGACGAGAAGGTGAGCACACATAGAGGCGGTTGACTTCGTGCAGCTGAATCTCAACTGCAGGAGGCCTACGGTGGGAGGCGTGGAACGGAGACGATATTTCGCTGCGAAGTGTAGCGCAGTCGGAAGAGGTGCCGGCTGTCGCGTGCATTCGATACCAGTTTCTTGATTCGGATTTTCCACCCAAGCCGACCAAGCCTCCCATCCCTCAGAGGTCGTTGAATTGGTACAAGATTTGTTTAGGAACTATAAAGTACTAACTTAATCAGCGGCTGTCCAGTACAAGTCATTGTATAGACCAAATACGTTTTCAAATCACCTCCACGACGTGCCGTAGAAGTAGATTGCGTGGCGCACCCCAAAAATGGATTGATTAACGCCGTCCATTATCCTTTTATCCATTAGACAGGTATGAGCTTTATCGTACCTTCACATCTTATTTTCCCTAAATAACGACTATTGTAAGAATAATTTCTTCAAAATCGTACGACGAAAAACTTTATTTAGTTACCCTCTTCACTGAAGAGCCTCGGAGTAACTAATTTTAAATATGTCTCGTATGAAGGCAGAAGCGAAACAGAACATTCTTAATGTTGATGTTTGTTGTCAATGTCTTTGTAGTTAATGTCACTTGGTTACGATTGTTGTGTCGTTGATTTTTATACAGCTGAAGAATTGGTGTTCTAAGCGGCACACACTTTGCCAAAATAACTGTGGCTCCCACCAGATATTTTTCCCTTCATAGCCTTTGTCCATGCCATCCTGTGAGGAATCCTCTGTCGGCGAACGAATCAACCCGACGGTACACGGCTACCCCTAGTTATCCCTTGTTACAAAGAGTTGAACGGGAACAATGGGAGTTATGCGAACGCCACAATGAAGAGAAATGCCGGCGTTTTCCTCGGGGGATAGGTGTTCCTCGATATGTCTGATAGCGATGATAAAAAGGATAATGTTCGGCGTTAGTTAATTCCAATGTGCGATGCGCCATGCATTCTACCCCTATCAGATATGGTGGAGGCAACAGGTTCACCAAAATTTACTTAAGGATTAACTTCGTGGATTTGCAACACTAACTAGCTGGGATTAGTACAGACTGATTCTTGCTGTTTAAGCTTACATACAAATGCGGGTTTGTAGCGTTTTATTAGGTCCTCATGTAGTTCAGTGATCTTTTTTGACGGCAAATCCCGACGCTAATGTTGTTTAAATCTGCTGAGAAAAGCATAGCGTTTTTCCTGCGACCTAAACTGATCCTCTTCTGGATGTATTCCTTATATTGTTCACGAATCAACCTTCGCTATGGACATGAATTTTCTTGGGAGTTCGCCTTACATGGGAGAAAATGAAAATTGGAGCCTCTTTGTTCTACATGTTATACGGGAATGGTCCTCTGGCTATACTTTACGACGGTTAAAACTAAGCAAATATACATTGCGGAATAGGAAAGAAAAAAGTCCGTTTTCTTTTCCGCCACAAGTGAAGGAACAAGGTGAGGCACATTGGTATTTTCTGGATTGACGACTGTCTGGTTTACCTGCTTCCAACAGGTCTATCATGTTCGAGTGCTATTTGCTCTCTGTTACCAACGGTAAACATAGCCATCACGCATGACACTACATTATATTCCATCGTTACATCTTTTTACATTGCATGAACATTCTTTAACACACAAACATCACAGAATATGTAAACATTCTTTTGCTCATATCACGAATCTGCTCAATGCAATACTAAAATACCCTATAACACTGCAGCGAATATTTTAGGAAAATAATATATGAGGATGCTGCAGCGTAGAGAAAAAGCGATCAGTGTGGATCACGACGGAGCTCTCCATTACGGACATGACGAAATGGCGCTTGTTCAAGGCTCGCAATAATCCTGTCCCGGACCTCATTCCAGATATCCTCCGGTAGATGATCGTGCAGCCTTTCGATAACAAGAAGCAGCATCCTTTCGCTGCCCGGCTCTTCTTCAGGATGCTCACGGGCAACTTCTAGATATACCTCGAGCAGCTGGAAACGGTTTCGCTCACTATGCGTTGTGGAACAGCTCAGGAACATTAGAAGTGAAGACAGGAATTGTTGGACAGCACAGTTTAACTCCGACGCAGATTTTACTGACGAGAGTGGGATAAAGCTCATTGCAGCTTTGCACATTTAACAATGCCAGAAATTATTCGTACTGCCTTTGATTTCTAATCAAACGCGTCAAAACTCCATTCTAAAAATTAAAAGAAACTCACAGCTTCAAAAGATTCGGCTTCTTGGAGGACATCAATGCGGACCCTTTCTTGTTCATTTCTTCCCCCATTTTCTTCCTCCTGGTGCTCCTCCTCCGCGTCTACGTCAGCACTTCCAACCTCTTCGTCGCTGCGACGGTTTTCATTTCCCGACATTGTGTACAAGACTGAAAGGCTCAACATCGTTCCCGCCCTATCAAGTGATAAACTGAGCGCTCGCGCGACGAGATTTGAAAAGCACTACAGGCTTTGCGACCATCGCGCGTAATCGTGTGACATGTTGAACACGAGCTTGACGGCGTTTTGCGGACAAGCCTCAGTATTGGACGAGTCTGCTCGTTGTTGATCTATGATGATGGTATATGAAGTGAACGTGGAATTTACTAAAGTGTCCAATTAAGGAATCAATGGGAGCGCCAAAGTGGTCTTCCAATTCCCTGCGCACCAGCCGGTAGCCATCAGGGGCGAAGACCGTAACACTTTGGTGCAGGAGGCTGATAGAGCGCAGGCGACGCATGGAGCTGATTTGTCGTGCCCAGGAGCTGATCTACAAAGGAGTTGAAGCTGCTGTAATATCCGGGACATGAAATTTCACAAAACTTTAGGTTACCCAATGAGAGCAAGGAAGCACATTGAGGAGATAAATTCACTAGTAGAGGTGCAACGATTGGATAGCCGAGTTTGCGACCCGGAGGTACGAGAGGACTTGTTGGTTGGCTGGGGGAAGATTCATTCTGAAAACGATTCACAGCACTTCAACGTTGACTCCTACTGCTTGCACCGTGAGCCGTCTACATCCTACTATATATAATCGGCTAATGTCATGTGTCCGTCATGGGGAGGGGGACTGAAGCCAAAGGATGCCTACTACAGTGCAGCGTATGCCAGGCGGGCTTTCTCTGAGCTTAACCATGGGCGATTGCCTGCGAACTATATCCTTGGCGACTGATCGTCCAAGTTTACGAGATATTCTAGGGGTAGCACGTCAGGGTATGAATGGAGATCGAGTGCAGAGTGTAGAGATTCAGGAGGCCTGCCTTAGACGTCGTTCAGGGTGCGTTTGGATTCAGAAGACGTGCTGAAGGCGTCATCCAACATGCGTAGGGATTCAAAAGACGGGTTGAAGACGTCGTCTAACGTGCGTAGGTATTCAGAAGACCTTCGCTAGACGTCGTGAGTCAAGATTCAGAAGACCTGCTGAAGACGTCGTCCAAGTGCGTAAGGATTCAGAAGACGTGCTGAAGACGTCATTCAACGTCGTTCAACGTCGTCCAACTTGCGTAGGGATTCAAAAGACGGGTTGAAGACGTCGTCTAACGTGCGTAGGAATTTAGAAGACCTGCGCTAGACGTCGTCAGTCAAGATTAAGAAGACCTGCTGAAGACGTCGCTCAACGTGCGTAGGGATTCAGAAGACGCGCTGAAGAGGTCGTCCAACTTGCGTAGGGGTTCTGAGTAAGGGCGATCAATAGGAGAGGAGCAACAGTGGGGGACCATTAGATGGGAGATGGGGGGGGGGGGGGGGCGTAAGCAAGGGGGGGGGGGAACCAGCATTTTCCCTCAACATCGTTCAATGTGTGTCGGATTTCTGAAGACGGCTTACAGAAGTCGTGGCACGTGTGTCAGGGTGCAGAAGGAGTGTCATAGACGTCGTGGCAACGTAGTGACACGTGAATCGGTACTCAGTATCACATGTCCTTGCTTGACTCTCACTCCGTTTCTTTGCCAGCACGTAGGAAAGGAAGTATTTCGGGAGAGGGGGGAGAGGTAGAGAAAGTGACCATGGGATTCGGAGGAGTATTGTTGCCGTCGGACAGTAAGCGGTGTCGACCAATACCGATTAATTTTAATTATGATTTTGCTGATTAAGCACCGGATTGGGACTATCATTACCTGTTTCTCGACACCTGGAGAACGAGCGCTTCGGAGAATAAATCGCGTGCATGTGATGGAGGGTGAATGGACTTCTTATGCGCAGTGAAAATTCTGCCCTACCATATCCCACCGCACTAATCTATATAGTAAAACGAGTTTTTTAAACTGTAAGAAGGCCTATAGAAGAAGGGAGGAAGATTGGGGTTGTTCTATTTTCGTGGTTTGGCGGCGAAACCCCCAACTAGACGTTTGGCGGCCGCCGAACGTCTGGTAGAGGAGAATAATTAACAATCATAACTACTGCTGCGCTAAACTCTTTTCGTTGTTTAGAGATACTCAACACTTTGTACACAATTTCAGCAGTGATGATGGCAGCTTTGAATGCTGAGGAAGTTGCTCCCATCTCCGTTGAATGCACAGTTAGAAGGCTTGACATGTTCTGAAATTGAAGTGTGAAATCTCCGAAGAATTTGTTAGAGATTTGGGACGAAACACCAGGGCTTGCGAGCGAGGTTGAAAAAGAACCGTTGGATGGTAGCAGATCGCTCGAAACATTGAGTTCCTGCCGAGACCATTTCGTTTTTATTTCGTTTAACCCTAGCGCACAAATCTTTTAAATTTTCCGACAAAACGGTAACATTATATGTTTTTTCAAATATTTTAAGGGTGAACTTTGTAAGAACGAAGGTTCTACTGGCCTACCTGACCATTTACCGTGGACTGGGTAGCATACGGCAAAAGGTTCAAAAACGCGATTCGTGCATGCGTGCAAAGCGGAGATGTGTTAAGCCCCTTTCATACTCGTGGCGGCGGCGGCGGCGGCGGCGGCGGCCCAATGGTTTAGCATAGGAAGGCGGCGGCGATGACGTGCCCGAGCGGCGGCCACGGCGGTGGAGGGGTTTTCATACTGGCAGCGGCGACGTCGCCGCGGCCACGCCCCGCCACGCCCCTGGCGGCGCCGCCGCCGGGGCCGCTGCCCGAGATGGCTGGGGCCATTTCGGGCGGCGGCCACGAGGGGCAGCGAGAGCGGCGGCACAGACGAGACCGCTGCGCGTACGCGCGCGCCAAACGCAATTAGCGCTGGCGGCGGCCGCCGCCACCCCTAGGCGGCGAGAACGGACACCGCCCCTCCACCTGCCGCTGAAGCGGCGGCCGCCGCCGCCGCCGCCCCTCGGACGAGTATGAAAGGGGCTTTAAGCCGGCAGCAGAGTCATGCGGCTGCCGCGGACCCGCCGTGACGACGGCGGGTGGTGCGACGCCGCTAGGGTTGCTGTAAACACTACTGCGAACCTTTTCGGCAGTTGCGACCTCTAAGAATGTCAGAGATGTAGGAAGCAAAAGTTTTTTTGTTGTTGTGAAGAAACGTTTTCTAAGCCAAGTTAGGAGTTCTTGAATGTAAACCCCGAAATCTAATAGAACACTCCTTATAACCAACAGTTCTGTAACATTTTTCGCTTGCTCTCACCTTTGTCGTTGTACTTCCACTAAAAGTTCCTCGATTTGCAAGCAGCTCGAAGATAAAGTGGTAGCCCTTGTGATGACAGCATTCTCTCCGATGCCTTGTTGAGTCCCGGAGGTCTGTCCGACGCAGTTATAGCTCATACTAAAAAGAACGATCTGCTTTGTTGTTGCATTTCTGCGCAGGGGTTTTCCCTAAACATCACACGGCTAGCTTGTAGCCGGAATGCCACGAAGATTTTCAGTGCAATTAAGGTTTCTAATATCGTGCTAAGGTTTTTTTGCGTTACGTTTCGAGTGAGGATTTCATATGCCTCGATTTGTCGACACTAACGGTGATTATTATGTTGGTTGTCAAGCTCCTTTATGGACAGAAATCACGCACCAACCTATTATATTCCTAGCATGTAGTTTCGTTAAAAAATGATTCCAAATCGATGAACCATAGACAACACCTACATATCTATCACGTCCCCGGCGGGTCCCACCTGCAGCTCGTGCACTGCGGGTGAGAGCCGCCGTGAACTACGGCAGCCCTCGAGAACCTTTGCATCACGCCTCTGCGACAACTCGTCCGCGCCGCAGCCTCCACCACAGTGGCAGCGTGGATCCCCACTGAGCCGGGAGCGATATGGACGAGTTCTCCGGGTGCTGCCGCGAGGTTCTGTAGCGTCTCTAAAGGCCCCCACAGAGTTCTGCGGCAACGCCGCTCGCCGCAATGGTTAAGGATAGGGCAGGGACGCCGCCGGCGGCGAGCTCTGCGTCTCTGCCCTATGGTTAAGCATAGGGCCGCGGCGCTGCCGCAGAACTCTGTGGGGGCCTTAAGGCCGGGGCATACTTCCATCGCCGCGATGCCATCGCGGCGCTCAGTTCATGGCCATTCCGCCGCACGCGGTCGAATTGTCAAGGGAAATTGCGCTGCGGCCGCCGCAATAGCGGCGGTCGGCATGCGCGATGGCTTCCCGCGCCCATCGCGGGCATGGCATACTTTTTCGCGCCGCGCGCGGTGTTTAGCGTTGGTCCTGGACGGATCACCGTCGCGCTACCTTGCAGAGCAAAGAGCGATGCGACGAGCACTGAGAAGTTCAAATTCATTCGCGTCGCTCTGCAAAACTCATCGCCGCTATTTCATCGCGGCGGCGAGAAGTATGCACGAGGCCTAATGGCCGAACCTGCTCTGTTTACCACCTCCAAATGTATCCCCTAAGAGCTTTTCTCTGGTTGAGTGTTGGTAAAAAATTGATACAAGGAGTAGAATAGAATACTATGATCGCTTCTGATGTCTACATTTATACGCATGTATGCAGCAATCACACTATGATTATAATATGCAGGGCATTGAGCAGAACGAGTGCACGGTGCAATCTCTACCTACGACACACCAGCGATTTCAATAATCCCCAGTACGTCAGAGTTAACATGAGGCACAATGACAAAAGCTTAGAGATGGATCAGTGATGACATATTTTCTTTGAACGTCCTTAAAGGTAGATTTTTAATAAAGTTTTTTTGAGAATGTTATTAGAATTTGGTTAGACAATGTCTGTTTAAGCTAGGAAGTGTCTAAATTGGTTTGCAGAATGTATTCATTCCTAGGCGTGTCTTTAGAAAATGTAAGAAATGAATAGTTTAAATCAAAGTGTCCTATTAAAAATAAAGGGCACGGTTTGAAATGAATGGCGTCCAGTTTGAAATGGAAAGTGTGCAGTTTATTGTGAAAATGGTATTTGACAGCATCGTTGAAATGTAAGTGGCTGTCGCCGTCTGTTTCACGCTCGATAGTTGATGATCATCTGTCACTGGAGAGAATCTGCAGAGTGTAGCGCTCCGAGGTGAGAGATAAGGAATCAGCTCACACAGAGGAATGAGGAATTTTCCTTTCAGTAGAAATGTCCTCTCGCTGCTCCTGTCTCATATTTGGATTACTCATGTTGTTCACTACTCAATAAGAATGAGTTCATGCGTTCGCGGGCTAGACGCAAAGGCGAGGAGACACACGGGCAGTTGACTACGTGCAGCTGAATCGCAATTGAACTAGGCCTACGGTGGAAGGGGTGGAACGTTATTTCGCTGCGAGGAGATGAAACATACAGAGGACTTCCGTCAGTCGTTACACCCTAAGCACTGAAGCTATAGGCGGGTGTAGCGCAGTCGGAAGAGATGACGACAGCGTGTGCACTTGATACCAGGTTCTTGGTTCGGATTTCCCACCCAAGCCAACCAAGCCCTACGTCCTTCCGAGATCGGTGAATTGGTAATAGATTTGTTCAGGAAGGCTAAAGCGCTAACATATTCAGCTGCTGGCCAGTATAAATTATTGTATAGACCAAATACGTGCTCTAACGACATCTCGTAGAAATATAATGCGTGGGGCATCCCAAAAAATTGATTAACTCCGTCCTCTATACTTTTATCCATACTTGTGTATGAGCTTTATCGTACCTTCACATCTCACCCTCAATAATGATGAAAAGTAAATTCTCCAAATTCGTAAAAGGTAAGGACAGGTAAAACTCCTTCATTCATTTAGTAATCACGAAAAAATTGGACTTCTAAAGTGGCAGGTATTTTGCCAAAGGAATTGTGGCTCATAAAAAATAATTTTTCTTTCACAGCGACAAAATTAGCTGGATTTCCAAGCTATCGCCGTAACACTTCCCCCGCCAGACGTAAGAAACTGAACCCAGTACATAGCTTTGTACGTGCCATTGTGTGTAGAACCGTCTTTTGGCGAAAGAATCAACCCGTCGGTACACGGCTAACCCATGTTACAATGAAGTGGGTGGTATACATTGGATCCGATCGAAAATCTTCGGATAATTGGATGATTCGGATAAGGGCGATTTTGCGGACCCTGGATTTTTGGATGATTCGGATAATGGCGATTTTGCGGACCCCGGGTTTTTGGATGATTCGGATAAGGGCGACTTTGCGAACCCCGGATTTTTGATGATTCGGATAATGGCAATTTCGCGGAGACCGGATTTCGGATATCCGAATCGGATGCATTAGGGCAAGATGCAGTTTATCAGAATTCTACCGTTCTTTAAGGAGGAATCCATCCTTCAATAACAGCAGCAGTGCGTGTATCGAAAGACTCTCACTTCTCGTCTAGGAAGGAAACTCAAAGAGCTGGATCATTCCAATCAGAGATGGGCGAGAATTCCGTTTCCATGTTTCGAATTTCGCTCTCCGGCCGTTTTCAGTCCTTCCGTTCCGTTCCGTGATCCACTCTCTTTTGGGCGGGAAGACGGAACGGAAATGGTGACTCATCACTCACTGATTGCTTGCTTTGCACTGCCTTCATTCACCTCTTGAACATAATCTAAAGGCTGAAGAAAGAGATTAACTATGCGTTTGTGATTGTGTTTCTTTCAAAGCGATGGTGCATCCTGATGTCAAAACAGTAACCGAATTGGATTCTTTTTCTGTTCTCGAAAAGATGTACTATCGAATAGCGTAGGTCCACAAAGGTTCCATGAGTGTTTGAGTAAAGGATCAAACCTCTTATCCGGCTTATCTTTTTCCCAAGTAATCGTAGGTCTAGCCTGGGGCACTAAGTCTAGATCAGTGTTCTATAAGCACTCTCAGGCTGCTAACAATGCGCTCCCTAGGAACACTGGATCTATCCCAGTCGGAGGAGGGCATGCGGTGTCTTGTCTCTCCAATCCCCTCCTCCGAGCTTCAGCTGCTGCCAAATGATTCAGTGGTACCCATGCGAACTCAGAGCGTGGGTGTCGGGGTGTCTGAACACAACTGTAGCCTTAACTCTGCTTCCTCCTAATTGGGATAGACATGGAACATTCAATAGGACCGGTTAAGTGCTATGAGTGGCGAAATCTCTGACATCTTACTCGTCAGCTGGGTTCATTACGTTTAAAATACTTTTTTCCTATTTACAGAGAGATTTTGCGCAAACTTCGATTTGTTACACTAGTACTGTTTGAAAATTCATCTCAGTAATAATACAAGTACAAGGATTTTTTTATTGTTATATGTTGCTGAAAAGGAGTCGCATGCTGCCTTACCCGCTATCCAAATTCGGTAACGGCAACTCAATTATTACTACCATTATGGGCATATGTATGTGTATGAAAATTAGACGAAGTAATAAGTTTTGAATAATTTCCGTTTCGGCGTTTCGTAATTCGGTTTCCGTCCATTTTTGAGCTCTTCCGTTCCGTATTCCGTCTTCCGCTTTTCTTTAAAAAACTTCCTCACATCCCTGATTCCAAGATGAATTATTCTAAGATCCGGGCTTTCCAAAATGCCATTATGCCATTGACAAATAACGCAAGATGGGTCGGGGGGGGGGGGGAGGGTCATGTATTCAGCACTTTTCCTACTTCATAAGAAGGCAGATGAATGTCGAACATCAGGAATGGTCTAACACAGTTCATCAAGTGGTAGACACATAGGTGTTGAATAACAGTTTTAATTTCGTGCAGCACAAAGTGCGGTATGGAGCTGCTCTACATGGTGAGTCCCCTCCACCGACCCAGTTCGCGCTGAATGCTATACAATGTGAAATAGCTAAGTGCCGATCAGAGGGCGTGCGTAATCCCTTCTCTCACTCAGTCCCCGTCCTTGCTCCCCCCGGCAGCACAACTTGGTGTTTGAAGGAAAAGATGCCAAGATCGACGTGACGCTCAGCAGCGTGCTAACTGTATTCAACGTCACTACGACACTACTTCACAGTGCGGCGCGAAAACGTATGACTCAGCAGCGTGCCCGCCCGCGAAATTCGTTTTGAATGCACTTTTATCCGAGATGCGAGATTTCGAAATGTAGCGAGGAAATTGAACGGGTTACCCGAAATTGTCCGATTTTATCCGAATCATTCAGGGCCCGGATAATTGAATGATTCGGATAACGGCAATTTCGCGGGCACTGGATTTTTGGATGATTCGATAAGGGTGATTTTGAGGACCACGGATTTTTGGATGATTCGGATAAAGGCAATTTCGCGGTGGCCGGATAATTGTATGACTCGGATATCCGAAAATGATTGATTCGGATCCAGTGTATAGTGGATGGGAACAACGGGTGCTACGAATGCGAGAATGAAGAGAAATGCTGGCGCTTTCTTAGGAGGAGAGATGTTTCTTGACATGTCCGACAGTGATGATTAAAAAAGACAATGTTTGGCGTTAGTGAATCCCCATGTAGGATGAGCCACGCATCCTATTTTCATGAGATGTCGTGGAGGCAACAGGTCCACCACAATTTACGCAAAGGTTAACTCTGTAGATTTGCAACATTATGTACTTAATTGTGGGGCTTGTGGACTGATTCTTGATATTCAGGCTTACAACGTTCGAGTTTGCAGCGTTTCATTAGGTCCTCACGAAATTCAGTGATCTGATTTGACCGCAAATTCCCGACGCTAATATTGTTTAAGTCTGCCGTCAAAAGCTTTGTGGTTTTGCAAGTGCGACGAAAGGTGATCGTCTTCTCTGGAAGTGTTCCTTGCCTTTCTACCTACCAGCGTAACGTTCTCGTCATCAGTTTTCTTTTTCGACACCACAAATGAAGAAACACGGTGAGGCGTACTGACATATGCTCGAATCGCTGCAGAAGGATTTAGTGCCACACTGAAGGGAAGGTGGCTGTCTGACTCTTCTGCTTTCACAGGTCTATCATGTTCGTGTGCCACTTGCGCAATTTATTGCTTGATGTAGCCAACAATAAACATAGCCGTCACGTAATATGTATACTAGATCACATTTTACCATTACATCTTATTATTAATATTAATAACGTTATTTTACAAATCCATACTTAACACATAAACATGACAGAACAGAGAGGTAGTCTTTTGCAGCTCACATCACGAATCTTCTTAACCCAACACTAAACTACCGTATATCACTGCGGCGAATACGTTTCGAAGCTAAGATTATAAGCAGATGCCGTAGCGTAGAGACGAAGTGGTTAATGTGGATCGCACCGGGGTTTTCCGTTACCTACGTCACGATAGGACTCTCGTTCAAGGCTTGCCACTATCCTGTACACGCAGTTCCAAACATCCTCCGGTAGATGATCGCGCAGACATTGGTAACAAGCAGCAGCATCCTATCGTTGCCCACCTCTTCAACAGGAGGCTCGAGAGCCTCTTCGATATACACATCGACGAGCTCGAAACTTTTCTGCTCGCTATACACTCATGCGCAGTTTTTGTCTGTGAAAGTGCGTGGATACATTAAAAGTGAAATTAGGAATTGTTGGCCAGCACAATCCGACTCCTACACAGTTACATTTTACCGATGAGTCTGGGATGAGTGTCACTGCAGCTTTGGGTATTCAACAATACCAGTATATTGTTCGCACCGTTTTTGATTCTTAATCAAACGCGACAAAATTCCAGAAATAAAAAAGAACTCACAGATTCGAAAAATTCGTCGAAAAAACTTGGAGAGCATCAAGGAGAACCTGCTCCTGTCTAACATTTCCTCCATTTTGACCCCCTGACGCTCCTCCTGACGTTCCTTTTGATGTTCTTCTTCCTTGATTACATTACCTCCCTCGACCTCTTGGTCGCTCCGACGAGCGCCATTATCGGACATCGTTACCGAGCCAGTAATTGTCAATATCGTTCCTGCTCTATCAAGTAAACGGAACGCACCCGCAACAGGAAACGCACGTAATTGTGCAGCATGTTGAAGACGCGCTTGGCGGCGTTCTGCGGGCACACCTCTGCACTCGACGAGTCCGTCCGTTGTTAATTTACTAGGAAGTCCAATGAAGTGAAGTGGAGTTTAGTAAAGTGGCTTACTAAGGAGTCATCGGGAAGCACCAAAGTGTTCTCCAAATTCCCTGCGCACCACCGGATAGGCCATAAGTGCCAGAGGCCGTAATGTCTAAAGTGTCCTCCCGTGGACGAGAAGGAATGGTGCCAGGATCCTAAACCTGGCCACTCGTGCTCCCTCTGTCCATCCGGAATTTTGTAAACGTCGAGTAGTAGCCATCCGGGTTCAGGCAAGCGTCACCTGCGTGTGTTGAGAGGGGTCAGAAGACGTGTCGCCGATGTCACGCAAAAGGGCGTCCGAGTTCCGAACATGTGTCATCGACGTCGTTCAACAGGCGTCTGGGTTTAGAAGACATGTCACCAATGTCGCACAAAGGACGTCCGGGTTGAGAAGAGGCGTCACTGAGGTCGTACCAGGGGTTCAGGATTCACACGACGTGTCAACGATGTCGTGCAAAGCACGTCTGGCATGACAAGACCTTGAGAAGACATGTCACCGACGTTGTTCATCAGGTGCCTGGATTCAGAAGAGGTGTCACAAATATCGCGAAAGGCCTTCCAGATTCAAAAGACGTGTCACCGATGTCGCGCCAGGGATTCTGGATTTAGACGACGTGTCAACGATGTCGCGCAAAACACGTCCGGCTTAAGAACACATGTCACCGACGTTGTTCAATAGGCGTCCGGGTTCAGAAGAGGTGTCACCGATGTCGCGCCAAGGGTTCCGGATTCACACGACGTGCTACCAGTGAAGGTGGGACCACTAATGGGGGACCGGTTAAGAATGGAGTCCAATCGAGACTGGTAAAGGGTTGACCAATGAAGGAAGGACCAGTGAATGTGGGACCAGCAATGGGGGCCGGTGAGGTAGGGACCAGTAATGGGGACCAGTGAAGTGGGGGAGGGGTCCAGTGAAGGGAGGACCGGAAAAGAAATGATGAATAAAAGGGGGAGCAGTGAGGATGGGACCAGGTGGCGATGTCCGTTCCTCCACGTGGTGCCACTGGAAACTGTTCGCTCTGCGAGCTAAGCCCATCACGGACACTCGATTGCAGGCGACAGGCCCTGGTGACAGGCCGGCCTACGAAGACCCATGTCACATCACATAGTGTATGTTAGCTCACGCATTTCGAGATAGTGCTACGGCGTCCGCGGGAGCCGATGCGCACTCGCAGAGCCCGTGCAAGTTGGTTGAAGCACTGGAGCGTAGAAGAGTTGATTTCTGTGCGGTGCTGGAGACGAGGTGGTCCTGCCGCAAGTCAAGGGACATGGGACGAGGCTTTAAGGCCGTCCTATGTGGAAGTCCCAGGACCACCAGTGGTGTCGGGTCAATCGTCTCCGAACGATTTCGTGACTCGATTGTAAGCGTCGAGCGCTTTGACGATCGATTGATTGATGTCGCCGCTAAGGAGCGACTCTATCACTTCTTCTCTGCGTGTGCTCCGCAGACTGGCTGCTCCGATCAAGCCAAGGATGAGTTTTGGAACCTGCTTGATGAGAAGACAGCAGAGGCACCGTCGAAAGATGTCATCATAGTCGCTGGTGACCTCAACGGGCACGTCGGCGCGACGAAGGACGGGTACAGCTGTCATGGTGGTTTCGGATACGGGTCTCGTAACTCCGATGGTGAGCGTATTCTTGAGTATGCGGAATCGCATAGCCTCACCATTATGAACATCGCCTTCCGAAAACGCGACTTCCACCTCGACTCATATTATAGTGGGAGCTCCAAGTCTCAGATAGACTTTGTGCTTGTGAAGGATCGTGACCGAAGTCTCGTCACAGACGCGAAGGTCGTGCCGTATGAGACGGTCGCCCCACAGCATCGACCACTGATCTGTACCTTTAAGATCGCCCCTCCGAGGCTGAAGCAGGTCGAGCGATGTGGTGCACCAAGAATCAAGTGGTGGCGAATGATAGAGAAGGAAGCAGCTGTGATTTCTCGCGTTCGCTTACCGACAGTCACAACTGTCGACGAAACTTGGAAGAATGCGACCGACGCGATACGTCAAGCTGCACAGTCGGAACTCGGCATTACGAAGCCTGGGCGACGGAAGGTCGACAAGCAGGCATGACTGTGGACAGATGACGTGAAAGGTCAAAGTTCAAGAGTCAGAGAAGAAGACGCTCTATCACGTGTTTCTGGGCGAAAAGACGGCCTATAACTGGCGGAAGTACCAAAAAGCGAAGAAAGCTGCAAAGAAGGTCGTGGCTGTTGCAAAAGCCACTCATTATCGAGATGTCAACGAGAAGCTCGAGTCGCGCGATGGTGAGCGGTATCTGTACCGACTTGCAAAGTTTCGCCATCGGCAGGCCGAGGATATTGAGAAGTTTTTCGGCATCAATGATGAGAACGGCCGTCTTCTTACGGACCGCAAGAAGGCATTGAAGCGATGGCGCGACTACTTTGAGGAAATCTCTACAGTAGAATTTCCTCATCCAGCCGTCCCTTCAACGGCTCCAACCCACGGCACCGTCCAGAAAATCACCGTGGAGGAGACTGAAGCGGCTTTGATGAAGATGAGGCCAGGCAAAGCGACTGGGCCCGACGACGTGGTAGCAGAACTCTGGAAGTCGAAGTTTTGGTACCCTGCTGAGTGGTTGGCGAAGATCTTTAACCAGATTGTGGCGGAGAAGAAGGTGCCCGAGTGTTGGCGCCAAAGCACGACGATTCCGAATTGGAAGAAGAAGGGCAGTCCTGCAGACTGCTCCAGCTACCGTCCAATTCGTTTGCTTTCGCACAGCATGAAGATCTTCGAGCGAATTGTCGACGGACGAATTCTTGACATCGTACAGCTTTTCAGCAATCAGTGCGGCTTTGTAGCTCGCAGTGGGACCATTGATGTCATACACGCCGCCCGCCTCCTGTTAGAGAAGTACCGCGAGAAACAGAAGCCCGTGCATATCACCTTCCTCGACTTGGAGAAGGCCTTTGACCGTGTAACGCGTGAAGTGATATGGTACGCCTTGCGACATCATGGAGTTCCCGAAGAGCTCATAGAGTGAGTGCGAATTCTCCACTCTTGTCCAAAGAGTCGAGTTCAAGCTGCAGCTGGAACCTCGATAGAGTTTCCCATCTCTGTCGGGGTACACCAGGGTTGTGCGCTTTCCCACTCCTCTTTGTTGTCGTCATAGATGCCATCACACGAGATCATCAGAAGCCCGTTCCTTGGACGTTGCTTTATGCTGATGACGTATTGCTCGCAATCGAAGATAAAGATAAACTCGAGCGAGAGGGGCAAGCTTGGAGTGATCGCTTGGAGCGGTTTGGACTCAGATTAAACGTGAAGAAGACCGAATATCTAAAGACGGACGTTACTGAGTCCAGCTCCATCAAGGTCAACGGCATCGAGCTCCCACTCACCTCGGTTCCTAAGTACCTGGGATCAGCAGTCGCGTCTGACGGCAAACTGATGGTCGAAGTGAATTCACGCGTGAGTGCAGCTTGGTCCAAGTGGCGCTCGTTGACTGGCGTGCTCTGCGACAAGAAGATACCAGAGCGCTTTAAGTCAAAGATCTACAGGGCAGTCATCCGGCCAGTAGCGTTGTACGGCGCTGAGTGTTAGCCTGCGACCAAGGAAGTTGAAACGCGCCTCAGCGTCATGGAGACGAAGATGCTGCGCTGGACGGCTGGAGTCACGCGCATGGACCGCATCCGAAACGAAGCTATTCGGCAGAAGTTCGGTGTCGCGCCGATAGCGGACAAGATGAGCGAAGCTCGCTTACGATGGTACGGCCACGTTTTGCGTGGAAAGGAAGATAGCGTCCGCAAGATAGGCCTCAACTTCGATGTAATAGGAAAGCGGCCTAGAGGGCGCCCGAAGCAGCGCTGGTTAGATACGTTACATGCGGACTTGAAGATTACTGGTGTTTACCCTGATCTAGCGCTGGATCGGGAAAGGTGGCGTCATGACACCAGAATAGCGGACCCCGCTACGATGCGGGACAGACGCTGAAGAAGAAGAAGAAGAAGAGTGAGGATGGGATCAGCAATGGGGCCGGTTAGGAGGGGGATCCACTGAAGGGGAACCGGCGAAGGAGGGAGGGGGGGGGTCCAGTAAAGGGGGGACCGGTAGATGGTTGAAGAGGGAACCGTGTGAAGGGGGACCGCTAAGGAAGGGACCAGTAATGGGGACCAGTGAAGGGCGACCGGTGAGGAAGGGACCAGTAATGAAGACCGGTGAAGTGGGGGGGGGGGGGGAGCGGTCCAGTAATGGAAGACCGGAAAAGGGTTGATGAATAAAAGGGGACCGGTGAGGGCGGGACCAGTAGTGGGAACCGATGAAGGATAGGGGACCAGTGAAGAGTGAAGAGGGGACCAGTAGAGGGAGGTCCAGTGAAGGTGAGAGCAGTAGTGGGGACCGACGAAGGAGAAGGGGGACCAGTGAAGGGTGAACTGGAAAAGGGCAGACAATGGAGTTGAAGCAGTGAAGATGGACCAGTAATGGGGGGATCAGTGAGGGTGGGACATGTGAAGGAGGTGGGAGGAGGTCCAGTGAAGGGGACCTGTAAAGGGTTAATCAATAGAGAAAAGAGCAGTTAAGGGGGACCAGTAATGGGGAGCGGTGAAGGAGGGAGGTCTATGAAGAGAGACCAATAAATGGGGTAGCAGTGAATCACCAGTCAAGAGGGGACCAGTAAGGGAGCTAATAAAAGGAAGACCATTTAGGGGGGTTCAGTAAAGGGTCCAGTAATAGAACCATTAAAGGGGGGGGGGGACCAGTAAAGGAAAGTAGTGAAGAGATCAGTGAAAGGGACCAATAAGGCGACCAGTATTTTCTCTGTGTCTGTGTCGTCTGTGTCGTCCAACGTGGCGTCAGAATACGTGCTACAGATGTCGTGCCACGTGTGTCGGGTTGCAAAAGACGTGTCGTAGACGTCGTGACATATGCGTCTGGACTCAGCAAATGTGTTACAGACGTTATCCAATGTGTATCCGGGTCCAGTAGTCGTGCCACAGATAAGACTTTGCACAGTATCCGTGAGATTTTCAGATGGCTTTTTAAAGGCTTCGTGTAATAACGCGTGTGTGCGTACTTGATTCTCACTTCCGTTTTCTGCCGGCACATGGGTAAGGGGGTATAGGTGGAATGGGTGGCGGGGGGGGGGGGGAGGGGTGGAATGAGTAAAGGAATCAAAGTAATGTTATTCCCGTCGGACTGTGAACTGCATCGGTCTACCAATACCAATTGATTTCATTTGTGTTTTCGCAGAATAAGCACTTCGGAGTAAGGCTCTCTATGTGTTCCTCGCCATGTACGCCACAAGTACTTCAGAGAATGAATCGCGGACGTGCGGTAGAGGGGGGGGGGTAAACCCCATAGGAGCAGTTTTAAAGATTCTGTACTACCGTATCTCGCTATACTACTCTATATAGCAAAACCGGTTTTTACTCTAATGAATGAGGAAAGGCCTAAAAAGGTAAACAAGACGGTCGGGGTGTTCTATTCTCCGGGTTTGGGGGCGAAGCCCCCAACCAGACGTTTGGCGGTCAGTAGGCCGATGAACGTCTGGTAACGAATAATTCACTAGTAGAGGTGGAGTGGATGGCTAAGTGAGCGACCCGTAGGTATGAGAGGACTTGTTGGTAAGCTCAGTGGCGATTCATCCTGACAACGATTCACAGCACGTTCACCGATGATGTAGAGCCCCACCGCTTGCGCCATGGGCCTTCTACACCTACTGCTGCTCTAAACTCTCCTCGTTGCGTAGTGAATGTTTAGGGAAACTCAACACTTTCCATAGAAGTTAAGCATCACGGCAGCTTTGAATGCTGAGTAAGTTGCTCCCACATGTGAAGTTAAACGGCTTGCCACCTTCCGAAACTGAAGAGGTGAACTCTCCAAAAAAAATTGCTTAGAAATTTGAGATAAAACACCAGGATGGCTTGCTTGAGAGGTTGAAATAGAACCGTTGGATGGTCGCAGATCACCCGACATGTACAAGAGTGAGTTCCTGCCGAGACCACTTCGTTGCATGTCAACTCTTGTATTGAGAACGAATCTTGTATTTTTCAGACAAAGCCGTAAGTTTGTATGTTCTTTCTAAAGTTTTAAAAGCGAATTTGACGAGAACGAAGGTTTTCCTAGCCTACCTGGCCACCTACCGTGGACCGGTAAGCATACTGCAGAAGGCCCAAGTATGGGACTCGTGCATGCGTGCAATTCGGACATGTGCTTGTAGCAGTAGGGCCAAAAACAACGCTTCAGCTCCAACCCCGTAGGCCTGTTGAAAAGCACTTATCATCATGCACCAACGAGACAGTGCGAGTCAGGTCATGGTTGAATTAGAACAAGACCTGTGGTTGCGTTCCCCTTCATCCGTAGTTGACTTAGCAACCTTTCGACTTTGTATGTACAATATCGGCCTTAACATTTGGTCATTGGGCAGAAAAAGCGGAAAAACCGCCTTTTCCGCCGCTTTCCTGTAGTGCTCTTCAAATTATGCGTATTGTAAACTGAAACACATATTCGTGATCATCACCGAGGCGATGAGCTGATAAGCGCATAACGAGCGCCTGAAAATAGTTAAGTGAACTAATTTCTGCCCGGCGCGGCTGGCCCCTGTGCTCGCGGGAGATAATTACACCCACAGCTTCCGTGGCTAATGAATGAAGAGATTCGGCCTATTAAAGCCTATTTTCTTCTTTATATATAGCAACACATAGTTCTCTGGATTTCCCAGCTTCTCGCGATCGCAATGATGTATTTCCTTTAAGGATCCGATAACTTACATAATTGGCATTGTTTTCAGAAAATGTGCCTTCCTTGGAGTACTTTAATTTTGGAATATCAAGTTTATGTGTCCTTATACTCATTTGAAATGAAATGAATGATCGAGTTGGAATTAAGCTGCAAAGTTGGAACCTTGTCGCTAGCAATTATACGGTGACAAAGTTGCTCACATGCCATTTCTTTACCGTCGCCCACGCAGTTTTACCATGATTAAAGTGACCACAAAATCATTTCTTTAAAGAAGGAAACATAGAGATTTTAGGGGCTTATGAAAACTCTTTATACTCTTCTATATGTGAGATTTTGACTTGGCTAGGTGACATTGTAGCCACTCAGCTATGCAGCAAACTCACTTCAAATAGGAAAAATGTGCCGTTTAAAATTGTTCAAAAACGGAAAAGTAGTCTATGATGGCATTTCCCAGTTAAATCTGACTTGAAGGATAGTTCAATTTTAAATTTTCGTTCATTTGTATCGGTTTGTTACGAGTGAAATTTCCAATACCCCTGGTTCGGACGCGAGTTGCCTAACCAACACTAACACTTCTAGTGCCGCGGCGTGTTATTGATCCTCGTGTAGTCTAGAGTCAAGTTTTGACAGTATCTGTGCTTTCTTACTTACATACATGAATCCTATGTTTTTGTGTTGTTTGTTGGGCTTGTGGGTGTTGTTGGACATGGCTCGCATTGAGGAGCGAAAAACGCGAGTGTCGTGCAGTCGACATCGCCCCCGGGAGTCGTGTGCGTGCGCATCCGAAGAAGGGTTTTAGTTCGTTTTTCTTGAATTCAACGTTTCATATAAAGTAAACAGCACCTTCTCGTTCACCATGGGAGTAGAAGCTTATCCCCCTCCTATACTTATACACGCTCCTAAATAGCTAGCTTTTTCAATTTGGATGTACTCCTAAAAACTGATTCGGTTTCTAATTTAAACCTACTAGTTATAATAATTACCTAAAGAAAAATCCGATAGTTTTTACTAGCCCTCTAGCTCATTCTTGCACGGAAAGACGCTCATTGCTACATGCTGCTTAGGCTGAGGACACATTATATAGCTACGTCACGTCATTGCATAACTTGAAATGATTAAGAAAGAATAAGGCCGCCCTAAATTTGCACTGTGCAAAACAGCCTTCATATCTGCCCTGAAAAGCTAACCAGTACCCCTCAACTTTAAGGTACTGGATGGCCCATCCCCTCGAAAAAGCGAATTGGCAGGGGATGGGGATGTCAAAGAAGACACCGGAGTGCTCACCGAGATGGGTACAGAATACCCCGAGGCGCCGCGCACCTGGTGGTGACCGCGCCCCTACGGGGTGCGGCGGAGGGATCCCAACTTGCAGCCCTCCACTCACGGGTACCGCCTGATAACAGGGCGTCCTCGTCCTAGATGCGAAATTGTCAAAAATTTGCTTTTTGAGAAAGTTTGCGTTAGACCTTGAAAGAGAGGTTTACGCCAACTGCCCTTCTCGGCTTAAAAAAAAGAAAGACGCGATTTCGCCGATAGAGTGGAATTCATAAGAGAAGTAAGCAGGTGGCCCATAAATGTAATTTTAGAATTTCTTTCGTTTTCAGTGTGTTATAAAATCCTGTGCAGTACCAGAGGAGGCTGAAAGGACCACCTGGAAAACAGTTTCTAACTGTCTCAACGCCAAAGTCCGTAGAAACAAAAACAAGCGCAGAAAGACTCCGCAATATGGAGGGGACACAAGATCCCTATCGTTCAATGCCCCTCCATATTGCAGAGTCTTTCTGCGCTTGTTTTGTCTCTATGGACATCGAAAATCGCTTTTTCGAATTTGGCCAAGTTGGGCACCGTTTGATAGAGCTTTTAACAGCGAATAAAACGGTGTTACTCAGTGTAGCAAAAACTGTAATCTGAGCGAGTAAGGACGCGGAGAACATCGACCTTTGCTGTGCCAAATTGCACGCGCGGGCGCGTTTGGAGCGCAATAACTCTGTTCAGTTTGAATTCTTTCTAATATAGCTTGTGGGTTTCGTAGTCAGTAAGAATGTATAGAAGCGCTCCAAAGTACAGCGATGTAGTTGAAGAACGGACAAAGTTAAAGTGGTGCGAATATGCAGGTTGGGCTTGTGTGGCAGAATTTTCTTCCGATTTCAGTCGACCACTGCGGTGAGACGCGGAGAGCTTACGGCCTAAAACTGCGTAGGGGAGCAGGATGTTAACGGTTTTTCCCAATCACATGCTCACAACCCCGCAGCTGCCTATACTGCCTTAACCCGAACTGCCGTTTTAGGGCGGCGCGCTTAGTAGCGGCTGAAGTTTGTTTATCGCTTGCTCGCCCATATTTGAGTTTTCGACACTTTCAATAATACCATTTTATTCATTACGAAAAGCTCTATCAAATAGTGTAAATCTCGACCAATTTCGGAAAAATCGATTTTTTGACAACTTCGCATGAAACGGTTCGGGAATTGTTCTAGTATAGTTTACCTCGTTTAAAAAAGAGTCCAAATTATTAGGTTGTCACATAAGTTCTGTGCGATTTTTGACGGCAACTTTACGGTGTGACATATCAGCAGAAAATAAAGTTTATTAATTACAATCAGTGCACTTCAGCCAACGATATACAAGAGTAGTAATTAAATTTTAAAAGAAATCTGAATTCCTGGAAGCCATGAAACACTTAAAGTCAATTTCGATACCTGCTTCATTTGAAAAGTTTTTCTCCTTGAGAAAATCGTCGAGATGTTTGAAAAGATGAAAGCTTGTCAGGGCTAGGTCCGATAAATAAACGGGATGCGGGAGAACTTCATACCTCAACTGGTTTAATTTGTGGATGGTCAAAAGCGAGACATGCAGACGGGCGTTATCTTAAAGAAGGATCGGTTCTCTTAAATTCATTAGTGCAGGACGCATTTTAAGCAACTTTTTGTGAACCACGTCTAATTCACGACACTACCTCTCCGTCGTGATGGTTCCAGTAGGCTTCAAGAAGTCGTAGTGGGTTGCAGACCACCAAACAGAAAGTGTACCTTCTTCGGTGAAGACTAGATTTGGGAAAGTGTTTCGACGGTTCTTCCTTATCCAACCATTGTGCTTATTTTTTTAGATTGCCGTCCACTATCCATTTTTCGTCACAGTTGGTGCTTTGGTGCTTGTCCTTAACGGTCTTCGTCTTCGAGATCCACGCCTCCAACACAGGACTTCTGGCACCATCTGTGCACGGTGTCCTCTACCCATGCCATCCCGATTGTTAGCGGAGTCCGTTACCCATGCCATTCTTATGTTTTGAGTTGCCTCACTCAGGCTCAGGTCTGCGGCCAAGCTTGGACTCATGAAGCGTTATCACCCGGAAGTGCATTTTTTCCACGGTTTCGTCCAGCACCTTAAACGATGTAATGTTCACGACTTTTTAAAAACAGCATACCAATGTGATTGTGCGAAACAAGCGCTACAAAACATTACACGACTTATATACAATTAGTTTAATTATTCATGAGAAAAAAGGGTACATGTCGCGGAGGTGAGCAGCAGGGGTACGGTGCCGGCAGCGGGGGTGCGGTAGCGGCCGCGAGGGTGCGGCGAACGCGCCTTTGCTTCTACCGTAATCGCGGAAGCCAATCACGGCATCGATCGAATGCGCCTCCTCTGCGCGGCACTGCTTTCGAGGTCTGTAGTGATCACGTGCACAGTCAAGCCTCCTGAACTATCGATGAGCCCGAAAGGTAGGGGGTCAAAGGTCAACGTGACGCAATAGATGCAAATGGGCAGACAATGACGTAGAAGCGAGAGAGTTGGCGTAGAAAAGAGAGAGCAGAAAGTCGATAATCAATTAATCCCACGCCATTTGCTACCTTTCTTCTGTTGTGTTCTGCTTCTGCTTCTTCTACACTGCTTCTCGTTCAAAATGGACATGTTTTCGCCCTCTGTCACCGAAGAAGATGAGATTAAATTCCTGCAGGAGAAGGGGGTGTTGCCAAAGGAGCGCAAGTGTCCCAACTCGCCGGATCACAACACGAAGCTGGTGTCCATGGGAAAATGAGAATTTCTTTGAAGATGCAGTAGGCGCTCCTGCGGCGGAAAACGTTTGTCGATTAGGAGCGGAACGCGGTTTTCCAACTCGACCATTCCGCTAGTGCAAGCGCTGCGATTCGTCTACTGCTGGACGCTGAATTTGACATCTGTGACCTGGTGCAAAGACCAGCTGGGAATGCACCGCACCACGTCGATTGCGTGGAACAGCAGTGTGAAAGAGGCAATTGCACAGGAACTAATCCGTCGTTCGTCTCGAAAGATTGGAGGGCATGATCGAATTGTGGAGGTCGATGAAACACTTTTCCCTAAGGCGCCTTTTATACTTGCGCCGCCCCGCGGCGCGGCGTGATGGTCGGCATGGCTATCGATTTTTCGCGCCGCGAGGCGGCGCCGCATCGCTTCTATACTCCGCCGCCGCAAAACACCACACTTGACGGAATTTTGGGTTACGGTATTCGGCGAATCGCGCCGCTGAGGGGAAGGGCGCGGCGCGGCGCGATCAGCCGCGGCAGACTCGATGTAGGGTGGGAGATTTCACTTTTTCGACCAAACTTCTCCTATTGAGAAGGGGGAGGGGATATTTAGGGTGCTGATCACGAATCTGACATCGTTTTTTGAAGTTACAGGCGATTACCAGGTTTGGATGATTAGGGAGTTTGGGCGAAATCGGTGACCATGACCTTAGCCCGTACCTTCTGTAACCTAGGAAGAGAATGGAGATTTGTAGACATTCACGAAGCTTCATATACCACGCTTAAGATATGCTTAGTGCACAGTGACCCCAGAATTTTGAGTGGTTATCGACGATGAGTACCTTTCAGCAGTTTTACTTTTGGACCCGCACATATCGCAAAATAAGGAGTGTTTTAGTGCCGTTTGCATTGCAGGAGATTCGACTCAATACCACACTCACTAGTTTTAATCGTAGGTTGAGCGGACGACTTCGACTCCAGGCTTAAGAGAATAATCGTCGCTCCCCATAGGAATATCACTAACATTGACAAGATGCATTGCGCTGATCAGCCAGGCGAATCCTTTCTGTTTTGCTCCCTCAATGACTCATGGACCGTTTCCGGAGCACGGGCCGTAGTGCGCAGAAGCTCGTGGCCGCGCGTCGCTGACGCTCCGCTTTCTAACTGCAATCGCCCAGCGGCGAGTCAAATTCGGGGCGCGGCGCGACTGGCCGCGCCGCGTCCCGAATTGACGCGCCGCTGCGCGGCGGGAGTATAAAAGGCGCCTAAGAGGAAGAACAACGCCGGTAGAGTGCTACCTCCTCAATGGAGCTGTCGTGAAACAAAGCAGTGTTTCTTAAAAGCTGTTCCGGATCGAAGCGCTACCACTCTTCTGGCAGTCAATAGAGAGAACATTGCCGAAGGATCGACCATATATTCGGATTGTTGGAAAGGATACAAAACGTCAGAATTGGAGGCAGCCGGATTCCAGCACTTAACAGTTAATCATCGCTACCACTTTGTCGATCCACTCACGGGAGCGCACACTCAAACTATAGAGAGAATTTGGGGCTCCCTTAAGTGGCGAAACAGACAACGCAGAGGAACATTGCGCCACTTAGTAGCCTCCTATCTAACGGAATTCATATGGCGACAACAGGTACGATAGCCTTTGACTGCGTAATGAGTACCCAAAGTTCAAAACATTCTTTATAGATTGGCGACAACGACCCATTCGATGCCCTCCTACAGGCTATCAAAAATTACACAAACGAGGAGGTATGATGCTACTATACAGTTATACAGAGCATAAGATATGAAGTTTTGCAGAGCGCCGACCGAGCCTTAGACGGAGACGGAGACGGTCACAGATGTCAAACTCAGCGTCCAGCAGTAGAGGAATCGCAGCGCATTCACTAGCGGAACAGTCGACTTCGAAAACCACGTTCCGGACGGAGACATCGCAAGACTGCTAAAAGCTGTAGATGTCACTAGCATACGGAGTGATAACTAACCAGGGAATGCCGTCAGCTTCCCATGGAACTTCGGATTGAGACCTATACCACGTGAAAGAGCTCGAGACGCTGATCACAGATATGTAGACCAAATTTGCTAAATGGATCTCCTAAGCGAGTCATGGCCGGCGGAAGCCGCCATGTCATCCGTGTGTTGGGCGCGCTCAATCAGCGTTGGGCGGAGTTTTGCGCGGTAATCAGCGGCTCGGCTATTAGCGCCGTCGGCAGCAGCGGCGGCGCAGTGGTAGAGTGCTCACTTCACGGGATTGGGGTCATTGGTTCGCTTCCCGCCGCTGGCAATTCTTTTGCATTTTGTCACCTAACTTCGACGACGACCTATAATCTGATCTTTAGCACATTTTTGAAGGAACGGCTAATGGCGACTTGCATTTATGCCTATTTGAAGATGGAAACGTGTTTCAGGTAAAATGTTTTATTCATGACGTGAAGCAAGTCAGAAATTCAAATCAAAACAAAATAAAAAGTAAAAATAAAATCAAAAATCAACAAAACTTAATAAACATAATGAATAAAAAGTAAAGGCTCTAGTAAAAAGTTCCGACTCCACCGACAAGACTTCGGTCAAAAAAATTCTTTCGCTGAAACTTTGTCTAGGGGGGTTATTTGGTGTGCTGATCACGAATCTGACATCCGTTTTTCACGATTCGGTCGGAGACCACCCATACCGTTAACAAGGGTGGTCCAGGCAGGGTCACCGATTTCGCTGAAACTTCGTCTAAGGGGGTTATTTGGGGTGCTGATCACGAATCTGACATCCGTTTTTCACGATTCGGTCGGAGACCACCCATACCGTTAACAAGGGTGGTCCAGGCAGGGTCACCGATTTCGCTGAAACTTCGTCTAGGGGGGTTATTTGGGGTGCTGATCACGAATCTGACATCCATTTTTCACGATTCGGTCGGAGACCACCCATACCGTTAACAAGGGTGGTCCAGGCAGGGTCACCGATTTCGCTGAAACTCCGTCTAGGGGGGTTATTTGGGATGCTGATCACGAATCTGACATCCGTTTTTCACGATTCGGTCGGAGACCACCGACACCGTTGCTACCACTATTCGGCCAAAGTCGTGTCGGTGGAGTCGGAACTTTTAACTAGAGCCTTTACTTCTTATTCATTATGTTTATTATGTTTTGTTAATTTTTGATTTTATTTTTACTTTTAATTTTGTTTCGATTTGAATTTCTGACTTGCTTCACGTCATGAATAAAACATTTTACCTGAAACACGTTTCCATCTTCAAATAGGCATGACATTGTAACATGTTCGTTTTGAGCTTTCCACTAAATTTTCAAAAATCAGCCAACCAGCCATTTCACGTCATGGTATCTACTTTATACGTCTACACTAACTCCTTCAGCACGTCTTTGGCAAGGGAGGGAACTCCGGGTTGTAGGCCATTTCAACACGTGTAGCTTAAGTGGTATCCGTGGCGGAGCTTGTTGAGCTTCTCAGATGAACCCAGACGTGCCCTTCGGGCACGGCTTTGGCAAGGGAAGGAACTCCGGGTTGTAGGCCATTTCATGTAGCTTGTGTGGACCGCGTGGCGGAGTTCCTCCGCATGCCTCTTCTCAACCCCTCCCCAACCTAACAGCTGAGCGTCCGCGTTGATCGATACATCAGGGGCTCTACTTGCGAGGATGAGTTGTGCCAGTGCCACAGAAAGGGGGCGTGTTCGTTCTGTGCCTGATTGGCTGGAGTGATTACGGTACTGTGCGTGAGTACGGTCGGTGCTCTGCCGTTACCGCACCCCCGCTCCGCTGCTTACCTGCGCGACTTGTACCGAAAAAAGTAACGCCTATCGGAATTGGACAGAATTTTTGTGACAAGCTAATAATATGAAGTGTCCAATTTTACGTAAAAATGGTACACCTATATGTGAAATGTTGCCATGTCCGACTTTCTATGAACCTGGGCATGACGACAGATTCATTGTTGTTGTTGATCCCTGAACTCTAGGCGAGGTTGGCAACAGAGTTTATTAGACTTACGTTTCGGCGGGATCGCCTTCTTCAGGGCCTGAAAGGAAGCAAACCTAAGTGTGACCACTCGACCAAACGTCTCCTCAATCCTATTGGATTTTGAGACCAATTGGACGTATACAAGATGGGAAGAAGACAGTAATCGACCTCACCTAACCACGGATCGACACGCGATCAGGGCAGTAGCGCTCGTGAGGGTACCAAAGGAGGAGACCGTGCCCTGATTAGAATGCTAGTCGGAGTTACGGCTTGAGCTCCCGGGTTATATATAGGCACTCCCCCTTCCAGTTGGGTCAGTAGCCTGTATCCAAAATGCCTCAAGAGCTTTCCGCGCCGACGTCTGGGGCTCACGCGCTAAAATCTTGAATGTGACCCCAAAATCCTCTCCGTTGTAGGCGTTGACCCTGTGGCCACTTAGCGCGGTGGAATCCCGTGACCTTTGCATGCCCTCAAGATGTTCTTTGGCACGCACATGGAGTGGGCAAGAAGTTTCTCCGATATAGCTCTCTCCACAGCTTTGACAGGTGATCCTGTAAACGGTACCTAAGACGGCGCAGTCTCCTTCCCTGCCAGCTGGACAGACCACACAGTTTGGAGTAACGCAAAGGCGGTAGTAAATGCGATTTCTTACCAGCCGCTGTTTCAGACTACAGGGTGGAAATTCCGTAAGAACTACCGAATCATCTAATCCCGTTCTCCTCAGGCACTTTCTTATTCCTAGCATATTATCATAAAACACATGCAGAAACTGGAAGTTTTTGTTTCAACTAAAAACTTTATGCTGGGATATTTCAATTTAAACGTGACAGTTCAAATCCAACATTGTTTCTGGCCATCCAAGTAAATAAGAAGTTAGGATTTTTCAGATGTTAAGATAGGATCAAAGTTGACTTCAAAGGCAAAGGATGAACGTCGAGGGATTCCTAAAAGATCGATCGGTGTTGTTTTATTGCACCACTGGAATACCACCACACTGCCAGTGGGTGTGGCATCAAGGTGCGAACCCAGTAAAGGTCAGCGGTGATCCCGCCGCCGAGCACTGGGATCAGGTCGAGTCCGAGGTCCATTCTCGTAATTCGACTGAATGCAAAAAGGGTGAAATATCGACCAACTCGGATTTAAGCCGGAAGATACCATTCTCTCAGACAGAAACAACCTGAAGAACAAATCAAAGAAAACTGGAAAAAATCGCAAAATTGTGCTTCTGTAATCGCTTCAAAATGGACGAAGCCAGTCTTAAATATTGCTGTTTTTCAAAAAACCAACTAAAGTTGTTATCGTATGGAAAACGTAGGAATACCTTCCTTGGTATAACAAAGTTGCTACAACCCACTTTACATGAAGAAAATCGCTTAAAGGAAAAATAACGGACCTATACATAAATAAATGCATTAGTTTTTAAATCTGACAGCCTATTTGTTAACCTAAAAAGAGCCTTTCTTAATAAATTCGATAACATTAAATGCTACCATAGAAAAAAGCGTAGGGTGATTTAAAAACAACCTGAAGTGTGCGATCCGGCAAGCGACCTCGATTAGGTGGAAAAAAGTTGAAATATTGACTATTTCGAATCTCTTCACCCTTACGTGGTCGGCGAGCTGCCGCTCGCATAGAGATGAGCACGCGGAGTAATCGATGAAAAAAATCAAAAATTGCAAATTTATGCTGAAAGAAAGGATCTAACAAGGCACAGGCCGTAATTCCAGCACACAGATCTGCGAACTCCCTGCAGAACACCAGTTGCGGTATGAAACAGGGAAATGCCCAACCTCTTACTTGCATACAACTAAGCACGAGTGACTTGAAATTTATGAGAATCCATCCGTGCGACGCATGTGCTAATTTTAGGGCTTGAGAATTTTAAAGTAGCTGATAAGCTCAACCCTCTTCATCTTCATGACTTCCTTTCGACCAATGATCCTGATATCGTTTTCATAACCGAGTCCTGCCTTTCGAATAACGTTCGCGATAGGGAAATTCTGGGTGGACTTCCTTACGTTTCTTCAGAAATGACCGCAAAACTGGAAGAGGCAGAGGTGTCTGCTGCTTGTGTAAGAACGTTCTCTTTATCAAGCAATCCCTTTCTCATTCAGGAACCTCGTTTAATAGTTTGGTTTTGGATCTTTTGAGCTTTGACGTTGCTAGCACCACGAGATTCATTCTTATCTACAGACCACCGAGCTCTACCAGGGATGACGACCTTTTTTGATTAATACTTGCTCCGATAAAGTTCATATAGTCCTTCTTGGTGCTTTCAACTTGGACTATGACTTTAATGCAAGGTGTTCTGTTAGCCCGTCTTCTGCGAAGGGTGGCCCTTCCCAGCTTTACCTTCTGTAATGCTTTCACCTACCCCTAATTTTTACAGGGCAGACTTCATTGCTCTGAACCACTTCTTAGCCTCCATTAACTGGTGGCAGGTCTTCCAAAACTATTTATCAGTAGATGACCTATACAAAAGAATTAGTCATGTATGAAGGTTTCAAAAACTTTGTTCCGTTTAGCTTTCGATAGAAAGAACCACCAAAATATCCACGGCGCATTCTCAATCTTTTATAACAAAAATCAGAATTTTTTTGACTCTTCTAGTGCACTCTACAGAAAAGTATGTTTTGATTTGAACTTCCACATTAACAAGTTCCATGCATATTACGAAAGAAAATTAAAGAAAATGCATCCAATAGACATTTTTTGAATACATTCGACACAAAATGAAGGGAAGTGCGAAGCTTCCTGTTTTGGAGGACGGTGGCGGTGATCTCTTGATTACCAATCAACAGAAAGAAGCTTTTGCAGTGTACTTTTCTAGTATAGTTTCCGCAAGCAACATGACTGATGTGATGCCTTCTATTTCTTTCAGTGATCTGTCACACGATTGATCAATATCATTTTCGACCACAATGAGGTAATAAAATATTTGCATGCCCTAAAGGAATCTTCTTCCATTCCCTTCGATGGAATACCACAAATTGTTTTTAAGAAATGCGCCAAAAACCTTTGTATGCCCCTTCAACGATTTTCAACATATCTTTCATGTTTTATACAATGCCGTCCATGTGGAAAGAAGCACTTGTTACACCAATACCAAAACTTGCGAGTTCGAACATACTGTTAAACTATAGACCGATTAGTATCACTCCTACACCGATAAAGATAATGGAGAAGGTTATAGGTGAAAAACTTATAAACTGGTTAAACCGCTATAAGTTACTGCAGTCCGAACAGCATGGGTTCCTCAGAGGTGCTTCAACTACTGCTCAGTTACTGGACAGTACCTCGGATTGGTATTGGGATTTGAACCGAAATCTTTCTGTGGACATCATATACTTTGATCTTTCAATAGAGTTTGACAGAGTTAACACTTAAAGCTCCTCCGTAGGCTGAAACAGATCGGAATTGATGGTCCTCTCCTAAAGTGGTTTGAGTCGTACTTATCATACCGAATAAATGACTACTTCTCGAGTCGTTACCCTTGCTTGAGCGGGCCCCTCAGGGTGGAGTACAATCACCCCTGCTTTTCATTATCTATTGTTTCGACCTTCCTGATTTTCTGAAAATATACCAATGTAAGCGAAGCTAGCTAAGCGTTCTGTGATTTCCTCGATTTCTCTGATCCGATTGATTCCAGCGAGCTGAAGCGGGGAGCGATCGGGGAGATGCGTGGAGGCGACGACGGCGGCCGGCGGCATCGAGGACGACGGCGGCGGGGAAGACCCCAAGGACAACTCCGAAGGCGGCACGATGACTCTTTATCCCGGGACACTGTGATCCACTCTTTCGCCCGTGTGTCGACCGCTGCTATGGATAAACCTTGCACCGAATCCAGTGTTTCCACCCCACGCACTTACTCCAATTGATAAAGGTGCAACTTTTTGCGAGTGATATAAAGGTGTATGGTGTCTATGGGAAAGAAAGCATGTCATTCTCTATGGGAAGGAAAAACATGTTATTCATCCTGCCCTGACTGAGTCTATATGCAAAACTGATGAAATGGACTGAATTATGGGACCTCCCTGCTAACCTCTCAGAAACTTATGTATTGCTTCAATACGGGAGCATAACGACTCAAAAAACGGCAGCTACGATGGTTGGAAAAAATCACCCAACTTATAGTTTTAAGATTGATGGAAATCCTTTAGCGATTACTCATGAAGTACGCGAACTTGGAGTTTACCAGTCAGACGAACTGAACTTTAAGTGTCACATAGACCGCATTGTTTCCCAAGCAAATTCGATTGCAAATTTCATTCTAAGAGCGTCTAAAACTCATGATACTACTGTTCTCTTTCAACATTTCGTAATGTTCGCCCGTCACATACTTGAGTTTTGCTCACCTGCATGGTCGCCTTTTTCCGGTCAGGTATTGAATTGAATGAAGGTGTCCAAAAAAGTTTCACGTACCGCTGTTTTGCTCGCATCGGAAATAAAAAAAAATTCTTATAAACGTCGCCTTAAAAACCTAAGCGCCCCACTCTTGAACACTGACAAATAGTAGGAACATCTGACAAAACACTTTTATTAAAAAATAGAGGCAACCACAACAAAGCTTGATAGGTATTCATAAAGCGAATCACAAAGAGCGATATAGCTTTCAAGGATTTTGAGTAGCTGAAGCTAATGAGTCTCTAGTGAAGGTTGTAGCTGATGAAGTCACCCATGATGATGTCTGGTTGTTGTCCTTGCTGATGTCGAGGTTTTACGGGTTGTTGACCTCTTCGATGTACATGTGGTACAGATTGTGGATGTAGATCTAGGAGATGTCGAGGTTTTAGGTGTTTTCGATGTCGCTGTTGAAAGCGTCGTCGATTTGGTGGTTGAAGGTGTCGTCGACGTCTCCGTTGTCGATGTCGTTGTAGGCGTCGTCGGCGTCTCCGTTGTCGATGAGGTTGTAGGCGTCGTCGGCGTCTCCGTTGTCGATGTCGTTGTAGGCGTCGTAGGCGTCTCCGTTGTCGATGACGTTGTAGGCGTCGTCGGCGTCTCCGTTGTCGATGTCGTTGTAGGCGTCGTCGGCGTCTCCGTTGTCGATGTCGTTGTAGGTGTCGTCGGCGTCTCCGTTGTCGATGTCGTTGTAGGTGTCGTCGGCGTCTCCGTTGTCGATGTCGTTGTAGGCGTCGTCGGCGTCTCCGTTGTCGATGTCGTTGTAGGCGTCGTCGGCGTCTCCGTTGTCGATGTCGTTGTAGGTGTCGTCGGCGTCTCCGTTGTCGATGTCGTTGTAGGTGTCGTCGGCGTCTCCGTTGTCGATGTCGTTGTAGGCGTCGTCGGCGTCTCCGTTGTCGATGTCGTTGTAGGTGTCGTCGGCGTCTCCGTTGTCGATGTCGTTGTAGGCGTCGTCGGCGTCTCCGTTGTCGATGTCGTTGTAGGTGTCGTCGGCGTCTCCGTTGTCGATGACGTTGTAGGCGTCGTCGGCGTCTCCGTCGTCGACGTCGTTGTTGTAGGTGTCGTCGACGTCGTTGTTGTGGGTGTCGTCGACGTCGTGGTTGTAGGCGTTGTCGACGTTGTGGTAGTAGGTGTCGTCGACGTCGTTGTTGTAGGCGTCGTCGATGTCGTTGTTGTAGGCGTCGTCGGCGTCTCCGTTGTCGATGTCGTTGTAGGCGTCGTCGGCGTCTCCGTCGTCGACGTCGTTGTTGTAGGTGTCGTCGACGTCGTTGTTGTGGGTGTCGTCGACGTTGTGGTTGTAGGCGTTGTCGACGTTGTGGTAGTAGGTGTCGTCGACGTCGTTGTTGTGGGTGTCGTCGACGTTGGTGTTGTAGGTGTCGTCGACGTCGTTGTTGTAGGCGTCGTAGACGTCGTTGTTGTAGGTGTTGTCGACGTTGTGGTAGTAGGCGTCGTCGACGTTGTGGTTGTTGGCGTCGTCGACCTTGTGGTTGTAGGCGTCGTCGACGTCGTTGTTGTAGGTGTCGTCGACGTCGTTGTTGTAGGTGTCGTCGACGTCATTGTTGTGGGTGTCGTCGACGTCGTTGTTGTGGGTGTCGTCGACGTTGTGGTTGTAGGCGTCGTCGACGTCGTTGTTGTAGGTGTCGTCGACGTCGTTGTTGTAGGTGTCGTCGACGTTGTGGTTGTAGGCGTCGTCGACGTCGTTGTTGTAGGCGTCGTCGACGTCGTTGTTGTAGGTGTTGTCGACGTTGTGGTAGTAGGTGTTGTCGACATTGTTGTTGTGGGTGTCGTCGACGTCGTTGTTGTAGGCGTGGTCGGCGTCTCCGTTGTCGATGACGTTGTAGGCGTCGTCGGCGTCTCCGTTGTCGATGTCGTTGTAGGCGTCGTCGACGTTGTTGTTGTAGGCGTCGTCGATGTCGTTGTTGTAGGCGTCGTCGGCGTCTCCGTTGTCGATGTCGTTGTAGGTGTCGTCGGCGTCTCCGTTGTCGATGTCGTTGTAGGTGTCGTCGGCGTCTCCGTTGTCGATGTCGTTGTAGGCGTCGTCGGCGTCTCCGTTGTCGATGTCGTTGTAGGCGTCGTCGGCGTCTCCGTTGTCGATGTCGTTGTAGGTGTCGTCGGCGTCTCCGTTGTCGATGTCGTTGTAGGTGTCGTCGGCGTCTCCGTTGTCGATGTCGTTGTAGGCGTCGTCGGCGTCTCCGTTGTCGATGTCGTTGTAGGTGTCGTCGGCGTCTCCGTTGTCGATGTCGTTGTAGGCGTCGTCGGCGTCTCCGTTGTCGATGTCGTTGTAGGTGTCGTCGGCGTCTCCGTTGTCGATGACGTTGTAGGCGTCGTCGGCGTCTCCGTTGTCGATGAGGTTGTAGGCGTCGTCGGCGTCTCCGTTGTCGATGTCGTTGTAGGCGTCGTAGGCGTCTCCGTTGTCGATGACGTTGTAGGCGTCGTCGGCGTCTCCGTTGTCGATGTCGTTGTAGGCGTCGTCGGCGTCTCCGTTGTCGATGTCGTTGTAGGTGTCGTCGGCGTCTCCGTTGTCGATGTCGTTGTAGGTGTCGTCGGCGTCTCCGTTGTCGATGTCGTTGTAGGCGTCGTCGGCGTCTCCGTTGTCGATGTCGTTGTAGGCGTCGTCGGCGTCTCCGTTGTCGATGTCGTTGTAGGTGTCGTCGGCGTCTCCGTTGTCGATGTCGTTGTAGGTGTCGTCGGCGTCTCCGTTGTCGATGTCGTTGTAGGCGTCGTCGGCGTCTCCGTTGTCGATGTCGTTGTAGGTGTCGTCGGCGTCTCCGTTGTCGATGTCGTTGTAGGCGTCGTCGGCGTCTCCGTTGTCGATGTCGTTGTAGGTGTCGTCGGCGTCTCCGTTGTCGATGATGTTGTAGGCGTCGTCGGCGTCTCCGTTGTCGATGTCGTTGTAGGCGTAGTCGGCGTCTCCGTCGTCGACGTCGTTGTTGTAGGTGTCGTCGACGTCGTTGTTGTGGGTGTCGTCGACGTTGTGGTTGTAGGCGTTGTCGACGTTGTGGTAGTAGGTGTCGTCGACGTCGTTGTTGTGGGTGTCGTCGACGTTGGTGTTGTAGGTGTCGTCGACGTCGTTGTTGTAGGCGTCGTAGACGTCGTTGTTGTAGGTGTTGTCGACGTTGTGGTAGTAGGCGTCGTCGACGTTGTGGTTGTTGGCGTCGTCGACCTTGTGGTTGTAGGCGTCGTCGACGTCGTTGTTGTAGGTGTCGTCGACGTCGTTGTTGTAGGTGTCGTCGACGTCATTGTTGTGGGTGTCGTCGACGTCGTTGTTGTGGGTGTCGTCGACGTTGTGGTTGTAGGCGTCGTCGACGTCGTTGTTGTAGGTGTCGTCGACGTCGTTGTTGTAGGTGTCGTCGACGTTGTGGTTGTAGGCGTCGTCGACGTCGTTGTTGTAGGCGTCGTCGACGTCGTTGTTGTAGGTGTTGTCGACGTTGTGGTAGTAGGTGTTGTCGACATTGTTGTTGTGGGTGTCGTCGACGTCGTTGTTGTAGGCGTGGTCGGCGTCTCCGTTGTCGATGACGTTGTAGGCGTCGTCGGCGTCTCCGTTGTCGATGTCGTTGTAGGCGTCGTCGACGTTGTTGTTGTAGGCGTCGTCGATGTCGTTGTTGTAGGCGTCGTCGGCGTCTCCGTTGTCGATGTCGTTGTAGGTGTCGTCGGCGTCTCCGTTGTCGATGTCGTTGTAGGTGTCGTCGGCGTCTCCGTTGTCGATGTCGTTGTAGGCGTCGTCGGCGTCTCCGTTGTCGATGTCGTTGTAGGCGTCGTCGGCGTCTCCGTTGTCGATGTCGTTGTAGGTGTCGTCGGCGTCTCCGTTGTCGATGTCGTTGTAGGTGTCGTCGGCGTCTCCGTTGTCGATGTCGTTGTAGGCGTCGTCGGCGTCTCCGTTGTCGATGTCGTTGTAGGTGTCGTCGGCGTCTCCGTTGTCGATGTCGTTGTAGGCGTCGTCGGCGTCTCCGTTGTCGATGTCGTTGTAGGTGTCGTCGGCGTCTCCGTTGTCGATGACGTTGTAGGCGTCGTCGGCGTCTCCGTTGTCGATGTCGTTGTAGGCGTCGTCGGCGTCTCCGTCGTCGACGTCGTTGTTGTAGGTGTCGTCGACGTCGTTGTTGTGGGTGTCGTCGACGTTGTGGTTGTAGGTGTCGTCGACGTCTCCGTTGTCGATGTCGTTGTAGGCGTCGTCGGCGTCTCCGTTGTCGATGTCGTTGTAGGCGTCGTCGGCGTCTCCGTTGTCGATGTCGTTGTAGGTGTCGTCGGCGTCTCCGTTGTCGATGTCGTTGTAGGTGTCGTCGGCGTCTCCGTTGTCGATGTCGTTGTAGGCGTCGTCGGCGTCTCCGTTGTCGATGTCGTTGTAGGTGTCGTCGGCGTCTCCGTTGTCGATGTCGTTGTAGGCGTCGTCGGCGTCTCCGTTGTCGATGTCGTTGTAGGCGTCGTCGGCGTCTCCGTTGTCGATGTCGTTGTAGGTGTCGTCGGCGTCTCCGTTGTCGATGTCGTTGTAGGCGTCGTCGGCGTCTCCGTTGTCGATGTCGTTGTAGGTGTCGTCGGCGTCTCCGTTGTCGATGACGTTGTAGGCGTCGTCGGCGTCTCCGTTGTCGATGAGGTTGTAGGCGTCGTCGGCGTCTCCGTTGTCGATGTCGTTGTAGGCGTCGTAGGCGTCTCCGTTGTCGATGACGTTGTAGGCGTCGTCGGCGTCTCCGTTGTCGATGTCGTTGTAGGCGTCGTCGGCGTCTCCGTTGTCGATGTCGTTGTAGGTGTCGTCGGCGTCTCCGTTGTCGATGTCGTTGTAGGTGTCGTCGGCGTCTCCGTTGTCGATGTCGTTGTAGGCGTCGTCGGCGTCTCCGTTGTCGATGTCGTTGTAGGCGTCGTCGGCGTCTCCGTTGTCGATGTCGTTGTAGGTGTCGTCGGCGTCTCCGTTGTCGATGTCGTTGTAGGTGTCGTCGGCGTCTCCGTTGTCGATGTCGTTGTAGGCGTCGTCGGCGTCTCCGTTGTCGATGTCGTTGTAGGTGTCGTCGGCGTCTCCGTTGTCGATGTCGTTGTAGGCGTCGTCGGCGTCTCCGTTGTCGATGTCGTTGTAGGTGTCGTCGGCGTCTCCGTTGTCGATGACGTTGTAGGCGTCGTCGGCGTCTCCGTTGTCGATGTCGTTGTAGGCGTCGTCGGCGTCTCCGTCGTCGACGTCGTTGTTGTAGGTGTCGTCGACGTCGTTGTTGTGGGTGTCGTCGACGTTGTGGTTGTAGGCGTTGTCGACGTTGTGGTAGTAGGTGTCGTCGACGTCGTTGTTGTGGGTGTCGTCGACGTTGGTGTTGTAGGTGTCGTCGACGTCGTTGTTGTAGGCGTCGTAGACGTCGTTGTTGTAGGTGTTGTCGACGTTGTGGTAGTAGGCGTCGTCGACGTTGTGGTTGTTGGCGTCGTCGACCTTGTGGTTGTAGGCGTCGTCGACGTCGTTGTTGTAGGTGTCGTCGACGTCGTTGTTGTAGGTGTCGTCGACGTCATTGTTGTGGGTGTCGTCGACGTCGTTGTTGTAGGTGTTGTCGACGTTGTGGTAGTAGGTGTTGTCGACATTGTTGTTGTGGGTGTCGTCGACGTCGTTGTTGTAGGCGTGGTCGGCGTCTCCGTTGTCGATGACGTTGTAGGCGTCGTCGGCGTCTCCGTTGTCGATGTCGTTGTAGGCGTCGTCGACGTTGTTGTTGTAGGCGTCGTCGATGTCGTTGTTGTAGGCGTCGTCGGCGTCTCCGTTGTCGATGTCGTTGTAGGTGTCGTCGGCGTCTCCGTTGTCGATGTCGTTGTAGGTGTCGTCGGCGTCTCCGTTGTCGATGTCGTTGTAGGCGTCGTCGGCGTCTCCGTTGTCGATGTCGTTGTAGGCGTCGTCGGCGTCTCCGTTGTCGATGTCGTTGTAGGTGTCGTCGGCGTCTCCGTTGTCGATGTCGTTGTAGGTGTCGTCGGCGTCTCCGTTGTCGATGTCGTTGTAGGCGTCGTCGGCGTCTCCGTTGTCGATGTCGTTGTAGGTGTCGTCGGCGTCTCCGTTGTCGATGTCGTTGTAGGCGTCGTCGGCGTCTCCGTTGTCGATGTCGTTGTAGGTGTCGTCGGCGTCTCCGTTGTCGATGACGTTGTAGGCGTCGTCGGCGTCTCCGTTGTCGATGTCGTTGTAGGCGTCGTCGGCGTCTCCGTCGTCGACGTCGTTGTTGTAGGTGTCGTCGACGTCGTTGTTGTGGGTGTCGTCGACGTTGTGGTTGTAGGTGTCGTCGACGTCGTTGTTGTGGGTGTCGTCGACGTTGTGGTTGTAGGTGTCGTCGACGTCGTTGTTGTAGGTGTCGTCGACGTCATTGTTGTGGGTGTCGTCGACGTCGTTGTTGTGGGTGTCGTCGACGTTGTGGTTGTAGGCGTCGTCGACGTCGTTGTTGTAGGTGTCGTCGACGTTGTGGTTGTAGGCGTCGTCGACGTCGTTGTTGTGGGTGTCGTCGACGTTGTGGTTGTAGGTGTCGTCGACGTCGTTGTTGTAGGCGTCGTCGACGTCGTTGTTGTAGGTGTTGTCGACGTTGTGGTAGTAGGTGTTGTCGACGTTGTGGTTGTAGGTGTCGTTGATGTCGTTGTTGTAGGTGTCGTCGACGTCGTTGTTGTGGGTGTCGTCGACGTTGTGGTTGTAGGCGTTGTCGACGTCGTTGTTGTAGGCGCTGTCGACGTCGTTGTTGTAGGTGTCGTCGACGTTGTGGTTGTAGGCGTCGTCGACGTCGTTGTTGTAGGTGTCGTCGACGTCGTTGTTGTAGGTGTCGTCGACGTTGTGGTTGTAGGCGTCGTCGACTTCGTTGTTGTAGGTGTCGTCGACGTCGTTGTTGTAGGCGTCGTCGACGTTGTGGTTGTTGGCGTCGTCGATGTCGTTGTTGTAGGTGTCGTCGACGTCGTTGTTGTAGGTGTCGTGGACGTCGTTGTTGTAGGTGTCGTCGACGTCGTTGTTGTAGGTGTCGTCGACGTTGTGGTTGTAGGTGTCGTCGACGTCGTTGTTGTAGGTGTCGTCGACGTCGTTGTTGTGGGTGTCGTCGACGTTGTGGTTGTAGGCGTCGTCGACGTCGTTGTTGTAGGTGTCGTCGACGTCGTTGTTGTAGGTGTCGTCGACGTTGTGGTTGTAGGCGTCGTCGACGTCGTTGTTGTAGGTGTCGTCGACGTCGTTGTTGTGGGTGTCGTCGACGTTGTGGTTGTTGGCGTCGTCGATGTCGTTGTTGTAGGTGTCGTCGACGTCGTTGTTGTAGGTGTCGTGGACGTCGTTGTTGTAGGTGTCGTCGACGTTGTGGTTGTAGGTGTCGTGGACGTCGTTGTTGTGGGTGTCGTCGACGTTGGTGTTGTAGGTGTCGTCGACGTCGTTGTTGTAGGCGTCGTCGACGTTGTTGTTGTAGGTGTTGTCGACGTTGTGGTAGTAGGTGTTGTCGACGTTGTGGTTGTAGGTGTCGTCGATGTCGTTGTTGTAGGTGTCGTCGAAGTCGTTGTTGTGGGTGTCGTCGACGTTGTGGTTGTAGGCGTCGTCGATGTCGTTGTTGTAGGTGTCGTCGACGTCGTTGTTGTGGGTGTCGTCGACGTTGTGGTTGTAGGTGTCGTCGACGTTGTGGTTGTAGGCGTCGTCGACGTCGTTGTTGTAGGCGTCATCGACGTCGTTGTTGTAGGTGTTGTCGACGTTGTGGTAGTAGGTGTTGTCGACGTCGTTGTTGTAGGTGTTGTCGACGTTGTGGTTGTAGGTGTCGTCGACGTCGTTGTTGTGGGTGTCGTCGACGTTGTGGTTGTAGGTGTCGTCGACGTCGTTGTTGTAGGCGTCGTCGACGTCGTTGTTGTAGGTGTTGTCGACGTTGTGGTAGTAGGTGTTGTCGACGTTGTGGTTGTAGGTGTCGTTGATGTCGTTGTTGTAGGTGTCGTCGACGTCGTTGTTGTGGGTGTCGTCGACGTTGTGGTTGTAGGCGTTGTCGACGTCGTTGTTGTAGGCGCCGTCGACGTCGTTGTTGTAGGTGTTGTCGACGTTGTGGTAGTAGGTGTTGTCGACGTTGTGGTTGTAGGTGTCGTCGATGTCGTTGTTGTAGGTGTCGTCGAAGTCGTTGTTGTGGGTGTCGTCGACGTTGTGGTTGTAGGCGTCGTCGATGTCGTTGTTGTAGGTGTCGTCGACGTTGTGGTTGTAGGCGTCGTCGACGTCGTTGTTGTAGGTGTCGTCGACGTCGTTGTTGTAGGTGTCGTCGACGTTGTGGTTGTAGGCGTCGTCGATGTCGTTGTTGTGGGTGTCGTCGACGTCGTTGTTGTGGGTGTCGTCGACGTTGTGGTTGTAGGCGTCGTCGACGTCGTTGTTGTAGGTGTCGTCGACGTCGTTGTTGTGGGTGTCGTCGACGTTGTGGTTGTTGGCGTCGTCGATGTCGTTGTTGTAGGTGTCGTCGACGTCGTTGTTGTAGGTGTCGTGGACGTCGTTGTTGTAGGTGTCGTCGACGTCGTTGTTGTAGGTGTCGTCGACGTTGTGGTTGTAGGTGTCGTCGACGTCGTTGTTGTAGGTGTCGTCGACGTCGTTGTTGTGGGTGTCGTCGACGTTGTGGTTGTAGGTGTCGTCGACGTCGTTGTTGTGGGTGTCGTCGACGTCGTTGTTGTGGGTGTCGTCGACGTTGTGGTTGTAGGCGTCGTCGACGTCGTTGTTGTAGGCGTCATCGACGTCGTTGTTGTAGGTGTTGTCGACGTTGTGGTTGTAGGTGTCGTCGACGTCGTTGTTGTAGGTGTCGTCGAAGTCGTTGTTGTGGGTGTCGTCGACGTTGTTGTTGTAGGCGTTGTCGACGTTGTGGTAGTAGGTGTTGTCGACGTTGTGGTTGTAGGTGTCGTCGACGTCGTTGTTGTGGGTGTCGTCGACGTTGTGGTTGTAGGCGTCGTCGACGTCGTTGTTGTAGGTGTCGTCGACGTCGTTGTTGTAGGTGTCGTCGACGTTGTGGTTGTAGGCGTCGTCGACGTCGTTGTTGTAGGCGTCGTCGACGTCGTTGTTGTAGGTGTTGTCGACGTTGTGGTAGTAGGTGTTGTCGACATTGTTGTTGTGGGTGTCGTCGACGTCGTTGTTGTAGGCGTGGTCGGCGTCTCCGTTGTCGATGACGTTGTAGGCGTCGTCGGCGTCTCCGTTGTCGATGTCGTTGTAGGCGTCGTCGACGTTGTTGTTGTAGGCGTCGTCGATGTCGTTGTTGTAGGCGTCGTCGGCGTCTCCGTTGTCGATGTCGTTGTAGGTGTCGTCGGCGTCTCCGTTGTCGATGTCGTTGTAGGTGTCGTCGGCGTCTCCGTTGTCGATGTCGTTGTAGGCGTCGTCGGCGTCTCCGTTGTCGATGTCGTTGTAGGTGTCGTCGGCGTCTCCGTTGTCGATGTCGTTGTAGGCGTCGTCGGCGTCTCCGTTGTCGATGTCGTTGTAGGTGTCGTCGGCGTCTCCGTTGTCGATGTCGTTGTAGGCGTCGTCGGCGTCTCCGTTGTCGATGTCGTTGTAGGTGTCGTCGGCGTCTCCGTTGTCGATGACGTTGTAGGCGTCGTCGGCGTCTCCGTTGTCGATGTCGTTGTAGGCGTCGTCGGCGTCTCCGTCGTCGACGTCGTTGTTGTAGGTGTCGTCGACGTCGTTGTTGTGGGTGTCGTCGACGTTGTGGTTGTAGGCGTCGTCGACGTCGTTGTTGTAGGTGTCGTCGACGTCGTTGTTGTAGGTGTCGTCGACGTTGTGGTTGTAGGCGTCGTCGATGTCGTTGTTGTGGGTGTCGTCGACGTCGTTGTTGTGGGTGTCGTCGACGTTGTGGTTGTAGGCGTCGTCGACGTTGGTGTTGTAGGTGTCGTCGACGTCGTTGTTGTAGGCGTCGTCGACGTTGTTGTAGTAGGTGTTGTCGACGTTGTGGTAGTAGGTGTTGTCGACGTTGTGGTTGTAGGTGTCGTCGATGTCGTTGTTGTAGGTGTCGTCGAAGTCGTTGTTGTGGGTGTCGTCGACGTTGTGGTTGTAGGCGTCGTCGATGTCGTTGTTGTAGGTGTCGTCGACGTCGTTGTTGTGGGTGTCGTCGACGTTGTGGTTGTAGGCGTCGTCGACGTCGTTGTTGTAGGTGTCGTCGACGTCGTTGTTGTAGGTGTCGTCGACGTTGTGGTTGTAGGTGTCGTCGACGTCGTTGTTGTGGGTGTCGTCGACGTTGGTGTTGTAGGTGTCGTCGACGTCGTTGTTGTAGGCGTCGTCGACGTTGTTGTTGTAGGTGTTGTCGACGTTGTGGTAGTAGGTGTTGTCGACGTTGTGGTTGTAGGTGTCGTCGATGTCGTTGTTGTAGGTGTCGTCGAAGTCGTTGTTGTGGGTGTCGTCGACGTTGTGGTTGTAGGCGTCGTCGATGTCGTTGTTGTAGGTGTCGTCGACGTTGTGGTTGTAGGCGTCGTCGACGTCGTTGTTGTAGGTGTCGTCGACGTCGTTGTTGTAGGTGTCGTCGACGTTGTGGTTGTAGGCGTCGTCGATGTCGTTGTTGTGGGTGTCGTCGACGTCGTTGTTGTGGGTGTCGTCGACGTTGTGGTTGTAGGCGTCGTCGACGTCGTTGTTGTAGGTGTCGTCGACGTCGTTGTTGTGGGTGTCGTCGACGTTGTGGTTGTTGGCGTCGTCGATGTCGTTGTTGTAGGTGTCGTCGACGTCGTTGTTGTAGGTGTCGTGGACGTCGTTGTTGTAGGTGTCGTCGACGTCGTTGTTGTAGGTGTCGTCGACGTTGTGGTTGTAGGTGTCGTCGACGTCGTTGTTGTAGGTGTCGTCGACGTTGTGGTTGTTGGCGTCGTCGATGTCGTTGTTGTAGGTGTCGTCGACGTCGTTGTTGTGGGTGTCGTCGACGTTGTGGTTGTAGGTGTCGTCGACGTCGTTGTTGTGGGTGTCGTCGACGTCGTTGTTGTGGGTGTCGTCGACGTTGTGGTTGTAGGCGTCGTCGACGTCGTTGTTGTAGGCGTCATCGACGTCGTTGTTGTAGGTGTTGTCGACGTTGTGGTTGTAGGTGTCGTCGACGTCGTTGTTGTGGGTGTCGTCGACGTTGTGGTTGTAGGTGTCGTCGACGTCGTTGTTGTAGGCGTCGTCGACGTCGTTGTTGTAGGTGTTGTCGACGTTGTGGTAGTAGGTGTTGTCGACGTTGTGGTTGTAGGTGTCGTTGATGTCGTTGTTGTAGGTGTCGTCGACGTCGTTGTTGTGGGTGTCGTCGACGTTGTGGTTGTAGGCGTTGTCGACGTCGTTGTTGTAGGCGCCGTCGACGTCGTTGTTGTAGGTGTCGTCGACCTTGTGGTTGTAGGCGTCGTCGACGTCGTTGTTGTAGGTGTCGTCGACGTCGTTGTTGTAGGTGTCGTCGACGTTGTGGTTGTAGGCGTCGTCGACTTCGTTGTTGTAGGTGTCGTCGACGTTGTTGTTGTAGGCGTCGTCGATGTCGTTGTTGTGGGTGTCGTCGACGTTGTGGTAGTAGGTGTTGTCGACGTTGTGGTTGTAGGTGTCGTTGATGTCGTTGTTGTAGGTGTCGTCGACGTCGTTGTTGTGGGTGTCGTCGACGTTGTGGTTGTAGGCGTTGTCGACGTCGTTGTTGTAGGCGCCGTCGACGTCGTTGTTGTAGGTGTCGTCGACCTTGTGGTTGTAGGCGTCGTCGACGTCGTTGTTGTAGGTGTCGTCGACGTCGTTGTTGTAGGTGTCGTCGACGTTGTGGTTGTAGGCGTCGTCGACTTCGTTGTTGTAGGTGTCGTCGACGTTGTTGTTGTAGGCGTCGTCGATGTCGTTGTTGTGGGTGTCGTCGACGTTGTGGTTGTAGGCGTCGTCGACGTCGTTGTTGTAGGTGTCGTCGACGTCGTTGTTGTAGGTGTCGTCGACGTTGTGGTTGTAGGCGTCGTCGATGTCGTTGTTGTGGGTGTCGTCGACGTCGTTGTTGTGGGTGTCGTCGACGTTGTGGTTGTAGGCGTCGTCGACGTTGGTGTTGTAGGTGTCGTCGACGTCGTTGTTGTAGGCGTCGTCGACGTTGTTGTAGTAGGTGTTGTCGACGTTGTGGTAGTAGGTGTTGTCGACGTTGTGGTTGTAGGTGTCGTCGATGTCGTTGTTGTAGGTGTCGTCGAAGTCGTTGTTGTGGGTGTCGTCGACGTTGTGGTTGTAGGCGTCGTCGATGTCGTTGTTGTAGGTGTCGTCGACGTCGTTGTTGTGGGTGTCGTCGACGTTGTGGTTGTAGGCGTCGTCGACGTCGTTGTTGTAGGTGTCGTCGACGTCGTTGTTGTAGGTGTCGTCGACGTTGTGGTTGTAGGTGTCGTCGACGTCGTTGTTGTGGGTGTCGTCGACGTTGGTGTTGTAGGTGTCGTCGACGTCGTTGTTGTAGGCGTCGTCGACGTTGTTGTTGTAGGTGTTGTCGACGTTGTGGTAGTAGGTGTTGTCGACGTTGTGGTTGTAGGTGTCGTCGATGTCGTTGTTGTAGGTGTCGTCGAAGTCGTTGTTGTGGGTGTCGTCGACGTTGTGGTTGTAGGCGTCGTCGATGTCGTTGTTGTAGGCGTCGTCGACGTTGTTGTTGTAGGTGTTGTCGACGTTGTGGTAGTAGGTGTTGTCGACGTTGTGGTTGTAGGTGTCGTCGACGTCGTTGTTGTGGGTGTCGTCGACGTTGTGGTTGTAGGTGTCGTCGACGTCGTTGTTGTGGGTGTCGTCGACGTCGTTGTTGTGGGTGTCGTCGACGTTGTGGTTGTAGGCGTCGTCGACGTCGTTGTTGTAGGCGTCATCGACGTCGTTGTTGTAGGTGTTGTCGACGTTGTGGTTGTAGGCGTCGTCGACGTCGTTGTTGTAGGTGTCGTCGACGTCGTTGTTGTGGGTGTCGTCGACGTTGTGGTTGTTGGCGTCGTCGATGTCGTTGTTGTAGGTGTCGTCGACGTCGTTGTTGTAGGTGTCGTGGACGTCGTTGTTGTAGGTGTCGTCGACGTCGTTGTTGTAGGTGTCGTCGACGTTGTGGTTGTAGGTGTCGTCGACGTCGTTGTTGTAGGTGTCGTCGACGTTGTGGTTGTAGGCGTCGTCGATGTCGTTGTTGTGGGTGTCGTCGACGTCGTTGTTGTGGGTGTCGTCGACGTTGTGGTTGTAGGCGTCGTCGACGTCGTTGTTGTAGGTGTCGTCGACGTCGTTGTTGTGGGTGTCGTCGACGTTGTGGTTGTTGGCGTCGTCGATGTCGTTGTTGTAGGTGTCGTCGACGTCGTTGTTGTAGGTGTCGTGGACGTCGTTGTTGTGGGTGTCGTCGACGTTGTGGCTGTAGGCGTCGTCGACGTCGTTGTTGTAGGTGTTGTCGACGTTGTGGTAGTAGGTGTTGTCGACGTTGTTGTTGTGGGTGTCGTCGACGGCGTTGTTGTGGGTGTCGTCGACGTTGTGGTTGTAGGTGTCGTCGACGTCGTTGTTGAAGGTGTCGTGGACGTCGTTGTTGTGGGTGTCGTCGACGTTGTGGTTGTAGGCGTCGTCGACGTTGTGGTTGTAGGCGTCGTCGATGTCGTTGTTGTGGGTGTCGTCGACGTCGTTGTTGTGGGTGTCGTCGACGTTGTGGTTGTAGGCGTCGTCGACGTCGTTGTTGTAGGTGTCGTCGACGTCGTTGTTGTGGGTGTCGTCGACGTCGTTGTTGTGGGTGTCGTCGACGTTGTGGTTGTTGGCGTCGTCGATGTCGTTGTTGTAGGTGTCGTCGACGTCGTTGTTGTAGGTGTCGTCGACGTTGTGGTTGTAGGCGTCGTCGACTTCGTTGTTGTAGGTGTCGTCGACGTTGTTGTTGTGGGTGTCGTCGACGTTGTGGTAGTAGGTGTCGTCGACGTCGTTGTTGTAGGTGTCGTCGACGTCGTTGTTGTAGGTGTCGTCGACGTTGTGGTTGTAGGCGTCGTCGACGTCGTTGTTGTAGGCGTCGTCGACGTCGTTGTTGTAGGTGTTGTCGACGTTGTGGTAGTAGGTGTTGTCGACGTTGTGGTTGTAGGTGTCGTCGACTTCGTTGTTGTAGGTGTCGTCGACGTCGTTGTTGTAGGTGTCGTCGACGTCGTTGTTGTAGGTGTCGTCGACGTTGTGGTTGTAGGTGTCGTCGACGTTGTGGTTGTAGGCGTCGTCGACTTCGTTGTTGTAGGTGTCGTCGACGTTGTTGTTGTGGGTGTCGTCGACGTTGTGGTAGTAGGTGTCGTCGACGTCGTTGTTGTAGGTGTCGTCGACGTCGTTGTTGTAGGTGTCGTCGACGTTGTGGTTGTAGGCGTCGTCGACGTCGTTGTTGTAGGCGTCGTCGACGTCGTTGTTGTAGGTGTTGTCGACGTTGTGGTAGTAGGTGTTGTCGACGTTGTGGTTGTAGGTGTCGTCGACGTCGTTGTTGTGGGTGTCGTCGACGTTGTGGTTGTAGGCGTCGTCGACGTCGTTGTTGTAGGCGTCGTCGACGTCGTTGTTGTAGGTGTCGTCGACGTTGTGGTTGTTGGCGTCGTCGATGTCGTTGTTGTAGGTGTCGTCGACGTCGTTGTTGTGGGTGTCGTCGACGTTGTGGTTGTAGGCGTCGTCGACGTCGTTGTTGTAGGTGTTGTCGACGTTGTGGTAGTAGGTGTTGTCGACGTTGTTGTTGTGGGTGTCGTCGACGTCGTTGTTGTGGGTGTCGTCGACGTTGTGGTTGTAGGTGTCGTCGACGTCGTTGTTGAAGGTGTCGTGGACGTCGTTGTTGTGGGTGTCGTCGACGTTGTGGTTGTAGGCGTCGTCGACGTTGTGGTTGTAGGCGTCGTCGATGTCGTTGTTGTGGGTGTCGTCGACGTCGTTGTTGTGGGTGTCGTCGACGTTGTGGTTGTAGGCGTCGTCGACGTTGTGGTTGTTGGCGTCGTCGATGTCGTTGTTGTAGGTGTTGTCGATGTCGTTGTTGTAGGCGTTGTCGACGTTGTGGTTGTTGGCGTCGTCGATGTCGTTGTTGTAGGTGTCGTCGACGTCGTTGTTGTGGGTGTCGTCGACGTTGTGGTTGTAGGCGTCGTCGACGTCGTTGTTGTAGGTGTCGTCGACGTCGTTGTTGTGGGTGTCGTCGACGTTGTGGTTGTAGGCGTTGTCGACGTCGTTGTTGTAGGCGTCGTCGACGTTGTGGTTGTTGGCGTCGTCGATGTCGTTGTTGTAGGTGTTGTCGATGTCGTTGTTGTAGGCGTTGTCGACGTCGTTGTTGTAGGTGTCGTCGACGTTGTGGTTGTAGGCGTCGTCGACGTCGTTGTTGTAGGTGTCGTCGACGTCGTTGTTGTAGGTGTCGTCGACGTTGTGGTTGTAGGCGTCGTCGATGTCGTTGTTGTGGGTGTCGTCGACGTTGTGGTTGTAGGTGTCGTCGACGTCGTTGTTGTAGGTGTCGTCGACGTTGTGGTTGTAGGTGTCGTCGACGTCGTTGTTGCGGGTGTCGTCGACGTCGTTGTTGTAGGTGTCGTCGATGTCGTTGTTGTAGGTGTCGTCGACGTCGTTGTTGTGGGTGTCGTCGACGTTGTGGTTGTAGGTGTCGTCGACGTCGTTGTTGTAGGTGTCGTGGACGTCGTTGTTGTGGGTGTCGTCGACGTCGTTGTTGTGGGTGTCGTCGACGTTGTGGTTGTAGGTGTCGTCGATGTCGTTGTTGTAGGCGTCGTCGACGTCGTTGTTGTAGGTGTCGTCGACGTCGTTGTTGTGGGTGTCGTCGACGTTGTGGTTGTAGGCCTTGTCGACGTCGTTGTTGCAGGTGTCGTCGACGTTGTGGTTGTTGGCGTCGTCGATGTCGTTGTTGTAGGCGTCGTCGACGTCGTTGTTGTAGGTGTCGTCGACGTCGTTGTTGTGGGTGTCGTCGACGTTGTGGTTGTAGGTGTCGTCGAGATCGTTGTTGTAGATGAGTTGTATGTCGTTGTTGTCGGCGTCATCGATGTTGTTGTCGGAGTAGAAGTTAAAGGTTTTGCATAACATCCAATTTTATGTGCGCGACGTCCTTCAGTCATATACCATTTGCCGTGTTTACAATAAATTTCCTTCTTGATGGAAGAACTAGACGAAACTTCTCGTTTCTGTCGTCCATGCGCTCTGTTTGTCAGTACGACTTCGTAGCCTGGAGCAATACACTGGATTGTTGCCACGCAGCCTTTCGCATAGCTGAAATTTCTGGTTTGGAGTAAGCATCTGGAGCGCATAGATGGTATATTGTGTCGGTAGCTCGAACTGCTCGTGTGATGTTTCCCCTACGATACCACATCATTCTGCTTATACCCACCGTATAATTTAAACCCTACCTTGGGTAGGTGCTATTTTAACTCCCCGAAAGGGTGAGCTGAATAACAAAGGATAGGCCCAAGTCGGCCAATGGACAGCATGCAACACGGATAGACATTCCAGGAACATCATCTGCCGCATGAGCATTCCACAGGAACGGTGTCCACATGCGTCCGAGGTCCGGTCGACGAGGTGTGGTACTTGTATGGGCGTGTCTGCCGAAAAAATTAGCCCTGCATTCCTCCCGTTTTGCTAACTTAAACATCGAAACAGAAAGAAGCATTGGAAGCGAAAAAATGCGGCATCCTAGCTATGGAGCATTTGGTTTTGACTATCGAAATGATGATGAAATCCGATTTCTACAGTTATAGTGACCTGTGAGCTTCAAAAAGCCTCACTATAACTAACGCACAGGTCACTGTAACTTACTACACTCGAAAGAATTCGTCCCAATCGTGCTTGTTTCATAGTTGTTAAGAACGTCTGATGGTGTTTTGCAGAGAAGCTTCACATAATTCATACCAGCAATCAAGATAAACGCATGTATGCCGCTATCCCGAAGTTGGTCAGTCCAGAAGGTTTTCACTTCCTTGCTCATCGAGATAAGTTATGGAGATTTACAGTGGCCAAAGGCATGATCATTCAAACTGTGTATGACAAGGGATTAGTGGAATGGTGTCATGTTTCCAACAAAGATGGAAAATATGTAGCTAAAATGCACCGTCATAAATTGGTGTATAAACAAATTGGGGAACATCTACATTTAGATAAAATCTGTCTTGAAATCATCGTTTTCTTGTGAGTGAGATCGTGCACTACTTAGTTCACTAGGTGTCGTTAAGGCATCGTAGTCCTCCACGCAATAAGCACACTTCAACTAACTCACCTTATTTCTGGTACCACACATTTAGTACGACCTTCTTTTCTGGTCCGTTCTGAACGTGAATTTGGGCACTTGTTTATTGAAACGAAGCCACACTCGCGTTCGCAGCCTGGAAAATGCAGAGGTCTAGATCGAGGAGATATCTTTAGGGGCGACTCCATAAAATCGCATATGTATCTGCAAAGTTCTTACTTGTGTCACCCGGTGGCGCATGAGGAATATGCACGGGATAAGGCGGCTGCAAAGGATAGACGAATCCTCCTGGTGGTGGCAGTCCCTTAATATACATAGCTATGGCGCTAGTAACATAACTGTGATGTATTTCACGAACAAAATGACGCCTTTCCCTTCCCTTTAGGGCCTTTCCTTTTCGTGCACGTGTGTGGAAAAGAAGGTGGGATAGGTAATAATCTGGTACACAATCAAAAAGAGTGAGAAGGAAAATTCAGTGTTGATACAGACTGTCCAAAAATGCTGTAGAATTGGAATTCTCAAAATTTCCCCATTTAACGGAAGCAATCAGCCAACGGGAGCTTTGCAGAAGAGGGAGAGAGAAGGTACATACTAAGGGGTTGTCCATGAGTCAGTAGAATAGTAAAGTTGCAACAAAATTAGATGATATGAGACCTCTTGAATTGCACAGAACTACGCGCGAACTGCTATGTAGCAAATCCTTGGTGCTATTCTCTTTTATCATTGTCGTAGCAACTCTTGTCAGAAACTAATGGGTTCTCGCGTAAGACTACCGTGTGATCCGCGTAGGAGCACTCCCTCCCCGACGTGGCTGAATTTGGAAATTGGTGGATGGACATTCAGTATTATACTAGCGGGTAGTGCACTTCAGTGCCTTCTCCAGGGCACGAGGTGAATGGATCTGAATTACAATCGAAGGAGCCATTAGTTTTCTGATTATAGACAAAGCAGCAACAAGCTGGAGCAAATTCAATATTCAGTCGTGTGCCTAGTATGATATGATAGTTTGATATGATGCATTGTGTACTTATTTTTAATTACAAGATGAAGGGTGGTGTGACTCAATCCTTTTTGGGAAGCGCAACGCATTCTACTTCTAGGGGATGTCGTGGAGGCGATGTCACTGAGTATTTCGCCACACAATAACTTGCGGTGGCCAGCCAATGAACCAGTGATTATGAATCTTCTTCCTAAACAAGTCTGGTACCAATTCACCGACCCTGGAGGGATTTAAGGTTTGGCTGGCCTGGGCGGAAAATCCGAACCAGGAGCCTGGTATCGGGTACAAGCAAGAGCCGACACCTCCTCCTACTGCGCTACTCGCGCCCACACCTAAAATGCTAGAGCAAGTCTTCTCAATTGTAATTGTAATAATTGCCGCTTTTATATTACTGAATCTTTGTTGCTCTATTTTGCATAAACAGCAAAAAAGTCGAGGTTTTACAGGTCAATATTCCCACCCAGTGGAAACCTCGTACTCAAACCCCAGAAAACAGTGAGGTTCTGCCAGGCCATGATTCGGCAAAAATAGGTGCTTACCCGTATAGGTGCAGAAGCGCCGTGTGATGGAGCATTGGCTCCAGAGTAATATGATCCTTGGCTTCCTCCTCCAGAAGCTTGCACACGATCGGAACAGACGCTCAAAAGAAGCAGCAGCCCAGGAAGGCGCATGGCGAGTGCTGTTGGCTCAGTGCGGACGGGCTTTTGTACTAGAATGATTTCATTTGTAATGACAACCACATCACTAATTAGTCAGTTCGGCGTATTTCAGGCGTTGAAAGAATGTTTTAATAATGAGTTTAATTGTTACTGGGCTCAACGGCCCTAAAGGCAGGCAAGCAATTACATCTTCATTACATCTTAGCATCGAAACGTTACTAATACAAAATCAAAACAATGATTGAGCTATGCAGAAGAAGAAGAACTGATGAAGGTGCAAGCAATCAACATTGTTTAACCCTTTCACGACACGATGTCGTCGGACACCATTACAAAAATAGTTCATGGAAAATTATCACACATTTGACAGTACAATATTAATCAATGAGTCCAATAATATCCAGCGTCAAAGTGGTTCATAAAAAACTTCATTTGCTACTGTTTTTTTCATATCTAACAAATATTATAAATAGAACAATACAAATAATCAACACGCGGGAAAATGCGCGCTGTCCCACGCGGCAGTCACCTGAAAATCGCGCGTGTCGGAAAGGGTTAACTAAATGTTGTTAGTAAAGCGGCATTTCCGTCATAACCTCAAATAAAAGCAAAATGTAGCCGTTACCCATGCACTTTGCGGACAGGCCAATACAAAGGGATAAGCTACGAGCACCACTTGTTTACAATGGCTGGTTCTCAAGCACATATTACCTGGCCGACGTCTCCGTTGTTCCCAAGTTTTTGGACCACTGCCTTCTTCGCGGAATGTTCCGCTTTTCAAAAAGGCCGAACAATTCAGGAAGAGGAATCGCAGAACGACCATCAACTGAAACATCTACTCCTTTCTCTTGTCGGACTTTTGAAAGACATCGTCATGGACATCATCGACGACGAACACAGTTTCGTTCATCACCTCAACGGAAGTGCTAAGAGAAGCGATGAAGACCATCAAGAGACGTCTGGTTCGAGGAGCTCTTCGGCTGATGGACCAGCAGAAACGTGTGAGTCGACGTCTCCTCCCTTGCGCTGCCCATCAAGTACAACAAGGAGTTCGAGAATGACTGTGATTATTCGAGCAAGTTAGGAATGCCTGGTTCCAGAGATCAGAGAAGCTGTGCGTTGTGAAAGTCATCGAAATTAAACATCTACACCAGTATGTGTTTTGCTCATATCCGCTGAGTCGATCAGCAAACGACTGAATTTCGCGTTATCTCAAGAACAACGCGGACATGTGAACGAAAGCACTGACGCTGCTCGTCCATATTCAACGAGCAGGATTTCTGGCCATTCACCGCGGAACTGTCGGCTCTTCCTCTTCATCCTATGGGTTGCTAGAATTTACAAGCGCTGCTTCGGGTGCCGAAGAAAAAATCAAGCCCGCCCCATCTCACCCACACCCCTAACCAGGAAGATATCACTGCCCTGGTCTAATCATATCACTTAGAGTTTACGATTAGCAGATGGGAAAGTCACATCGTTCTCACGTAAAACTTCCAACTATCTTTCTCTGGTCCGCTTAAGAGCACTTGCACTCTGTCAAGGCTAAATTTAAGGGATGATGGTTGAACACTAGGTACATATCATGGTAGTGGGTAAAGCACTTCAAACACCTTCTTCGGGGTGAACATGATATGGATGAATCTGACGATGATGAGTAACAATTGATGGGTGCTATTATCTAGTTTGTTGTTCAAACACACAATTGGATTAGCTCCAGCAAAAATTGGTTTACAAAGAAGTCTACACGAGCCAATGTTCATCCAAAAGGGCAACAGCCGACTGGTTACGGAACTTCGGACGCTGCAAAAATCTAAGAATTGGGATGGACCACAATCAAGCAACCACCACACACCCTGGACATTGCGCCGCCTGATGGCTATCTGCTTCGGTCGATTGACCACCCCTGGTAGGCGCTATACATTGGATCCGATCGAGAATCTTCGGATAATTGGATGATTCGGATAAGGGCGATTTTGCGGACCCCGGATTTTTGGATGATTCGGATAAGGACGATTTTGCGGACCACGGATTTTTGGATGATTCGGATAATAGCGATTTTGCGGACCCCGGATTTTTGGATGATTCGGATAAGGACGATTTTGCGGACCCCGGATTTTTGGATGATTCGGGTAAGGGCGATTTTGCGGACCCCGGATTTTTGGATGATTCGGGTAAGGGCGATTTTGCGGACCCCGGATTTTTGGATGATTCGGATAAGGACGATTTTGCGGACCCCGGATTTTTGGATGATTCGGATAAGGACGATTTTGCGGACCCCGGATTTTTGGATGATTCGGGTAAGGGCGATTTTGCGGACCCCGGATTTTTGGATGATTCGGATAATGGCGATTTTGCGGACCCCGGATTTTTGGATGATTCGGATAAGGACGATCTTGCGGACCCCGGATTTTTGGATGATTCGGGTAAGGACAATTTTGCGGACCCCGGATTTTTGGATGATTCGGGTAAGGACGATTTTGCGGACCACGGATTTTTGGATGATTCGGATAATGGCGATTTTGCGGACCCCGGATTTTTGGATGATTCGGATAAGGACGATTTTGCGGACCCCAGATTTTTGGATGATTCGGGTAAGGGCGATTTTGCGGACCCCGGATTTTTGGATGATTCGGATAAGGACGATTTTGCGGACCCCGGATTTTTGGATGATTCGGATAATGCCAATTTCGCGGAGACCGGATTTCGGATATCCGAATCGGATATCCGACTCATTAAGGCAAGATGCAGTTTATCAGAATTCTACCGCTCTTTAACACACTCACGACCAGAGCGTTTTCGCGCACAGTGCGCGCGACGGCCCTGGGCTTTTTTGGCGCGTGCGTGTGTACACTCATTTGCGTGGACAGGCGCTGAAAAAAGACAGAGTCTTAGAAAACAAAACTGTAGACTCAAGAAAAGTCCACAAGAACTACACAGCTTGCTATAAAAAACTGAGTAGCAGTCTGGGAAGAGATATTGCCAAGAAGAAGGGATAGTCCATACGCGCTGCACCAGTTCCGAAAAATGTGTTTGTTTGAGATCCTCCAACGATAAGAAGTGTTCTTGTTAAAAGTTTGTGAAAATTATTAATCATAATAATCATTCGTCAAAATCATTCAGGGCCTAGGTTGTTTTATTTAAGAGTTCAACTCATATTTCATCTGTAGCTTGTGCATTAATTCTGGTCTAGAAGTATGTGCGCTTATTGTGTTTCAGTAATAGAAAAAGTTCTTGTCTTGTTAATTACGATAAAGCCAATCATTTTTCTGTCTACGCAAACCCAACATTTTTTTTTGTTAGTATAACTTGCGAATTTGAGGAGAAAATCGATCAAAAACATCAATAAACAAAGTTCTTCCCAAAACTCCCCCGTCCACTCAAATGAGTGGACACCGTCCGTCGCGCCCTCTCCGCTGTCCACTCATATGAGTGGACATGGTCGCGAATGTGTTAAAGAGGAATCCATCCTTCAAGAACAGCAGCAGTGCCTGTATCGAAAGACTCTCACTTCTCGACAAGGAAGGAAACATCAAAGAGGTGGATCATTCCAATCAGGGATGGGCGAAAATTCCGTTTCCATGTTTCGAATTTCGGTTTCTGGCCGTTTTAGTCCATCCGTTCCGTTCCGTGTTCCACTCTTTTTTGGTCCGGAAGACGGAACGGAAATAGTGACTCATCACTCGCTGATTGCTTGCTTTGCACTGCCTTCATTCACTTCTTGAACCTAATCTAAAGGCTGAAGAAAGAAGGAAAAGAAACTTTGCGTTTGTGATTGCGTCTCTTTCAAAGCGATGGTGCATCTTGATGTCGAAACAGTAACCAAATTGGATTCTTTTTCTGTTTTTGAAAAGATGTACTAACGAATAGCGTAGGTCAACAAAGGTTCCATGAGTGTTTGAGTAAAGGATCAAACTCTTTATCCGGAGCAGCTTATCTTCTTCCCTTGTAATCGTAGGTGTGGCCTGGAGCACCAAATCTAGATCAGTGTTCTATAAACACTCTCAGGCTGCTAACAATGCGCTCCATAGGGACATTGGATCTATCCTAGTCGGAGGATGGCATGCGGCGTCTTGTCTCTCCAATCCCCTCCTCCGAGTTTGTTTCAGAGCTTCAGCTGCTGCCAAATGATACAATGGTACCCATGCGAACTCAAGGCGTGGGTTTCGTGTCGTGAGTGCTAAAAGCAACTGTAGTCTTAACTCTGCTCCCTCCTAATTTGGATAGACCTGGAACATTTAATAAGAACGGTTAAGTGCTATGAGTGGCGAAATCTCTGACATCTTACTCGTCAGCTGGGTTGATCACGTTTAAAATACGTTTTTCCTATTTACAGAGAGAGTTTGCACAAACTTGTTACACTAATGTTTGAAAATTCATCATCATCATCATCATCTTCTTCTTCTTCTTCTTCTTCTTCTTCTTCAGCGTTTGTCCCGCTTCATGACGGGGTCCGCTTTTCTGGTGCCATGTCGCCATCTTTCCCGATCCCGCGCTAGATCAGGGTGGACACCAGCTACTTTAAAGTCCTTGTGTAACGTATCAGCCCAGCGCTGCTTCGGGCGCCCCCTAGGCCGTTTTCCAGACACTACGAAGTTAAGGCCTATCTTAAGGACGCTGTCTTCCTTTCTACGCAGAGCGTGGCCGTACCATCGCATGCGAGCTTCACGCATCTTGTCCGCTATCGGCGCGACACCGAACTTCTGCCGAATAGCCTCGTTTCGGATGCGGTCCAGGCGCGTGACTACAGCCATCCAGCGCAGCATCTTCGTTTCCATTACGCTGAGGCGACTTTCCGTTTCCTTTGTCGCAGGCCAACACTCAGCGCCGTACATCGCTACGGGCCGGACGACGGCTCTATATAATTTCGTCTTCAAGCGCTCCGGTATCTTTCTATCACAGAGCACGCCAGTCAACGAGCGCCACTTGGACCAAGCTGCACTGACGCGTGAGTTCACTTCAACCATCAGACTGCCATCAGAGGCTACTGCTGATCCCAGGTATTTATACACCGAAGTGCGTGCAAGCTGAGTACCGTTAATCTTAATGGAGCCGGACTCATTTACGTCAGTCGTGAAATACTCGGTCTTCTTGACGTTCAATTTGAGTCCGAACATGGCCAGGCGGTCGCACCAAGCTTGCACCTCTCGCTCGAGCTCACCTTTGTCTTCGCAGGCGAGTATCACGTCATCAGCATATCGCAACCTCCAAGGGACGGGCTTCTGAAGATCTCGCGTAATGGCATCCATTACGACAACAAAGAGGAGTGGGGAAAGCGCAGATCCTTGGTGCACCCCAACAGAGATGGGAATCTCCATCGAGGTTCCTGCTGCCGCTTGCACACGACTCCTTGGACAAGAGTATGGCATTTGCACCCACTCTACAAGTTCTTCGGGAACACCGCGCTGTCGTAGCGCGTACCATATAACCTCACGCGGTACGCGATCGAAGGCCTTCTCCAAGTCGAGAAAGGCAAGATGCACCGGCCTCTGTTTCTCGCGATGCTTCTCTACCAGAAGACGGGCGGCATGTATGGCATCGATCGTGCCACAACCAGCCACGAAGCCGCACTGATTGCTGGAAAGCTTGACGATTTCGCGAATTCGGCTATCGAGGATTCGCTCGAAGATCTTCACGCTGTGCGACAGCAACCGAATCGGACGGTAATTTGAGCAGTCTGCAGGGCTGCCCTTCTTCTTCCAAATCGGGATCGTCGTACTTTCCTGCCAAACATCAGGCACCTTCTTCTCCGCTACAACCTGGTTGAAAAACTTGGCCAACCACTCAGCAGAGCACCAGAACTTCGACTTCCATAAGTCAGCTGGCAAGTCATCTGGACCAGTCGCCTTGCCCGGTCTCATCATCCTAGGAGCCGCGTCAGTTTCCTCCGTAATGATTTTGTGGACGGGACCGTGGATAGGAGCCACAGAAGGGACGGCCGAATGAGGGAACCCTTCAGTCGAAATTCCCTCGAAATAATCGCACCATCGCTTCAAGGCCTTTTTGCGCTCCGTCAGAAGATGGCCGTTCTCATCTTGATGCCAAAGAGCTTCTCTATATCCTCGGATTGGCGATGACGGTTTTTCGCAAGTCGGTACAAATACCGCTCGCCATCGCGCGACTCAAGCTTTTCGTAGACATCATTGAAGTGAGTGACTTTTGCTACGGCCACAGCCTTCTTGGCAGCTTTTTTCGCTTCGTGGTGCTTCTGCCAATTATTGGCGGTCTAGTCGCCGAGAAACACATGATAAAGCGCTTTCTTCTCTCGAACCTTTTCTTTCACATCGTTCTTCCACAGCCATGCCTGCATGTCGACCTTTCGTCGTCCAGGCTTCGTAGTGCCAAGTTCTGACCTCGCAGCTTGAAGTATCGCGTCGGTCGCTTTCTTCCAAGTTTCGTCGACAGTCGTGACTGTCGGTAACCGTACACAAGAAATCACAGCTGCTTCTTTCTCTTTCATTCGCCACCACTTGATTCTTGCAGCACTGCATCGCTCAACCTGCTGCAGCCTCGGAGGAGCGATCTTCAAAGTACAGATCAGCGGTCGGTGCTGTGGGGCGACCGTCTCATACGGCACGATCTTCGCGACTGTGACGAGATTTCGGTCACGATCTCTCACAAGGACGAAGTCTATCTGCGTCTTGGTGTTCCCACTATAGAACGAGATAAGGTGGGAGTTGCGTTTGCGAAACACGGTGTTCATTATGGTGATGTTATGCGAATCCGCATATTCAAGGATACGCTCACCATCTGTGTTACGCAACCCATAGCCGAATCCACCATGCCAGCTGTACCTGTCTTTCGTAGCGCCTACGTGCCCATTGAGGTCACCAGCGACTATGATGACATCTTTCGACGGTGCCTCTGCTGTCTTCTCATCAAGCAGGTTCCAAAACTCATCCTTGGCTTGATCGGAGCAGCCAGTCTGCGGAGCACACGCAGAGAAGAAGTGATAGAGTCGCTCCTTAGCGGCGACAACGATCTTCATCAATCGATCGTCAAAGCGCTCCACGCTTACAATCGAGTCTTGGAAACGCTCGGAGACGATTATACCAACACCACTGGTGGTCCTGGGACTTCCACATAGAACGGCCTTGAAGCCACGTCCTATATCTCTTGACTTGCGGCAGGACCACCTCGTCTCCTGCACCGCACAGAAATCTACTCTTCTACGCTCCAGTGCTTCAACCAACTCGCACGAGCGGCCCGTCAACGTACCCACATTCAGCGTTGCTACGCGGGTCCTGCTTACGTTACGGGACTTTCGGACTAGCTCAGTTGCCCCCCGATGCCGTCCTCGCACCAGGGACCCTCGCATACTTCTCACACTCGCCGGGCTTTGCGAGTGCGCGTCGGCTCCCGCGGACGCCGTAGCATTATCTCGAAAAACATGAACTGACATACACCCATACGATGTGACATTGGGTTGTTCGTAGGCCGGCCTGTCACCAGGGCCTGTCGCCTGCATTCGAATGTCCGTGCTTGGCAATGTTTGAAAATTCATCTTAGTAATAATACGAATATAAGTATTTTTTATTGTTATATGTTGCTGAAAAGGAGTCGCATGCTGCCTTGCCCACTATTCAAATTCGGTAACGGCAAATCAATTATTACTATCATTATGGATATATGTATGCTAATGAAAAATTAGACGAAGTAATAAGTTTTGAATCATTTCCGCTTCGGCGTTTCGTATTTCGGTTACCGCCCATTTTTGAGCTCTTCCGTTCTGTATTCCATCTTCCGCTTTTCTTTTAAAAAAATTCCCTCACATCCCTGATTCCAAGATGAATTATTCTAAGATCCGGGTTTTCCAAAATGTCATTATCAAATAACGCAAGGTGGGGTGAGGGGGGGGGTCACCATGTATTCAGCACTTTCCCTCCTTCATAAGAAGGCAGATGAATGTCGAACATCAGAAATCGTCTAACACAGTTCATCAAGTGGTAGACACACAAGTGTTGAATAACAGTTTTAATTTCATGCAGCACAAAGTGCTGTATGGGGCTGTTGTACATGATTACCCCCCTCGACCCAATTTGAGCCGAATGCTATACAATGTGAAATAGCGAAGTGCCGATCAGAGAGCATGCGTAATCCTTCTCTCCCTCAGTCCCCGTCCTTGCTCCCCACGGCAGCACAACGTGGTGTTTGAAGGAAAAGATGCCAAGATCGACGTGACGCTCAGCAGCGTGCTAACTGTATTCAACGTCACGACGACACTACTTTACAATGGGGCGCGAAAACGTATGACTCAGCAGCGTGCCCGTCCGCGAAATTCGTTTTGAATGCACTTTATTCGAGATTTCAAAATGGAGCGAGGAAACTGAACGGGTTATCCGAAATTATCCGATTTTATCCGAATCGTCCAGGGTCCGGGTAATTGGATGATTCGGATAATGGCAATTTCGCGGACTACGGATTTTTGGATGATTCGGATAAGGGCGATTTTGAAGACCCCGGATTTTTGGATGATTCGGATAACGGCAATTTCGCGGTGGCCGGATAATTGGATGATTCGGATCGGAATATCCGAATCGGATATCCGAAAATGATTCATTCGGAACCAATGTATAGTAGGCGCTTCGCCGAAGTCGATGAGGTCACTGCGGTACACGACTTCTTCAGAACGAAGCCGACCAATTTCTACAGAGGTGTGGTCTACTCAGTTTATGAAAAGCGGAAGAAGCTCATCGAAAATAAGAGCAATTACTTCTTTCAAGTCAGTCATTTTTCTATCGGAGTATAATCTTATTTTTTTCTGCAAGGCCAATTTTGTTGCAAAACTTATGACTCAACCTAAGGACGTTGCAGCGGTTCACCTGCCATCTGCCCTACTTCCTACCTGCAGAGAACCAGCTAACCAGCTAAATATGAAATTTCTCCCATTTTTGGAATTTTTACCTTCATTTATTTTCCATACTAGACAATAAACTATACTCTATGGAGATCAAACGAGAGATAGAATCACTTAAGAGGTCTGCAGCGCGGAATGCTGGCGTGGGTACTGTAATACGCTAGGAGTAGGTACTGACATAGAGAGCATATATGCAGCATTCTTCACCAAAAGTGCATCGAATTCGGTAAAGTGTATACGAAACAGGGATGGGCAGAATTTCTGTTTTCTGATTTTCTGGCCATTTTGGGCAATTTTTTTGCTTCCGTTCTCTGGGAAAATGATCAAAAATTGATCAGAAAACAGAAAACAGAGCTGCGAACAAAATTATATCATGGAAATCCAACAAAAAGTTTCCAAAAAGTGTCCATAGAATTATAAGATTCGTTCCAAAATATGTTTCTAGATAAGTCTAATTTGCAAGCATGTGGCGATTTTGGATGTGGTCGACGTCAGCTCGAGAACCCTTTCCCGCAGGACATCATCAGGTCTGGAAGCGATTCTTTGATGGAGTGGCACTACTCCGTCCTGATTCAAACTGCCAGAACCGTCGTTGCATACAGTATTATAAAAATTCGACTTCTGACTTTGACACCGTAACCCGGCCTTCGGTTGGGGAGCGGTCGGTCCTTTAAACTCGGGTGTCGACCCAAACTGTGCGATTACGTCACGAGTTTAAAGGACCGACCTACATCACGATATTTTGAAGGATCGGCGCAGTGGTGCGGGGCACATGTTAGGACTAATTGAACGGATCTCGAATACTTTAGCTTCCTTAGCTGAAGCTTCTGTACCTTGTTCTGATGGTCAACTGTGATGTAACACTGGGCCTTAACTTAGCATGCTTGCGAGCGCACTGGTGCAGGATGTTTTGTAGATTTTCAAAAAGACCTCATCCAAGGAGTTTATAGCGGCTGGAGCCCCTCCAGAAGATGAGTCTGTTAGATGGTAGACTTGGTAGGTACCTGATGATGACTTTAGCTTGTCGACCAGCTGTCTTAGAATATCTACACTGAATGGGTATGTGTCGATCCATGCCATTCCGCTGTCGCAAAGACGGTCGAGAAGGTTTTAAGCCTGATCGGACAACTGAATGTCCTCATAATACTCTGTTATGAGTATTATGAGGGCATTCAGTCGTCTAATCAGGCTTCAAAGTTCCAGAGAAAAGGTAAGAAAGCTTTCATTCATCCTTAGACAGCTCTGAAGCGTGGTTCGAGAAGTTATGTTATCTGCTTGGAGGATATGAGCCGTGATTTCCTCCTTCACTCTTCCTTAAAAAATCTTTTCTCCCCATAATTTCTCGCAAAGGCTTCAATGTAACTTCCTAATCGTGTCAATGCAGCAGGCCTTAGCGTGATGTGGCCGGTATCAGTCCCTGTAGAATTCGTAAGTCGTCATCGTGCTTACAGCCTCGCCCATCGCGACCGTGAGCTTACGATTCACACGTGGACCAACATGGAAACATTTGCGCCCCTGTGCACCCTTCTATACCCGTTGAACGGATAGCGGGAGCGTTAGAGATAGCGAAATATTAGAGGAGTAACGCGATTCTACTTCTGTATACAATTCAGGATGGTTCAGTGGTCAATCACTTATATAAAATGAGCAGGATAGGAAGATACGACTATTCGTCACAACTGCATAGGAGAAGTCTGGCGTACGTCGCTATCTTCTGGCAATGGTGACCTGTTCCGCCCACGTACAGTAGTCGGCCGAGACCTCTTCTGGTAGAGGCATCGTCGTCGCCGACGATACTGCCGCCGGCGCCGAAACACAGACATGTCTACGTACAAAGACGTGCGAATGGCAGACCATTTTGTAGCAGTCGAACGGCGTTGGCAGTGGAAGTGACAGCGTGAAGGCGATTGGAGTCGGCTCGAAAATTGACGATGGGTAACGGTTTGTTGATCATTGAAGGCGATAGGTGGGAGTGGTCGCGGAGTACGGCTTGTGGAGGGTTGAAGACAGCGGGAGTAGTAGCGAAGAGCGGCTTGTTGAAGAAAACGGGAGTTGTGGCGAAGAGAGGCTTGTTGTACGTTGAAGACAGCGATGAGGTGGAAGTGAAGGCAGCTTGGAACGAACTGAAGGACTACGATGATGAGTTAATGGCTTGACTCCGGATTTTTGATTCCGAGGTATTGCCAATGTTTTGGCAACCATTTTCGGTAGCTTACGGGATTTGTCATTCCATTGTTTTCTAACACTGATGTCATCGCGTTATTACTGCTACTTCCACCACTTTGTGAGTTTGCTGGACTATTTCTCCCCGATATTTGAGTAGCACTCCATCAACGTAGAGGGGAACTTTGGAAATTTCTGCTTCCTTTCGTGCACAGGCTGCTATGGTACTGTTTACCACACTGGGAACAGTCAGGAATTTCACACTCATGGCTGGAATGGTTGGTTGAACAACATTTCCAGCAAGCACTTTCTGCCATCTGTTAAGTATGTTGCGGCGTCTTGCTTGATCGGTGACCGTTCTGCAAGTCATTGAGTTATGATTACTCCTATGGCAGAACAGGCACTGACGAGTGGCAGAGTACCGTCGCCAATGAGCTATAAGGTCACAGATTGCTTGGCTATCTTATGAAAGGTTTGATAGCAGAAGTGGTTTGACCACATCGTGAAGAAATTTCGCTAGGATAATTTCCCACCAAATCGGGTCACAAGTTCTACGGGCATCATAGCCTGTGGACACCATCTGGTTAATCAGTATTTGGATCTGATCCAAAACGGACTGGCAGCTTTTGGCAGAACTGTTAGCTGCTTTAAACTCATCAGTTTGTGCACTATATGTGACCGATTCAAAGGATGATTACAGTACTTTTCCTGTAGGGTTTGAATCACCCATTCATAGTTTTGAGGCACAAGCTGTATCCCCTTTACTGAGCCACGTGCCTTTCCTCTCAGACTTTCCTTGAGCAGGAGGATTTTCTCCATAACGTCAAGCTCCTTACTCTTGTGAACTAAGCTCTCGAAAATTGCCCAGAATTCCGCGAAAATCTTCAACGTCGCCGTAAAATCTCGGTATCGTCGCTTGGGAAGTTTTATTGAACGATATGGTCGTACCTCACTTCCAATGACATTATGAGCCACCGAATCCAACGGTACTTGAGAGTACTTTTCCTTATCTCCAATGGTACTTTTCCTTATCCAACGGTACTTTTCCATATCTCCCTGCGGACTAGTACTGCACGCGTTCTGCAGTGTTCAGGCTCTCTGTGAGATGAACCCTAATTTTACGCTCGTCGTGTCTCTCACGCTCTTCGATTCCTCATGGCGTGTAGTTAGTTTATAAACTAATTTGTCCGCGCTAGCTAGCTCTTCATGCAGCTGTGAATCATCTTCTATTTGCTCAGCTTCTAGCATTATATCCTTTTTATCAGACCTATTTTTACAACTTTTGTACTCTTCTCAAACCTCCTTATAGAGCTCTTCGAGCTTTTCCTTCTCCTCTTTTACTTGCTTGATGCTGCTTTGTAAAAGCGCAGTAGTAGTCTCCCATTTTTCGTAAGTATTTTGATCCTCTACTCTTATTGTGTACTCTGTGTACGTTACCACAAGGTTTTTCAGCGTTGACGCGCTGCTCATGATCGGGGTTCTGTGGAAGTGCAACGCCATTTTATACGGGACTTCTCGTGGGTCTTTTTGAATTTAGGAAGTAGTGTTTCTAGTGACTTGTGCACTGGGAATTTCTTTCGGTAAGGAAAGAAGTGCTTCTTGTGCTATATGCACAGAAATTTGCTCTTCGTAATGAATGCGGGAGTCTTGCAGTCTCTTAATTAGAGGCTGTGGCCGTAATTGGACCAACTCAAGGTGTTAACCGAGAGCAATTCTCTTAAATAGAGAATGCGATCGAAGTTGTGATCGACTTGCGGCTCTAGGCGTTGTACGCGAGAGGCTTACGATTCCCTTTATTCTAGAGAATGCGATCTGCAATAGATCGACTTACGGCTCTAGGCGATGTATGCAGAGACTTACAATATGGCTTATTAGGCCGATGCACCAAAATATACCCGTTGTACGGGAGCGGTAGAGATAGCGAAATGTTAGAGAATTAACGCGATTGTACTTCTGTACTTCTGTATACAAGTCTACCTCTGTATACAATTCAGGATGGTTCAGTGGTTAATCATTTATGTATAATGAACAGGAGAGGGAGTTCCGACTATTCGTCACAACCGCATAGGAGAAGTCTGGCGTACGCCGCTGTCTCCTGGCCATGGTGACCTGTTCCGCCCACGTACAATGGTCGGCTGAGGCCTCTTCTGGTAGAGGCATTGTTGTCGATGATACCTTCCGTCTGGAATCTGTCCTGCCGCGCTCGAAACCGCGCTCGCGGAGCGAGTACCCCGGCAGCCGGGTTACGATGTCAAAGTCAGGAGTCGGATTTTTATGATACTGTTGATTGCATAATTCATTCGCTTCGTTTCGAAAAGGAGGACAGAACTAGTACGTGATGATTCAAGATTTATCATGCAGTTTGTTTTCCCGCCATCCGTGGAGAGTCCCGTGTGGAAATCAGTTGCGAAACACCCGCGCCCTCAACGTTCATCAGACAACTACTCATCTCATAACGGTTATCCGTGTTCCTGTTTTCGGCAGCGTAGGCTTGCTCAGGATTTTTTGTTTTTGTTTATTTGTGCTTTTTTTTCGCTTCATGGTTTTCTTTAGAGAGTGGGCTACGAAGGGCTATGAAGTCTCGCCTAAGCATATTCTGTAAATGTTGTCCACTATGGTTCTTTCTCCCACACTCAAATCTCGTAACTGTTTCTAAGACCGCTTATTGCAGAATTGTTCTAGAAATTAAGTCAGGTGTATGCGAGAGGAGCACTACAGGATGTCCCGAAATTATTTCCCAAGCACTCACCGTGATAAGAACGGACGCAAAAGAAATTAGAGCATGAAATCCTAGCATAACTTTATCAACATATTTACAATCACTATTTACAAACACACTATCAGATCTCAAAACAACTTCCTCTGGCACGAGTACAGGCCTTCAGACGACACAGAAAGGCATCCAGCGTGGCACTCACGTATTCCATTGGCATTTCTTCCCGTGCCTTGAGATGGCTTTCTTTCAGCGACTCGACCAATCGATGTTTTTCAGAACAGGCCTCGGTTTCTAAGTAGGACCAGATAGAGCAGTCCATAGGGTTGAGGTCGGGCTGTACGGAGGCCTTTCTCCCGGGATGATAAAGCCAGGAAGCTTGTCGCGGCACCAGTCCTGTTCGATCACCGATTGCCGATTCCTGCTGGAAAATGAACGGCTTCTCTTTGAAGATTGTCGTACATAAGGAATCAAAGCCTTTTCCAAAACTTCTTCCAAGTACTTCTTACTTTGCTCTCTGTGCTCTCCGCTAAAGTGCAGGTGAGCACAGAATCCAATCAACAGCCTTCATTTTTTGCGCAGGGGCCTTCTGCCCCCCTAATTACGATCTAGTGAAGTGCATGTCCTCTTCCAATGCTAAACGATTTCTGCCTTCCTGCAGCTCAGAACAAAATTTGATCCATTGTTTTTCCTCAAAAATAAAAAATAAAAATTTCAAACACTGTGGAAAATTTTTCGGTTCACCTACTGAGGGAGATGAATCAAAAATTGCAAAGAATGCTACCCTAAGTTGTCCACGAACAAACTTACTTATTTTGATACTTTGATGGTCCTTTTGTCGGCTGGAGGTCTTCTCAGCGGTGACCACAACTCTTCCAGACCGCTCGATCTCTGGCAGCTTGCATCCAGTGAGGCAGACTCCGCTTTCCGAAAGATCTTGAGAATGAGAGTGCCCATTTCTAGGATACTCTAGAATTGTGATTAACATCATACCTATCCTATTGTCAGTGGTTCACTGTAGCTAATGCGAATTCATCTAAGGGCATTAAGGTCAATGGTATACTCCCGCGTCGCTCCAGCGACGGGCGCGGGGCAACTGCCAACGGCGCCCTTTGCTGCAGTGGCGGACGGCGCAATGGGGCGCGGTTGTCAGTTGACGCGCGATCGCTCCCGCGATGTGTCGCAGAGGGGTGTTATACCTCCGCGTCGCGGGAGGGAAACATACTCCCGTGCGGCGGCCGTCGCAGCCCGTCGCTCATCACAGTGCACTGCACTGCGACGAGCGACGGGCTGCGATGGTCGCGGGGGGTGGGGCGCTTGTCGTATCCTATTCTATGCACTTCCGCTCACTTATTTCGACACTTCCTTGGTTCGTGACCATACCAAAGCAATTTCAAAACGTCTGGTGATGTTGGCTGGTCATGTGATGTCTCTATTGTTCCCCTCGTAGGGTGTTCATCGTGGCTAGACTCATTTTGAGTTTTTTTTTTCGGCGGCTTGAACGGCTAGTTTTTTAAGGAGATATTTTTCTAGGCCGTTTTTTTTCACTTTTGTGCCGATCCTCGCATTTTTTCGCCTCTGAACTTCCTCGCCGACACCGACATCTACATTTCTGCGCCGGCAAGTCACACGGAGGTTCTATTGACATGTCTGGCACAGAAATGTGCCAAATGCAGGGCGGTTTTTTCGAAGTCATGTTTTTTTCTAGCGGGTTTTTTTTTCGCGTCTTCGCTGACTGCAGTATTCTTCTGATTCTCGTGTTCCATATAGGCACGAAGACGCACAGTTTGGTGCTTGACAGCCCATTAGAGGGTGACGCTTGAATACAGAAATCTGCCATATAAGCTCCAAGTTCTTTAAATTGATGTTTTTGAGATGGGGTTTTTCTTGTCCGCGCTCTCGTCGGCATGTTTTTCAAACAAGAGGAAATGTTTACCATTGTAGAACATGCTCAATAAGCGTACTAAAGTAGAGGTGATGGAGAATCTGTTCCATAACGGTATTCGATTCCAAGAAGATCGCCGGTGATACAAAAAGAAGGAAAAAGTGCACTCTCGTGCTTTCTCATCTAACCCAACGCCCTCTTCAGGGCCACATATGTGTACTACACGAATCGAACCTGAGATCCAATTGATTGCTTGAATAATAAATAAATAATTTCAAGCTATTATTGCGGCATCTGCGAATCGCAAAGTCGAGGAAATTGGTTTGATGGCGTCTGTCGTGTGGCATGGAAATTTAGCGGCTGAAACGGATATGCGTGACTTCACCAACCAGCCAAATTTCTGAGATCAGGCTTAGTCGAATAGCTTTGTCTTTCAGTACCATAATTCATATTTTTGCGAAGGCAAAACGCAAAGAATGTTTTCCTTGAAACCTCTACGACGTGCGTGTGCACATAAAATTTTCACGATCGCTTCTAAAAATGTCTTCCCAAGCCGGGTTTGACTCCCTCAGCGTAAATTAACCAAAAATGAAAATATCCGTATAGTTTTACATGTCTTCCACGTGAACCAAGAGTACTGCGTTTAATTTGGGTCCAACAATTAAGACTCATGAGCAGTGCGCCTCTACACTGCCCTTATGATTAAGGGCCACAAGTCGTAGGCATGGCGCATCCATCGTCTATGTTCGAGCGTTTGCAATCACTTTAAATATCTAGCAATTTTGCTCCTTCGTAATAAATCCTCACCGCAACATCCACACTTCTCTATCACGTTATCTGCGGCCAAGGAGTTTTCCACAGTGCCTCTTCCTTTTCTTTTTCTTCCTGCCTTATCACCACTATCATAACAAGGAACAATTCAATTGAGGCACAGATTTATTCAGACCACTACTATCAGTCCACCCTTGCTCTCGGCATGAGTTCTTTTGAGATTCGTATATGCCACAACTGTGGCTCTAAAGAGGGCCGTTGGGATGGGTTGAAATAATTGACTTCTCCGACTTATGCGCGTTCACCGCGGAGCCGGAAAACCTCGAGCATGATGACGACCGCCACTCTCATCACACTGTTTCTAAAAAGCAGATACATAAGCTATAGGTATCTAGGCCAAAGCGAATCAGCGCATACACGACCCCACCCCAGGAAAACATCACCTTGCAAAAACTCAACTGGGACGACTCCATGCTGGACACGTCACGAGAGCGCTCTCGTGTCATGTCAAGCACAGAAACGTCGGTTGCCGTGCCTGTGGGTGAAAAGAGAAACGAAAGAAATGCATGAGTTGGCACAGGCATGACGGAAACCCCCTAGCGAAACATGATATCGACGAAATACCCTTGAAACAACAATCCTACAACGGTACGCGGATCAGAAGGTGATAAAGCGGGAACAAAACGCGAAATAATGAAAGAAATGGTCGAGAAAACAAGGAAACCAGGAAAAAAGTGCACTGAATCAGCTGATTCGCTAAAATTCTGCAAAAGTCTCCGTCTGCAGAACTGCGTGAACTATGACAGCCTCAGCGATGGCGACGGCTCACGACGCGCATCGCGAGTCGTCGCATCGCTGTGCACTCCCGCGTCGCTGCAGCGGACGGGAGTATACCATAGGCCTAACGGAGGTGCAAAACATTCCTGCCGGCAAAGGTACGCAGTATTGCGTACAATAACCTCGCGGCGCCGCACCACCCACCATTGTCATGGCGGGTCCGCGGCACCCGCAAGACTCTGCTGCCGGCCTAAGAGTCTACTAGATGGTGCACTGTCGAGTTGCCGAGAAATCCAACTAAGCCAATATTCTTTCTGCCCACCTTTGCTCCGATAATGAGAAGCTTGATGTGGTCGGTCCTTCTTATGGTTTCCGTTCTGCCTTTCGTTTCCTGCAGGGCGATAACGTCGTATTTGATGTTGCAGCTTCTGTAAAGCAGTGTCCAAAGATCCTACTCAGATGCGATCGTACGACAGTTATAAGTGCAAATGAATATGCAGTTTCCGTGACTGGTGGGAGGGGGCTACACGAAATTCTCTTGCCGGTTTTAGTTCCAGCTTGTTCAGTCTTCGGAATTGTCTAAGTGGCAATACATATGCATCGACAGATTGTCAACCACGTGTGTACATTCCTAACTAGGATGGTTCACGATGTCATAACGAGTTTGTGTAGTGAGGATAGTGTGCTCAGTTCACTCAGGATTTCAGCAGTACAATTTTCAGACAAGGACTCGTGCCTTACAGCGGTATCGCAGGAACCTCCAATACGCTTAAATATCATTTCGGTGATTGTGTTAATCAATCCGTACGTATTCTATGTATTCTACAGGATTTAGTGGAGGAAGTTTGACCTATGTAATGATTTACAGTCGCCGGATGACGTTCAATTCAAGGTTCTGCTTTTCCCGGTCAAGTCCGTTGCCATTTTACCGACCTTGGAGATGGACCGCGATCTAATTTCGATGATTCGCATAATACTATCCTAGCATATATAAGAGAGCTGTTTTCCGTCCTTCCAGTGCCTTTCATAGATGTCGCGCAAACGCGTCCAGGTTCAGAAGACGTGTCACCGACATCGTGCAAATGGTGCTCGGGTTCAGAATACGTGTCGACGTCGTGTCGGAGCGTCCGGGGTCAGAAGAGGTATCACAAATGTCATGACCTCGAGAGACCCCAAGGAAGGGGACCCAGTAAGAACAGATCAGGTCTCCGGACCAGATTCACAGTTTCCTGACGTCGTGTCATGAACGTGGGAGGACCAGTGATAGGGAGGGCTGTAAAGAGTATCTCGAGGCAAACCAATAAAAAGGAACCGGTAAGTAGACTCAGAAGGGGAGACAAGGAAGGGGACCAGGAGGTGGAACCAGGAAAGGGGATCAATAAGAACCATTAACCCAAAGGACATCAGGCGCTCTCGTGGTAGACTTCCAACACCGGCCGGCTGAACGAACTGCGATTTCAGTTGGGAACGATTTAATCCTCTCATCGACGCTACCAAGTTTGGATGGCAACGTCGTCGATATCGATGGCGAGGCAACGAAACGAAACAATACCGACAACGAGGAGAACCCGCACTTCACCAGGTGAGCGTTGTGTCTCGCTACTTTCAGACGTGCTACTCAGGAAACGACAATCAGAACACTTCATAGAAAAGCTATTCTGGAGATGTTGAGAAGAGGTGGTTCTAAAGGACCGTGGTCGAATTCGCTTGAGTTTTCGCTTAAAAATCAAATATGCGCTCAGTCCTAAAACAGAAAAGAGTGGAGTTGACAGCTCCTGAGAGTAGCAGCTTCGTGGTGTGAACAGTGCAGCAGACTCAGTGATCCCTGCTTGTATGAGACTGGTGAGTTTTATTTCGAAATCCTTGTCAAAAACGTGAATGGGCCAAAATGCGTATGTGTATGTCTAATACAAAAGTGCTAACTTATGCTTAGACGTTCTGAGCTGTTACGTTGACCTGTGAGCGACTGATGAAATGTTGAAACCCTGATAACGGATAATTCTACCCACAAATGGTTGGGAAATGGATAACGTGCAAACAAAAATGCGGGCTCTATGGCACATACTCACGGAGAAGAGACCACCTTACGAAAAACTTCCTCAACGGGAAAATTGAGAAGCGAGACACACCGCTAGTAGAGGAGACAAACAAACAGTCATACTACTGCGATCTGTACTCTTATTTTTTATGATTCGCCAAGTACCTCTGGGGAATAACACAACTCTTTACATGACTATATGGCCTATTCTTCAAATTGGATTGGCCTGTGGATAGAAAGTCAGTGCTTTGTCCTTCCTAGGTGATCCAAGGGTTGGCTGTCGTTCGACTCTGGAATGTTGTTGAGCAACGGCGACAAGTTGACGTCAAGGTTTTGAAGCAAGAGCGTTATGTAGAGCCTACTCGGTTGACATTGCAGCACAACCGCCTCTGATTCTGAAGGTCCTTCATCCGACAACGAATCCTGCTCCTTAAGTCCCCTTCCCATTGTTCCTACCAAAAACCTCATTTTCTACAACAACAAAAAGAGGCGGAAGGGAACCACGCCGCTTCTCCGTGGCTATTCATACGCCTCGGCCGGGGCATAGCCAGCAACGATTGCTGATCAATAATTGGCCTACTTTAGCTCTCAAACAGAATTTCGTGAGTAGTTATAGGGAGACGGGAAGGTGTCTTAGGTCAGATTTTCTCTCCTGCAGGCATCTTAGGCAGCTCAATCAATTTATGAGTTATAACGAGGACTTCTCTCAGATGTCATACCATAACGAAATCAAACCTTTCTGCAGCGATCTTCGATATGGTTAGAGGGATCGTATTCAAAATCGCTGTTCTTCATGAAAACTCTAATGACGACCACACCACTAATTAATCAGTTCGGCGTGTTTCAGGCGTTGAAAGAATGCTTTAATAACCAATTTAATTGTTTTGAAACTGGGATCATCGGCCCTAAAGGCAGCCAGCCAATTACATCTTCATTACATACATATTAGCGTCGAAACGTTACTAATGCAGAATCAAAACAATGATTTAGCTATGTAGAACAAGAAGAACTGATGAAGCTGCAAGCAATTAACATTGTTCAACTAAATGTTGTTAGTAAAGCGGCGTTTCCGTCATAACCTCAAAAAAACGCAAAATGTAGCCGTTACCCAAACACTTTGCGGGCAGGCTCATACAAAGGGATAAGATACTACATAGCACCCCTTATTTACGGTGACTAGTTTATAAGTACATATTACCTTACCGGCGACTTCGTTGTCCCAAAGTTTTAGACCACCGCCTCCTTCGCGCAAGGTTCTGCTTTTAGCGTGTAGGAGACGAGGCCGAAAAAATGAGGCAAGAGGAGTCCCAGAACGACCATCAACTGAGACCTCTCCTTCTCCTTTGCCTTGTCTTCCGTTGGGAATATAGCGTCATCGACAACATACATAGACGAGGAACACGACCGTTTCGTACATCACCTCCACGAAAATGCTAAGGGAGCCGAGGGGATGAAGACCATCAAGAGACCTCTGCTTCGAGGAGCTCTACAGCTGATACACCAGCGTGGAGCAGCGGAGAATCCGAACCCTAAGTTTGATTGAAGAAGCGTGTGAGTCGACGTCTCCTGGCTTGTAATACGAACATACACTTTTTCGCCGCGCGAGCGGCGATCTCTGCCGCACGCGCGACGAACCGCCACTGACGAAGGGTTCCTAAATGGGCTTTTATGTGGAAGTTAAGCTCTAGAAAACTCCTAAGGTATGCTCTATTGTACCTAGAAACGAAGCTTTTCGTTACAGAGAAACCCTAAATCGTTTCGCAATGGAACAATTGTCTACTTAGATTAGATCACCCAATTCCCTTTCGAAATATCCATTTTCTTTGATTAAGTGCACCGAAGGACTCTCAAATAGCTGAGCAGAGGCCGCAGAAAAGTTTTATGCAATTAAAAGAGCATTAAACACCGGGATTGTAGCAACACACAGTATGTGGTCGTCGCGTTTGCCGCAGCAGTCACCGTAGTCGCCGCGCGCTTTCGTATGTTCAGCTTGTTCCCCACGTCTTCTCCCTTGCGCTGGCCGGCAATAAGAACAAGAAGGAGTTAGGAGGATGACTGCGATTAACAATGTTCGAGCAAGTTAGGCATGCCCCGGGTTCCGGAGTTCGACAGTCCGAGAAGCTGTCACTTCGCCCAAGTCATCGAGAGGGCCAGTCATGGTAAGCGTTATGCTCACATCCGATCAGTAAACGACTGAATTTCGCGAGATCCCATAATAGCACGTGGTCGCACAACACGAAACTTCTGAACGAAGTCACTGATGCTGCTCGTTCCCAAGGAGAAAGGTTTTTGACCATCTACTGAAACTGACAGTTCTTCTTTTTTATCCATGGGTCTGTTGGTCATTACAAACGTTGCTTTGGGTGCCTAAGAAAGCTTCAAAGCTCCTCCGAGCTCCACCCCAACCCACCACATGCGTGTAGGTGGTGGTAAGTACTTATTTGCATCACCTAAAGAGCTGTGAACACTGCCATGAACACTGTCTGCATCGCAGTCTTGCGCGAGTTCCGTCTTTGGACCTTTCTGCTAAATCGGTTCCGTCTTTGGAACTTTCTGCTAAATCGGTAAGTTGAGGTAGACCAGGACAGCCTTCGTTCTCGCAATTTGTTTTTAAATTTGAGAAAGGAAGCATTAGGATATGCTTTTGTCAGAAAAAAGCATCCATATTTCGGGTGATTTAATGGGCTGTTAGATAATTCGTGTAGTTTTTTTTATATTTTTCAAAATGAATTTATTCATATTAACAACAAACATTAACCAATGATATATTGACCACTGTTGGATGACCTTGCCGTCTGACGGTAAGTTGAAAAACTCCACGTTCGAAAAATCCTTGGTTTTAGAAGCGACGAACTGCTGCAATTAATTTATAACAGCTTGAATCAAAAGTTCTACTCAATCAGTTCATAACCAAGGGTACCAAAATTCCTGGTGAACTTCGTAGTGTCAATCTGTGGAGAAGGACTCATACTACAATGGCAAGCGATTCCCATTCTCGGAAGTCGCAACCCGATCCAGCAATCAGAAATAATTACGTAACAGCAAAATGTGTGGGAAACACAGTTTGTTGATTTCAGTCCGGGAGGCATGCTCTCGGGAAGTAATGAGGATTATGAGTTTTTGTGCTGAGCACAAACAGTAATTCGAAACTACATAACGCTTACACATATAACCTGCTCTTAATCGTACTCTTCTTAATAAGGTAAAGTCTCAAAGTTGATGTGACTTGATATATCCTCTGAGAAGCAGTTGAGTAACCTCTTCTTAAGCACTGAGGCAGACATACACACTGCATCCGAAATGAAAGAAATAACATAAATGTCGCATCGATTCGGTAAGTTGTGCACATGGACGGAAGTCAACATAAAGCTCCAAAGCACTACATTGTGCAAACGCAAAAGTTCGCTTCAGTGATCAAGTGCGTTCAGCGCTATGACCGCTCAGATAAAGAGGACTTTTTGTCATCATTAGCTTCGCAGGGGAATTGAACTCGCGATGTGCGCATTCATAGTCAAATGCCTTAACCACTAGACTATGACGCACTGCAGTGAGATCGATGCAGCTGGCATATAAGCGTTCTCGCTGACACGCGTTGTTTCTTTTGCTCCTCCGGTAGCGCGTTCACAGAATTTCAGCGATCAATCATTCACCTTTAACCGCGAATTCAACAATTCTTGACGTGCCTCAGACCTGATACCAAGGTAAGTGGCCGGAATTCACTACGAATGAACTACGCAGCGATATCAAATGATAGTTCAAAAAATTATTTACAAATATCATAAAAAAATATATGCCTTCGAATGTTCACAAGTACAGGGTGGCCCGTAAATGTTGAAACAAATTTAGAATGGCTAAGGATCACATTTTCAAGGCAACCAGCTGTTCTTTCTAACACTATTTATTATTCGAGGTTTTCGAAATGTCCTTCATCAGCGGAAATGCAACTTCGAAAACGACGCTCTACCGAAGTGCACGTGGCCGAAAGCGGTTCACGTCGATTTCAGCTCATGCCTTTTGAGAGGAGGCCTTGAGAGAGTCCGTGCTTTGGCGAGATCTTGCAGTAGTCTTGGACTTCAAGTGTCCGCAGACACAAAAGTCCGTAAGGTTAAGATCGGCCGAATTCGTTGACCGAGTTCTTTGCCTCGGTACCCCGGAAAATGGGCATCGTAGAAAGCAAATATCGTTTCCGCAGCATGGAATGTTACCCACTCCTGTTAAAAAATTATTGGACAATTGTTCATGTTTGACATCATCTACGGCAGTAACATCTTCCTGAGAATATCATTCTGGAAGATGTTTCCGTGAATCTTGACCGATTGTTCGATGAAAACGAGTGGTGCCTAGGCTTCGGCGGTAAGTTCAGTCTTTGGGGAACAGTGTCTTCGAATGGGTTCGCCTTTTTAGGACTTTTCCTCAGACGGTAGGAGTACATAGTTCGCGATTATTCTGGAAGTTGTGAGCGGCCTCCACAGTGAAAATCTTTTCTTCCGTTCAGATCATCTCCTCGATGCACCCAGTTGCAGCTCATGCATCAATTTCTTTGCCTTAAATACCCGGTTCTGCTTTAGTTTGGCAGATAGTGTCTGTCCTTTTGGATCCGATAACTGCGAAGCCCGAGGGTCTTTTTAACTATTTGCTGGGCAGTTTTCCTCGAAATTTGGAGGGAGCTGTACTACTTGATTCTCCTCCTAATGTTTTATTTATTTATTTATCCTACTATATATAAAGCAGCAAGCGTGTGTGTGTGTGCGTGTGTGCGTGTGTGCGTGTGTGCGTGTGTGCGTGTGTGCGTGTGTGCGTGTGTGCGTGTGTGCGTGTGTGCGTGTGTGCGTGTGTCACACTGTCCGTCCGTCCGTCACACCTGAGTTGGGGCGCGGCAGCCGAACACGTCGGCGAGCGCGCATGGCGAGCCGTAGACGCGCCGAACACGTCGGCAACCGTGCATGGCGAGCCGTAGACGTGCCGAACACGTCGGCGACCGTGCATGGTGAGCCGTAGACGTGCCGAACACGTCGGCAACCGTGCATGGCGAGCCGTAGACGTGCCGAACACGTCGGCGACCGTGCATGGCGAGCCGTAGACGTGCCGAACACGTCGGCGACCGTGCATGGCGAGCCGCAGACGTGCCGAACACGTCGGCAACCGTGCACGACGAGCCGTAGACGTGCCGAACACGTCGGCGACCGTGCATGGCGAGCCGCAGACGTGCCGAACACGTCGGCAACCGTGCATGGCGAGCCGTAGACGTGCCGAACACGTCGGCGGCCCAAAACTTCGGCCCTGGGGGTAATCGAGGTCGCTGAACACGAATCTAAAGTCGACCAATCGATATCGATAGATATTATCGATTTTTTGAGGATGGCGCTCAAGTGACGCGAAACTTCGGCCCTGGGGGTAGTCGAGGTCGCTGAACACGAATCTGACGTCGCATCAATCGATCCATCTCGATTAGCATAAAGGTCAGAAGGCCTAGGGAAGAATAGGAAACCCGTAGCGGCCATGGGGTCCTATTCTCGGGGTTTGGGGGCGAAGCCCCCAACCAGTCGTAGGCGGCCGTTAAGCCGACGTACGACTGGTTTATTTATATTTAATACGTCAAGAAGACGTGCACTAAATTCAGGGAAAAAAGCAGAAACAACAATGTGCAGAAAAAAGGAATAAAGAAAAGACAGCTAGTAAATGAACAACAAAAAATGACAGTGAGGCCTCTTCAGTGACCGAAACAATGCGTTAGATACTTACCCACGCAGGTCCCTAGTGGCATGTAATTTTAAGACGGGCTTTGATGGTCAGGAAAATGGGCAGATACCACTGCGTACCAGCGAAGTTTATTTTTCCCCGCTAGCCAGCTATGGCGCCGTTGTGGTAGTTGCCGGAACTTCGGCACATGGGTACGCCGGCCGCCCCATGAGACCGACAACTAGGGCAAACCTCCTCCTGTGGCACGCGAAACAAAAATTGTGAAGAAATTTTAGATAAAGGAGGATGTATTACTAAAAATACAGCCTAGGATGAAACCTAGGGACCCACATGAATGAGTGACAAAAAAACATCAAGAAAAGGAAGTTGAAGAGATTTTGCTGCCCGCACTACAGAAGTAACGTTATATATAAAACTAATCAGCTCGTCAGCAAGAAAAACCAAAAGCACCTTCAAGATAACAGAGGAGCAGGAACTAATGTTCCTAAGCGGTTCAAAATCCTGAGCAGCGAGAAACCTCCATCGAGCCCTAGCACCTGCAAAACGTTGATTTTTTCCAATCGTTTCTTAAAAACACGGCTGCTTACACAGTTCAAAGCCTCAACCAGCAAACGCTTAATCCATCTTGTCACCCGAAAGAAAAGGCAATTGTATAACTGTGTGTGATTCCTTTTTGAACCAGGATTCAGTGAAGATTGAATGAACCAGCTCTTAAGCCACAAGGTCTGAACTTTGAGAACTTGCTGGCCCATAGTTTCAACTATCCACGAAGAAGTTTAAAGCAAAAGGTCAAATCAAATTTATCCAAATTTATCCTTCTGGTTAACAAAGATCTTAATCCTAGCAGTTCAGATGCTCATCGTAACTGGGTAGATCCCGACAAGAAACTCCTTGGTGCAATCGAAAATACCCAAGTCCAGTGAAGGTTTTCTGAACTATTTCGAATTTAATGATGTGTTTTCTGGCAGTGAGGCTCCATATCTGAGAGCAGTACTATAAATGAGGAAAGTCGTATGCTTTATGTAAATTAACGAGAATTTCGGGGTTGGTACTGCACACATTACGAAAAATGGAATAAAGGGCAGCACAGGATTTCAGTGTAGCTTCTTCAATGAGATGTGAAGAATCAAGCCTGAAGTCTACGATTGCACTAAGGTCTTTCACAGTCACACAGCTGCTTAACGGCACATCACCAAATGTGTAACGACCGGCTTGTCTTTCCCCGATGAAAAGCACGAAACACTTTTCCAGATTAATTGTAAAGTTGAATTCCGACGCCCAATGGCATATGTTCGTCAAAGCAAAGTTTTAAAACATGCTTCATCACATCCTTTTCGATCGTAAATACCATACAATATCAGCATAAGACTGAACCTTAACATTAACATACCTCGTTATGACACCTTTCGGATAGGTGAATTACTTCAAGACTCATTTGGCAAGGCCTATAGCATAGGCCAATAGCAGTGTATTCTTGCCAAGGTGTGGAACGAAGATTTTTGTGGAGAGATCACTCAAAAACGTTTCGGCGCAACCGCTGTCCTCCTCTAGAGCCTGGAAAAGGCAGGAGAAGTTGGAAATTACTCGACCAAAATTCATTACGTTACAATGGTTGCTCAGGTTGGGCGAGGGGAACAAAAAAGAGGGAGAGAAGGGCAACCCACCTCATTCAAGCATCCATAGGGCAAACGGTCGTTACATGGAGACAGCTGTCGGTGGTTAAGAATAATCCACCTCTCCATTCACTCAAGTCTGTCTCAAATCGAGGCTGACTTTCCCTCCTTTCGGATGTCCTCTGACGATTAGTTTCTCAAGCTTCCACCTATTTTCCAAACTCTAAAGAAGGAGGTTATGACGATGCGTCAGTCGAATAAACACTGGTTAGCAATCTTTGTACTGCACCTCGAAGTTACCTGCTATTATTACTCGGCGTCATTAATGACAGCCAGGCTAATCAGTTTAAAACAGGATCGGCGTTAACCAATCTTCGTTTGCAATGCGACCCGTAATCGACATTTTCGTCATATCGTGAAGGTAATTTGAATACGTATTTGATCTATAAAATGACTTACAGCGACCAGCCGATGGACAATTCAGTGCTATCTTGCCCGGACATGGAGTTCATCGAGCCCGGAAAGGCTTGGTGTGCTTTGACAGTTAGGCAGACTAGTTTGACTGTCACGCAGTTTTTCGAGAAGAAGAAATCTCTAGCGTCCAACGGGAACTAGATACGATATCAACGGGAACTAGATATAAAACACTTTTATCAAGTAGTCCTTATAAAAAAACTTGAAGCTAAATGTAAGAGCGCAGCCTTCTCCAGCTGGTTCCATCATATTCACTTCCATTTTTACTTCTATTCTAAAATGAATTGCAGTGTGTGATTGATGCTTTCGCTCAGCATATAACCAAAAGGAAGGACTTAACCGTTATACGTAAAGAGAAAAATGGATGCAAGATTTATCCAAGTCAGTTTCCTTGAACCTCACGTGACTGGTGCCGAGGATGTAGGCTGTTTTGTTGCGATCGAAACTCTAGCGCCAGGCGGGGCTCGAACCCGCAACTCCTGCTGACCGGGGGGGGGGGGGGGCGCCATTACACCACCGGCGTTGTTTGATCGAACTCAACATCCACACCTCGTGGGACTCATCAGCACTCACCCGTATTCGGGATGAGCCAACTGTTGATATCAACAAGGAACCAGTTAAGCTGAAGGTCTTGATATCAGTTATTCAATTCATTTTCTTTAAACCTCATGTGGCTGGAACCGAGGATGTAAGCTGTTACAACGATGTTTGCTTCTGTGCCTATTTCATCTTCACTTCAGTGAACCATTAAGATTAAGCATGTCTGCTGAAGTCTTGGGACTAAAGTTCTTCCAGAAAACATTTGTACTGTTCTGTTGTGTTGTTCGTTGTTCCTGTCAAACTCACCAAAAGTCATTCTAGATTCAATGGGAAATTATTGATAAACGGTGGAAGGCGGATGTCTAGGGTGGAGGAGGGTCCTCAGTCTTGTACCTGCAACAAAAGTGAATGGTTTTAAATGGTTATCCCATATATAAAAGAGTAATCGGTTGTGCCCGACCGTCCGTCTGCCCATCCGTCCTTCCGTCGGTCCATCTCCTCTTTCATAACGTCGAGTAACAAGCGTCCGGATTCAGACGAGGTGTCACCCACGTCGTGTCGCGCGCGAACGTCAAAAGACGTGTCACCGATGTAGCACACTCGGTGTCCGGATTAAAACGACGTGTCACGCAATGGGTGTTTGGGTTCAGAAGGAGTGTCAACGATGGGTGACCGGTAAAGAGCGGTCCAGTAAGGAGAACCAGTAAAGGAGAGGGGATCAGTACCGGGACTAGTAAAGGGAAGAGCAGTAAAGGTAATGGGGGACCAGTTATGGAGGGGGGAGGGGGGGAGGGATTCAGAAAAGGAGGCCAGCGAGGGGGTAGAGAGGGGAGGAGGGACCAGTAGAGGCAGGACCAGTAAGGGCGGACCAGGGTTTTATCAGTATCGTCCAACGTGTATCCGGTTTCAGAAGGCGTGCTACAGACGTCGTGCCACGTGTGTAGGAGTGCAGAAGACGTGTCATAGATGTTGTGGCAACGTCGTTGCACGTGCGTCAGGGCTCAGCAAATGTGTGATAGTCGATAGCAATATGTGTCCGGATTCAGGAGACGTGATCCAGACGTCGTACAACGTGCACCCAGATATAGAAGACATCCCACAGATCATACTTTGCACAGCATCCGTGAAAAGACTTTTTAAAGGCTTTGTTTGACGAGTGTGCGCGTATTTCACTCTCATTACGTCTTTTTTCAAATATTTTATTTCACTCAGGCACAAAGCTAAGGCATTGGCGGGGTTGGGTTAGGGGGGGGGGGTGGGACATGAGAAATGACTAAATGAATCGGAGGAGTATTATTGCCATCGGACAGTTGACGGTATCGAGTGATCTACCGATTCCGGTTGATTTCATTTATGTTTCGGAAGATTAAGCATTTTGGATTGAGACTCTCACAAACAGTTCCTCATTAGATTCTGGTGTAAGCTGTGTGACGACTCAGTAGTGAGCGGCGGTGCTTCGTATGCACAGGACCAGATGATGTGCCTTGACGAAGTTTTGCACTTTTTAACGTCCATACCTTGCTTTGTGTTACTCATTTTCCCAACTTTTAGTAGGCAAATGTTTCAGTAAAAGCCCCCAAATGCGTGTTCAGTAGGAGCTTTTCATTAGCTGCCCTCCTTATATACAACACTTCGTATTTATTTTGTTGCCGATAACGGTCTTACAGGAAAATAAATTGGAAATACTTGCTCATATGAAGAAAGCCAATGTAACAAGAAGTGGAGTCGTAGAATGTAGAATTTTGTCCGCAAAATGCCGTCAAGCGCGCTGCTCAAGAGCCTACGTAATTACGCTGGGCGTTTGCTCGGTCACAACGCCTGTAGTGCCTTCCAAACTTCGTTGCACGATCGTTAGTTTTGCTTAGTAGGGCGAGGGTGATGTTGAACATTGCAGTTTGATCATGGCTGACAATAAACAGGAGCCTAATGATGAGGCAGAGAGGCTCGTCAATGAGCACGTTGAGGAGGAGCGTCAAGACGGGGTCGGGGATGGTGGAGCATCTCAGAATTTCGAGGAAAGGATGATTCAAGCTCTCCAAGAGTTTGGCTTTTTTGAAACGGTGAGTTGCTTTCATCCTTAAGAAGAATATTGTCGCGTTTAGATATACTGGCTAAGTGTGAAAGGCTGCTACGTTCTTTATCCCCTCCCACTAGTGTAACGTGTAGTCGTGGTTGGACTACGCTGACATCTAATCATATTATCACTTCAAATGTTCCTGCGCTGTTGTACAGACACACTTAAAGCACCTGAGTACAAAGTGATCAGAATCGTTTCCAGTTGAGCGAGGTCTATCAAGAGGTTGTTAACGAGCATGCGGAGGAAGAGCTGAGCAGCGGGAGGATGACTCGTCTTGTTCGCGAACGACTTCAGGAGCGCATACCGCAGGATCAGTGGAGTGAGCTCTACAACGCGGCTTTGGCCCACTTTGCAGAATTCCAGATTCCCTCTCACGATAACGGAGGACACCACCGCGATCCGCGTTGATAGCTTTGCCTGTATGGTGCCTCGCGTTGAGTAGATTCCTGAAATGAGATCGTTTAGATCTGCGTATTCTATCATGTTCACGTGTACACGAGTGTTTATGTAATAAGATGTGGTTATTTTATGTAATGAAATGTAATTCGTCATGATTATGTTTATTACTAGTTACAGAAAGCTATAAACCGCACAAACAACATTCGAACATCATTCACCTCATCAGCCTCCATGATATTCCACACAGTAGAATGCTTGACGCAACCCACAGAGCGATTGATCAACGCCGACCTTTATCATTTGTACCTTAACATAATTTAGGCAAGGGGAAGTGTCGTGACGTTCGCCACGCTCCATCACGACTCTTCAAGGACACACACGCTGGGAGGCGCACTGGTCCCGCCGCGCAGGGCATACGGTCGCGCGCACGCGCCGCGACGCACTATGAACGCCTTCCCGCGCGCACCCGGTAGTCTTCGGCTTCGTCGTCGCTCCGAGCGGTCGGTCCGCTCTCCGCTCCGGCACTCCATCGTCAGCGCAGTGTCCACACCATCAGGACTCGACTCGACAGGCCGCGCAGGACTCCAGGACGACCAGGACAAGACGCGCAGTGTCGACTACAGAGGTAACCGCAGAGACCGACCAAGCCACCGCCCTCGTGAGCGCAGGCTCCAGGGTAGGAGCGAGGAAGGATCCGCGGCTTGCGCTTGGGGCTGACCCGTAGGCAAGCTGGCGGGGCTCAGCCTTGACTCGTAGGCTTTGTGTTCCATATTGATGTATTGTCTGTATGTTGGGTTGAGATGAAGTATGATGTATAATGCGCACTGTCATGTAACTCGAGAGCGGGGGAAGGTTTATTCTGAGCGCAGTGGCAATACTGCAGAAGGTCGGCTGGTTCAATTGTATCACGCGAGTGATGTGAAGATGGGCGAGAGTCGCCGGGGGGCCAGCGCAGGTGCAATCCGCGGAGAGATCCTAAATAACATCTGCATTGGTATGAGGTGTGCTAAGTCGGGGCAATAAGGGCCACACCCCTACGTGGCAGGTTAGGTAAGAGCTAGCGCGCATAGGTAAGACCTCGACACCGGTTGTGCCTCACACGTGGCCTCGGGTTGAGGGCCGCATGAGTTCCACCACCGATGCAGCGGACTCACCCGGGGCACGACATGGTGCATCGGACCGATGTTGGGCATGCGGAAACGCATGTTCAGCATTGGCGATCGAGCCTTCTAGCGCGCAGCCACTGATGGGAACAATGGGGCTTAGGTGCGCATGGAAGTACTACAATTAGTACAGATCTGGTTCCAACGAGCCCCTGCGCAGTGACTGCGAAGGTAGTCACAACTAGGGTATCGCCTCTTCCACTCCCGTGGCCTCCGTTTCTAACCTTAGGGGCTTCGAGTGGCACGGACTCTCCTTTGGGACAGGCTGAACGGCTTGAGCGCAGGGTCACATGGCGCGCAAGGGAAAACGGGGAGGAAACCCTAGGCGGTAACCGTCATTGTTTGCGCCCGGAAACTTCGAGCACGCCCAAGCGCTGGTCTGGGGGTCTCCTCGAGGCACATAAAGACTGCTACAGCAGCGGCTTGGCGACGTAGCTTTGTGATAACGTGTCTTCGCCGAAGTTGCATTCCGGCCCCAACTGAGATGCTTAACCGCACGTAGTCTACGGACCGTTAGCGCTGCGAAAGCCTCGCGAATTTCACGTCTCCCTTCTTTTTGTACCCATGTGTCACCACCTTGACCGCACACTATTCATCCAATGCTTAGGTCTTATGCGCTTGCCTGGTTTCTCGCTTCTCTCGTACCGTCGGATCTTAGTACTTTGATACTGGCTCACCCGCTCGACAACCTCTCGCGCAGTTGTGTGTCGGCTACTGGCCAGGGCCGGCCACAACAACTCGACGATACGACACGTGTTGCTTTCAGATAGGTATATTCTCGCAACTCTCGTACAACGGTCTATCGGCGCAATGACATCGGTCGCCGAACATGGGAAACAACTCCTCGAGTCTGCCGCGCAACTCCATGAGGTCACAAGTAAGATCCCACAGTATCTACTTGACCCCATCGACGCTTCGTATGCGCAGCGCGAAAAGCGTCAGCGCCTTTTGGCTCATTACGAGCAACTCGTTGCACATTCGAAACTACTGCGTGAAGCGATCCGCACAGTCAAGGATCGCCAGAACTCATTTCTTACATTTATTGGTTCTTCCTCTACGCCAGAAGCAGACAAACAGACCTATGCAGCTCTTGACCGAGAGGCACAGGTCGGAGACACTCTAGCCAAGGCCGAGGACACCAATACTGTCATTTGCCTTCGCATTGCCAAAGCGTGCGAGATGCTCACAGAGTACTTCGAGGAAGTACTCAATCTATCTCTTAATACGTTAGTAGCAGCGCAAGGCACTGGTCAACAGTCCATTGACACTAATGCATGCGGTAGTGGGGCAGCGACATCGCCCGCACATCCAGTCGATAATAGCGCAAATAACATCAATAGCGATGTGAGTGCCAGCGACGCGCAGCTTCAGTTCCAGCCTACCATCCAGCTGGACAAACTTGCACTTGAACCGTTTACTGGCGACATTACCCAATTTCATCGTTTTTGGAGCGCTTACGAACTCGCGGTGCATAACAACAACAGCATCCCTCAGGTCTATAAGTTTCTTTATCTGCAAAGGCTTCTACAAGGCGACGCGCAAATAGTTCTCCAGGACTTAGATCCGGAAGAGTGTAACTACCATCACCTGGTGCAAGCGTTGAAGAAGCGCTACGATCGTCCGCATAAAACGCGGGCCACACTCCATTAGCAGCTTAAGCAACTCGCACCAGCACGGCTCTCTGGGTCAGAGCTTAGGAGCACGTGGTTTAGAATTTCAGGCATTCTCCATGGACTCCGCAAATTCGAGGATTTCCGCAACGTGTTACCGATCCTTGACCTAGTCAAGGGGAAGTTTCCGTCGGAGATTCAATCGAAGCTTCACGATCTTGAGTTCCAGCTTGGAGAAGAGTTCGATATCGACGCAGTAATGCGTCACCTCGACAACATCATCGCCTCGCAAGAGCGATACGAGGACTCGACCACGTTGAGTGACAACTTCGCCGTGAACACCAACAGCCCGCAGAGGAAACGCACATCCAGGTCAGCTTCCTCAGAGTCATCATACGACCCTAATAAGTGCTGCTTCTGTAATTCAAGTAGTCACCAGACGCGCAAATGCAGGGTTTCGATGCCAGTCTATGCTCGCAGGAAAATCGCTCGCTCATACGCGCTTTGCTTTAACTGCCTAACTGTAGGGCATCAGCAACGGGATTGTGAGCGCAGTGGGTGCCGTCGTTGTGACGCCAACCACCATCAGCTTCTCTGCGAAAGAAGAGAACGGCGCGATAGAGAACCTTCACCGCGCAGCCGTCATGGCACGCGCAATGACAGGTATTCTCGATATCGCACACACCGTTCGACATCTAGTGAACGACGTTCCTCACGGACGCCGAGCAGAGACACTTCCCGTTCCAGGAGTTCCTCCTGGGAAGATGGGTATGTACGCTTACGCGATACGCGTCGACATAGCTATAACAACCATAGGCATCATAGGTCATACTCACCGCGTAGGTATCGTTCACCATCGCCGCATGTTCGCTTCTGTTTACCATCTAGCAGACGCAGCGACAGCTACTACCACCGCTCTAGGCGCTATACACCACCTCGTAACTTTACGCGCGATTCCGATCAGGAATACCATCTCTTGCAGCATTGCTACGACGCGCTTAAAACACCTAGCAAGTATTCTTGCCCGCACGCAGCGTTAATGCTCGCAAAGGCTAAAGCACGTTCTTGCGACTCCGATGAGCTCGAAGACGTCATCCTATTACTCGACTCAGGAGCGCAGAACAGCTTTATAGCTACGCACGCAGTTACACGTTTAGGCCTACCAGTAGCCAATAAGCGGTCACGTTCCTACATAGCGTTTGGAGGACAAAAGGTTTCAGAGGTTTCAGGCATTACGCAAGTGACTCTTGTCGACTTGTTCGACGAGGAGTTGACTCTCCATCTCACGACCAAGGATATCCTCACGTTAGCGCAGAAACCACCTCAGCTGTCAGACGACGACAAGGCGCACATCAGGAAGCATGGCTACGACATGCCGATGTGTCACACCCAAAAGGCGGTTCTCCCGGACTTGCTCATTGGGATCGACAACTACTGGGACATCCTCATGCCAGAGGCACCAGTAGTCTTGCCTTCGGGCATGGTTCTGACTCACACGAGGTTCGGAACAGTCGTTTCCGGATTACCGGTTTTTCGGGTTCGCCTCAACAAACATCGAGTTCCTATACGACAGTCATCGCCGCCGACGGAGAGGAACAAGAGCAGTAGGTGCAGAGGCTTTGGTCACTCGACTCACTAGGCATCACAGAAGACCATAACCCCAACGCAGATACCGAAACGCAAGATCGGGTTCTTGCCAACTTCATCAACACCTCGAAGTTCATCGATGGCTACCTCTATGTCCAGTTCCCGTGGAAAGAAGCGCATCCGAAGCTGCAGGACAACAAGCAGCTTGCGTATTGTCGTCTCGTTAACCAGTACAAGAAATTACGACAGTCGCCGCAGGCTTGGAAGACCTACGTCAAGGTGATAGAAGACCATCTCAAAGCAGGATATATCGAAGAGGTCGATGAGCGCAGGTTCGATAACCATCGCGTTTACTACATCCCACATCAGGCCGTCTACAAGGAGTCGTCGTCGACTACGAAGTTAAGGGTAGTGTTTGACGCCTCGTCTAGACAGCGAGGTGCTCCCAGTCTTAACGACTGTCTCTACCAAGGACCGACACTCCTTCCGGAGCTTGTTGCGATTCTTCTTCGCGCAAGACTCCATCGATTCCTGCTCATCGCCGACGTCGAAAAAGCGTTTCATCAGATTCGCTTGCAGAAGTCTCAAAGAGATGCGACGCGCTTTCTGTGGGTGAAAGATCCAAATCGTCCGCCATCGTCGCAGAAGCTTCGCATATTTCGGTTCACTCGAATACCTTTTGGGGTTAACGCATCGCCATTCATGCTTTCAGCATCCATTCAGTTGTATCTCCAACGCAATTCCACCGCGTTGGCAAAGGAAGTAGAATCCAATACTTATGTCGATAACGTTCTTTTAGGCGCAGACGACCGCGCAGTAGCTATCCGTAAATATCGCGACGCGAAACTTCTTTTCAGGCTTATGCACATGAACTTGAGAGAGTTTCTCTGTAATTCAGAGACGGTCAACCACTCTATGGACAAGCGAGATCGCATTTTGGACGCTGCTCATGCGAAGCTATTAGGGATCAATTGGAACGCGCAAAGAGATACGCTTAGTCTCCCGCTTAAGACTTTGCGGATTCAGGTAACATCAAAACGTACAGCTCTACGCGCACTTGCGTCAACGTACGACCCTCTTGGTCTGCTAACACCATTTCTCTCACCCCTCAATGTCTTCGTACAAGATCTATGGACCAAAAACAGGGGTTGGGATGATCGCTTGGACCAAGTAGAATTAGATCAGTGGTCACAATTATGCGCAAGTCTCCAATATCCGTTACCATCCATCCCTAGGCACGTTTTACCATCTAGCGCAGCTTCATCCACTTTTGAGCTTTGCGTCTTTGGCGACGCATCAAAACGTTTGTATGCGTGTTGCGCGTACTTGGTTTGCCGTACACAAAGTGTAGTTACATCTAGGTTGGTCATGGCTAAGTCACATCTCAACGAAGCCAAACCTATAACCATACCTCGCGCAGAGTTAATGGCAGCCTTGATTAGCGCACGTCTTGCTAAATACTTAGTCAAGCATTTGGGCATAAGGTTCGCAGCGGTTCACTTGTTTTCAGATTCTCTCATCACGCTACACTGGATCCACTCCGCAAAAACGTTTAAAACCTTTGTCCGTAATCGAATTCAGGCTATACGTACCATCATTTCGGCATTCGAGGATCAGGGCATTAGCACCAAGTGCCATTATGTACCATCAGAGTTCAATCCAGCAGATTGCGCGACTCGTGGCTTGTCCACGAGAGACGCAGCTGGGCACATTTGGTGGTCCGGCCCAGAATTTCTACTCATGCCGCATTCCGAATGGCCGCATAACGACATGGACTTCAACATCGTCCCGGACAACGACGCCGCAGAGGAAGAAACGGTAAACGTGAGTGTTGAGATTGAAACAGTGTTCCGGTCGACAGTTCCATTTGCCGCTACCAATAGGTATACTAAGTTAGTGCGTATTGTGGCACACATGCTCAGGTTTCTCCGCATTGTCATGCTTGATCGGGTTTCATCCACATCGCAGGAACGGTTACTATCCAAGTTCCCACTATTAGGCAGAATTTCTCCATCTGGGCTATTTACGGTGCAAGACATTACTACCGCAGAAACCATAATCATCCTCGCGCATTATCGCGAGAGTGAGAACATCTTGCGGAGGACAAATCTCGACAGGCTTAATGCAAAAAGGGACGAAGACGGAGTAATCCGTTGTCCCGCTCGTATAGGTCCGTACGAGACAGCACCTATCTTTTTGGTTCCATCGCACAGGCTAACATACATCGTTATATTTCATCAACATCTTGCGCAGTATCATTCCGGCGTTTACTCAACGGTTGCTAGCTTGCGTCAAACGTACTTTATACCATCTATACGGCGCACAGTATCTAAGGCACTTCGCACTTGCGTTACGTGTAATAAGTTCAACGCATTTCCGTTTCGCTATCCTAGCATGCCGGACCTTCCGAAGGAACGCGTCACACGTTCGAGACCGTTCCAGACAGTCGGTTTGGATTATCTAGGTCCAATACCGTTCAAAAGTGCGCATACTGTAGCTAGTAAGGCTTGGGTATGTCTAATCACCTGTTTGGCAACTCGCGCAGTACATTTAGAACTCGTTCTAAACAACACTGTACAAGAATTTCTGTTGTCCTTTCGCAGGTTTTTAGCTCGCCGAGGAAGACCAGATCTCGTTTATAGCGATAATTCGACTACGTTTCACGCTGCAGAGAAGACCATCGCAGAAGTCATCTACGAACCTTCAGCATGGCGCACAGTTTCCAACTACGTCTCCAGTCGCAAGATCATCTGGAAGTTTATAACACCTCTTTCGCCATGGAAAGGAGGTTTCTACGAACGCATGGTCGCGCTCTTCAAGTCAGCGTTTAAGAAGACCGTCGGAAGATCATTGCTGCAGCTGGAAGTTCTACAAACGGTCATCGTGGAGATCGAATCCGTCATCAACTCAAGACCATTAACTCCCTATAGGGAGTCGGACAGTTTGGCGCATGTACTGAAGCCAATCGATTTCGTTTCTCCAGCGGTAGACATCCAGCTACCACCATCGCAGCAGCCAGAACTTCAGGACGCCTCGAACAAGCTCACCGCTTGGTACCGACAGTCCATCCGCGTTCTTGACTCGTTCTGGGATATTTGGCATCAAGACTACCTATCCGCACTTCGTGAGCGTCATCAACAAGGAGTTCGAAGACAACGATCCACGAACATCACTCCGCACGAAGGTCAAGTCGTACTCATGGCCGATGACAAGCTCCCTAGGGGGCAATGGCCACTTGGAGTCATCACGCAAATCCACGCAGGATTGGACGGCGTAGCTCGTTCCGCTAGTGTACGCAACAGTGCTGGCAGGGTACTTCAACGTTCCATCTCTCATCTGTACCCGCTCGAGATTTCAGAACCTAAGGCATCAAAGTTAGTAGTAAATGTACCATCAGCTACTCAAGTTCCATCGCCAACTAGGGTTCAACCAGCACGCGCAGCCAAAACTGCGCATAAGTTCATCACTACACCTAAGAACACCACGTAGTTCCACCATCCCGCTGTCCTTCCTTGCCAATCGTTTATTACAGATTCAGTGTGTCGTCGCGTAGCCTAGAGTTACGCAGGACTAGGTCCCGCCAAGAATACCCTGAGGTACCGTTGCACCTTCGCGTGCACTCCGGTCTCAGGTCGACATCATTTATCACCATCGCTACGTCTACAACGGTCGGTTACTACGGTTCATTGTTCGCAGTTGCATTTTTTATCATTCTTCACGCGCAGTCTCACATTTTATTCATTTTCCGCAGTGTCCAGGTATTAGTTTGTCCCTTCCATGTGTGCTTGTCTACATCTCCGCGCAGCATCCTATCTTCATCTGCCCGCTTCCTTCTTCCTTCTCTCCTTTTGTTAGTTTATCCCGCTCGCAGCTTCAAAAAGAAGGTTGTGCAGTACCTTCACTTGCATTTTGGATGGCCCACTCTAGTTTTCCTTCTTCTCTAACTTCTTTTAGTACTTTCTCTAGTATCTCTTGTTCTATTCTACGCTTCTTCGTTCTCTCTCTCTTGTTGTTCATCTGCCTTCTCCTCTGTGTCTCTGTAGGTCTAGTTCTCTCTCTCTTTCTCTAGTTTAGGTTACGGTAGTGAGCCCGAAAGGGCATAGTATTTCATCATCTTAACCTTATTCTCCTTGCTTTCGTAGTTGTCCAGCCCACTTCACTCCTCATTCACTCTCCCTTTACTGCACGGTAGACAGCCGCGCACATTCCTAGTTTTTGCTGCTCTTCAGCGGTTTTTCTCTTAGTTCTTCTACCATTCTGTTAGTACTCTAGTAGTTTCTTTCCTATCGTAGTGTAGTGTAGATATCCTGGGCATTCGTTTTAACGCGCAGTAACGTACTTCTATTCTATCCTATCGTAGTTTAGTTTAGTCTCCTTCTTAGTCTAGCAACCTCGCCGCGCAACGTCCATTTCCGCTATCATAAACATCATGCCGTATCACTATCCGAGTAGAGTTTCCATCCGGTTGTTCAGTTTGCACCATTTGCCTGTTGCAGGTAATAGCATTCGGTCTAACCAACCTACTCGCTCATCATGGCATTCCGACCAGTCCCCACTACCACCACGAACGCGCAGGACCAGACAACATCATCGACGTCGCGAGCCGACAACACGACTACGACGCAGCCTACCACCACGTCAGCGCAGCCGACTGCATCGCAGGAGTCACGTGAGTCTGGGGATCTTTTGTTCGCTCACTTTGCGCAGATACTCCAACGAGATCCGGAGATCGAAGCGCCGATCCTTAGGCAGCTAGTGGAGGAACTTAACCAGTTCCGGGAAGTTGCAGTTGAGCCGGACGTGGAAGTCCTTTCAGGTGCGGTAGATCCTAGCGTTGCGCAGCGCAGTTCCACAGTCATTGAGCGCATCAACGCTCTGGTCAGACGCCGCGATCCCAAGGTCACCCTGGATCGCATGGACGACTTAGAGCTACAGTACGCCAGTGTTCCATCAGGCGAACGACAGCTTCTCGCACTCATGCAGAAGCTTACAATTGCGCTTAATCCAGAGTTGGTTTTTTCCATCGCGCATTTAGGGGCGCACGATTACGTGCAGATCGACGCCTACCTACGTTCAGACTTCTACCACAGTATCCGATCCAACATCACTCGGGAGATTTATCTTCCGCAATGGTCGGACGCGGACCGTACTAGGTACCCCATTAGCGCAGTTTACATCATCGTGCAAAGTACTAGGGGCATGCGTCATCACGCGCAACAACTCGTAGAGCTTCTTACGCTAGCCGACTCTCGTGAGCTACTGCCAGGAGCGATATTGTTCGAGCATATTATCACCATCACAACGCTCATTCGCAACGTAACATCTAGGCAAGCGGCAGTTCACGCGCAGCTATTTCCGCAGGCTTTCCGTGGTCACGATCAGCCACGCCTAGCGGAGGTCCTTGCGAAGTACGGTGTTTATTTCCAGGACATACACGAAGCGGACACATACGCAACAGCAGCGGTCGCAGAGGCTTACGATGTGCTCAATCGCCTCAATCACCAGCATATGGAGCAGCTCCAACAGCTCCACGATCAAGCGGTCTTCGTCACGATGGCAGAGGAGCGCAGGCCGGTGGCAACGCCGGTACAACAACCCGCAGATGCCCACATGAGCAGCACGCCATCGCTGCATGAATCCTTCTTGCAGGAGTTTGTAGAGCAGCCAGGTCCTAGTCATAGGCTTAACCCGTGGGAGCAGGCCATCGCTCCAGTTGCTCAGCACGCAGGGACAAGACCACATGACCGTCCACCCTCGCAGCAGTCATTTCAGGCCTCTAGGGCTCCTTCCAGGGCTCCGGTACCAACTAGGCCTCCATCTAGGGCTGTTCAGGTCAGGTCTCCATCTCCCGCACCCATCAGGTCACCAACACCGCCTACGCTCAGGGAGTACGTGCAGCAACGTGAACCTCTCTACATCCCCACGCAGGAACCAGCTACGGGCATTCCGCGGTGCTACTTCTGTCCGCAGAATCACTACTCTTCGGAGTGCGAAAGGGTTCCCAATCTCTCGCGCAGGCTCATGATCCACGCGAACAGGGGCAGGTGCTTCAAGTGCGGGAAACTGCACGACGAGGCGCTCTGCACTAAGAAAGTCAAGTGTCGGGCCTGCAAGAGTACCAACCATTGTACACCCTTTTGTAAGCGCAATACGCACGTGATCGTCGATTTTCCAGAACACGAGTTCTATGACAGACTCGAAGCCGCGATGAGGCACGCCAAGGGCGTCAGGGAGACCAAGCTCAGGCGATCCGCAGGCAACATGGACAACAAGAAGTGGTGGCCGTAGGTTCAGACTTCTACTAGTTTCTTTCCTATCTTAGCGCAGTAGTCATTTCCTTCTCATAGTGTAGTTTATTAGTTTTTCTTTCCTCTCGTAGACTACTAGTTCGTTTCCGCGCAGTTCCGTCTAACTCTATTTGTAGATTTTCGACTTACCTTAAGCGCAGAAGCGATTTCGCACTTACGTCTCGACGTACAGTGCTCCCTTGGGGAAGCGGTTGGGAGACCGCATAGTCATTCTTTTGCTTGACCCTGGGTATCTTCTCGTGTTTCCACGTGCCTTGACTTTGTCCCTTGGGGTTTTCTTTCGACTAACATGGCGAGGCAAAACTCTCCCCCTCGCGCAAAACTGACCCTTATCCAAAGCGCACAAAACGCGCTAGTAGGAGGAAAATTACCCAGCTCGTTCTCGTTCGACGTCATCAACGCCTTCGACCACGCAACATCTTGTCGACTTCACCATCAACGTCAATCGCAGTTTCGTCCATCGATTCTACGACCACGAGTTCGAGCCGCAGTTCCGATCACGACGCCGTTTCGTCGCCGCCGAGGATTCACGTATGCTACTCTCATCACTACTGATCACTCATTTATTGAAGCTTACTCACATATATTTGTATTAGTATTTGCGTTTTGTTCTCCTTGTTCGTGTATCTTAACTCGTAGGTTCCCCATCATATCATCGTCAACTACCCAACCCTCTGAGCCTCCGCTGTCAATGAGTTTGTCGCAGTGACGTCGCGACCTTTTTCAGGTAGTTTAGGCCAAGTAGGAAGCTTCGTTAACTGTGTCTGTATGTTGGTAGGTAACGGGTCCCTTGCGCAATACCTCGCAGCAACATCTTCGTTTTCGCCGCCCCCAGTGTCGTGACGTTCGCCACGCTCCATCACGACTCTTCAAGGGCACACACGCTGGGAGGCGCACTGGTCCCGCCGCGCAGGGCATACGGTCGCGCGCACGCGCCGCGACGCACTATGAACGCCTTCCCGCGCGCACCCGGTAGTCTTCGGCTTCGTCGTCGCTCCGAGCGGTCGGTCCGCTCTCCGCTCCGGCACTCCATCGTCAGCGCAGTGTCCACACCATCAGGACTCGACTCGACAGGCCGCGCAGGACTCCAGGACGACCAGGACAAGACGCGCAGTGTCGACTACAGAGGTAACCGCAGAGACCGACCAAGCCACCGCCCTCGTGAGCGCAGGCTCCAGGGTAGGAGCGAGGAAGGATCCGCGGCTTGCGCTTGGGGCTGACCCGTAGGCAAGCTGGCGGGCTCAGCCTTGACTCGTAGGCTTTGTGTTCCATATTGATGTATTGTCTGTATGTTGGGTTGAGATGAAGTATGATGTATAATGCGCACTGTCATGTAACTCGAGAGCGGGGGAAGGTTTATTCTGAGCGCAGTGGCAATACTGCAGAAGGTCGGCTGGTTCAATTGTATCACGCGAGTGATGTGAAGATGGGCGAGAGTCGCCGGGGGGCCAGCGCAGGTGCAATCCGCGGAGAGATCCTAAATAACATCTGCATTGGTATGAGGTGTGCTAAGTCGGGGCAATAAGGGCCACACCCCTACGTGGCAGGTTAGGTAAGAGCTAGCGCGCATAGGTAAGACCTCGACACCGGTTGTGCCTCACACGTGGCCTCGGGTTGAGGGCCGCATGAGTTCCACCACCGATGCAGCGGACTCACCCGGGGCACGACAGGAAGCGTAGTTGAGGTTGCAATTTTCACTTTCGTCTGTGCAATGCGAACTTCCGTCAAAGTTCCCCCTCATTAACGAAGGTTGACTCTTGAAAATGTAAGAAGCACTTCCAAACGCTTCCATCAATCCAGCCTGGAAGCCATTTGACTTGTTGTGGGTTTCAATGTGTCAGGAACAGCCGACTCCATATTAAGTGCTTGGTGATCTATCATTAACTGAGTGAATTTCTCTCTCTCTCCTTCTCTCTCTCTCTCTCTCTCTCTCTCTCTCTTATTGCTGATTTTGATGTATGTTCTACGTGTTTGTTCTTTTCACACACAACCAAAATTTGAGTTTTTATATATTTATTACAGTCTGTTAAAAAATTCGTTAGCTTTCTGGAAATTTCCGTTAAGTCGTTAAGCCAGATTTTAACGAAAATGCCGTTAATTTGTTAAATTCGTTAAATCGTTAACCGGTAAATGTGCACACATGATGGGAACAAGCAGGATTTCGGGGAGTATTTAGCATGATCGACCACATACACACCATTACGAAGCTCATCGAAGAGTACAAGCTGCCGCTGTGCCTTATGTTCACCGACCTGAAGAAGGCAATCGACTCCGTCGAATCTCACCATTCTACAACAACGTCGTCATAGACGTGAAGAGAGGGGTTCGGCAGGGAGTACCATATTCTCGGAGCTCTTCAGCGCCACCCTCGAAAACGTCATGCGCGAAGTAGAATGGGAAGACATGGGAGTGAAGGTCGACGACCGTCAACTGGACCCTCTTTCACGTCGCTGACGACATTGTGCTCATAACACCGGGCATTAGTCAGGCGAAACAAATGCTGGTCGATTTCATTCGTGTATGTGGGAACGTTGGACTACAGCTAAATCTTACCAAGACTGTGTTCTTGAGGAACGGACGAGTTTCTGATGCCCCATTCTCGCTCAACGGAACGAACATCTCCGAATGCCCCAGCTACTTATATTTGGGCCGCGAAGTCAACATGGCCAATGACCAATGTAGCGCCAGAGCTAGGCAGGAGGAAACGAGCGGCTTGGGAGCTTTCAAGAGCGTTGAAGAAGTCGTGAAGAAGACGAAGAACGTCCGACTCCGTGTCCACCCATTTGACTCTACCGTTCTTCCTGCCTTAACATACGCCTCAGAGAGCTGAGCTACACGAAAGCAGAATGAGCATGCGATCAGCGTCGCGCGGCAGAGAATGAAGATGACGATGCTCGTAGTGGGAGACGAAGCTCGGAACTTCCTTGAAGTTCGAAGATCAGAGACGCTGTTGCATAGACCCCTCGAGAATTAGGTGGGCCGGCTACGTAATGCGCTTCGCAAACACTCACTGGACGAGATCTGTCACCGACTGGATTCCGCAGGATGTCAAGAGAACGCCAGGACGCCCACCCACGCGTTGGTCGGGCTTCTTCGTGAAAGCACTGAACGACCGATATGACGCTCTTCCTGTCCCTCGCGCGAGGAGGATCCATTGGAGCACTCTGGCACTGGACAGAGACGAATGGAGACGCTGCCGGTGCCCGCATGAACAGCTCGATGATTAGGGGGACGACAAATGATACAGGTGATTCATGAAAAATGTAATGTATCACAACTGTACTGTCTCTACATTCTTTTTGACAACTGAAAGCTGAGCAATGTTCAGAGTTTTAAAAAGCAGCCTTGCCAAACGCTCTGCAGAAAGCGATCATTGGGGATGACCGGCCAACAATTTTCAATTTTTAAACCAGAGATGAAGAATAAACCTAACCACAGTTACTATAGGACATGCGGTTATTTAAAAGATAATTAAATGCTCCTCAGAGTACATTGTAGCCTTGATATAAATTTGTAAGTAATCGTAGATGGTCTAGACTACTGCTGAAATTTTAAAAAATGAAATCCAAATTGATTGTCGAAGACAAGAAATGTCCTATGAAGGGACACCATGTTAGCAGCACTTATACAATCAATCAAGGAAACAAAGCGTCGTAGTTCATGAGTGTATGGCACAATTTCTACATGAGCACATTCAAGAACGCCATATGCTTCCAATTTAGAATTTTCTAAAAACATTCTTTTGGAATGAAACTCAGGATTCTGTCATGCTTTTTTGCTACTTTCTATTGGAGTTCCGTGACATAATCTTGCTCGCTTCCCCCCCCCCCATTTTCTGTTTTCTGACCAATTTTTTGGCCATTTCTCCAGAAAACAGAAGAAGAAAAAATTTACCTGAAGTGGCCAAAAAAAAATGAGAAAACAGAAAACAGAAATTCCGCCATCCCTGCTACCTATAGGTGTCATAGCTGGCTGATGCGGACAAGCAAGCTTCGTTGCCTCAATAATATCCTCATGCTCATCTGATCATAAGGCGTTTTGCTTGATAAGATGGATATGGGTAATAGTTAAGTGCGGTAAACAATTACTAATTTAGGCTAATTAAGGCTACCGGTTAGAATATATGTGTTGTAGCCTGCTTCCGGTCCTACATATGTCTGGTTATGTCAAATTACACTTATCTCTCATCTCGGGTTGATTAATGTTCGTTTTTATAATTGAATCTGTGGGTTGGTGTTATATGCCATTCGAAAGAGAATGTCTTGCTCTATAAGAATATGTGTCGCGTTTATTGATTTCTATTAAATATCAACAAAATGACAAAAAGAGAAAAATCGTCTTCACCAACAACTCCTTCTCCTTCTTCAGTTGTTGATATTCGACAGAAAGCAGCGCGAGCCAATAAACGCGACACAAATTCCTACTGAGCAAGACATCTTCTTCCAAACGACATACATACAGTACCGCCGCTAAACATTCAACCAAACGACGTTTGCGACGCAAAAACGCGTTTTTTGCGTCGTATCATGATAACTTTGTCCAAAGTAAAGACTTTGTCACCAAAATTTACAGAGGCGCCTAGCATCATCCTACCTACCACTTGGCATGCGATCGTCATTCAAAAATATGTGGAAGCCTGAAAACCAGTGCCGCCATTAAGGGGGTCTTAATCACTGTGACCTGACCCCAAAACCGTCGCCGAGTCCCGTTAATTATGTCCCCAGGCACAAGTGGTGCTGCCCAGTTGAATTTTAAAATTCTTAAACATAATTAAATTTTATTTTTCTGCCATTGACGGTCTTCCCCTGGTTGTGACAATTCTTTTGGTACCAAATTTGGCAGGAAGATGCTCACTTTGAACTTCAACCGATTTCGTTTTTTCAACGGAAGAATTCTCAATCTAAAAGCTGTGATTGTAGCTTGCCATCTACTCATGTTTAAAGAAGGAAAACGACATAGAAAATTTACGTGGCGAGTTGATTTTGGGAATTTGGGTGCTTCTTGCAGTTCATCAAACTGCAAGTGAACATTTGGTAAACAGCACTCTTCGGCTGCGAATATCTATCTCCTAAGCGAACGAGTTAGTCTAAAAATACGTTGACTTACCAGACACAATGTAGAGATTTTAGTCATCAAATATCGAGAAGCCTGGTGATCAGGCGGCACAATTTCAACCGGTTAAAGTGACGACTTCCTACAAAAGTGTGACTGCGTTTTAACAACGTTTCATGCTGAGTCTTCGCAGAATGAAAGCTGGAAAGCCCAGTATTATAATTGTGTAATTTTTCGCTCAAAATTTTCAACCAGTTCGGACGCCAACATTTTGACGCAGCAGATCGAGCACTGATGTAGAGGCCCCCTTCTGTCATAATTGCTCTGACCTGACATGCCCTACAGAGACATTGCACTCGGCTGCATGACCAATGGGTCTCTCATTTCTCTCCCGTTTCGACTTTTCCACCATTATCGATCCATGCTGCCAAATCCTGATGAGTTTTGAGTTTTCCGGATTACATAGATCATAGCTTGAATATGTTGGAGAGTATGTAAGCTTCACATAAAAGAAATTTCAGCAGCTGTTGTTGAGCCCAATCAACTCAATTTTATTTCTCTGTTAAAAAATATTTGTAGTAAAACAGCTTCATTACGAGTTGGAATTGGAAACTTTTCAGATCAAATTGAACACTCTTGTAAGCTAGCCTAAACTTTGAAATCAAATTCAACTTTTCCTAATTAAAATGAGCTTCTTCTAGAATAAATTATAATCTCTCCAAAAGGATCAGAATAATTTTTTTCATGGAAAAATTTAGTATAATTTCTTTCAAATTTTAATTCACATTCCCAAAAGGATGTGGTTTTTTGTTTGAAATCTTATAGAACTCTCATTTTCTGTGGAAAAGTGATGGTTCATAGCCAGTTTTAAACAGTAGGGCTATTTTTAGGACCAGAAAAGGAATTGCGCCATGCACTCATCCAAGACGTCGCGATTTTTATTCAATTGATAGCAAAATTGCCGTTTGTATAGAGTTTTACCCGCGTAAAAAATATAACAAAGACAATTGTGAAAACACACATTCTCACTTCGATGCTTCATGTAAGCATCACTGACACTATCAATCAAATAAAATTTGCGACGAGCTTCCCAAACGCGTGGTTCAATCTGCTCTTTGACGCACTAAATGATTGCTGCTTTGTTGCACTTCAAAACTGAATTTAGATTATTTTTCTCAAAAAAATTTATGAAATTGTTACACTTATTGAAGCAGCCGGACTAAAAGGTCTCAATAAAGTTATTCAAAACTTTCCTCGGACAAAAAATTGTTCCTACCATCTTGGAATGTCTTTGGTTTAGCCCTTAAGAAGCTCTTTTCAATTTTGAAGACGTTTACTTTGATTTCAAAATTCATAGGCTTGCTTAGAGTGTTAAATTTGACGTGAAAAGTGTCCAATTTGTTTGAAAAGTGCAATTCGACGAGAAAATTGTGTATATTTTTTGGGAATCCTTACGACTGGGGTCACAATTTTAAGAATTAGGGAATCTGTGTGATCTACCTAATCCAGAAAACCTAAAAACTCATCAAGATTTGGCAGCATGGGTCGATAATGGTGAAAAAGTCGAATCGGGAGAGAGATGAGAGACTCATTGGTCATGCAGCCGAGTGCAATGTCTCTGTAGGGCATGTCAGGTCAGCGCAATTATGACAGAAGGGGCCTCTACATCAGTGCTCGATCTGCTGCGTCAAAATGTTGGTGTCCGAACTGGTTGAAAATTTTGAGCGAAAAATTACACAATTATAATACTGGGCTTTCCAGCTTTCATTCTCCGAAGACTCAGCATGAAACTTTGTTAAAACGCAGTCACACTTTTGTAGGAAGTCGTCACTTTAACCGGTTGAAATTGTGCCGCCTGATCACCAGGCTTCTCGATATTTGATGACTAAAATCTCTACATTGTGTCTGGTAAGTCAACGTATTTTTAGACTAACTCGTTCGCTTAGGAGATAGATATTCGCAGCCGAAGAGTGCTGTTTACCAAATGTTCACTTGCAGTTTGATGAACTGCAAGAAGCACCCAAATTCCCAAAATCAACTCGCCACGTAAATTTTCTATGTCGTTTTCCTTCTTTAAACATGAGTAGATGGCAAGCTACAATCACAGCTTTTAGATTGAGAATTCTTCCGTTGAAAAAACGAAATCGGTTGAAGTTCAAAGTGAGCATCTTCCTGCCAAATTTGGTACCAAAAGAATTGTCACAACCAGGGGAAGACCGTCAATGGCAGAAAAATAAAATTTAATTATGTTTAAGAATTTTAAAATTCAACTGGGCAGCACCACTTGTGCCTGGGGACATAATTAACGAGACTCGGCGACGGTTTTGGGGTCAGGTCACAGTGATTAAGACCCCCTTAATGGCGGCACTGGTTTTCAGGCTTCCACATATTTTTGAATGACGATCGCATGCCAAGTGGTAGGTAGGATGATGCTAGGCGCCTCTGTAAATTTTGGTGACAAAGTCTTTACTTTGGACAAAGTTATCATGATACGACGCAAAAAACGCGTTTTTGCGTCGCAAACGTCGTTTGGTTGAATGTTTAGCGGCGGTACTGTAAGTATGATTTGGATCTTTTTCAGAAAGCCAACTTTTGATGTATCCTTTTGTACTAAACTGACTTTGTACCATGTTTTTGGCTAATAAATGTTCTATGTTCTATGCTCTATCCGCTTCTCATTTTCTTTACGTGCTAGTATTTATTTTCAGCAGCCTGTAATAGTACAGAAATGCTATCTACCTCTTAAAACGCACAACCATTAGCTCGTAAGTGATTTAATGTTTATTTTTTATTCGTTGTTGTATTTCGAAGGGCCCGTGTAGCAGTCCAAAGAGGTGCCGACTGCGCGTGCACCAGATACCTTGTTCTTGGCTTGGATTTCCTGTACAGGCTAACAAATCACTCCGGGCTCGATGAATTGGTAGCAGACTTGTCTGGGAAGGATATAGCGCTGGCATGTTTATCGCGAGCCACAGCAAGGCATTGTATGGCCAAATACGCATTGAAATCACCTCCTCGACACCTCGTAGAAGTAGAATGCATGGCGCAACCCAAGAAGGGATTGAGTGGCGCCTTTTTTGTCATTTATCCTGTATTTCGACAGCGTGACAACCGTTGTTTCCGTTCCGTTAAAATCTGGACCAACGATTCCGTCAAACAATCGAAGAATTTTAAGCTGACTTAGAGATAGGAGGGAACTCCAACGAGAAAGTCTGCGTGCAATTGAGCGGCGAGCATAAAAAGAGTGCAAATCAACGGCTGTCAGTTTGTGCACGTGTGCTTGGCTCCGCGGTCTAGTCAGACGTTGAGCAACATCGGCATCAAACTGACACCGTCTTACCTTGCAGGAGGGTGTCAACGTGATGCTACTGCTGGAGACACTACTGCAAATAAGTGATCAAAGAGCCACTGGTGCTGCTGCTAGAGACACCCTTGCAGTGTTAGTGGTCAAACAGCGTCTTGATCGTTTTTCAACTTTGCTGATGGATCGTCTGCAATCAACTGG
>OX377206.1:22440131-22496837 GCA_947396885.1 Heligmosomoides polygyrus polygyrus
GGGCGCTTTCGAATTCGGCCAGTTATTTACTACAATCGTCAGTGATTTGACTAGTCTAACGTGGCACAAGAGTTCTGGTCGCAGCGAGACATTCTGTAACAACGACTTGCAAACCAGTTGTTGCTCTTGGTATCATTCCAAAGCTGTCTCTGTCATCTCGCTTTATTTTGTCCGTGTCATCGTCAGAGAGCACAGCACCCAACCAAAAACCAAGTTCATTTTTCGAGCATGTGCCGTCTGCCCTCTAAGTACCGTTTCTCTTCATATGTTTCAAAAGCTGTTTCGTCTCGGTCGTCTCTGTTTACTTATGCTTAGTAGGGATAACGACCGATATTTGATTAGAATTCCACTCGTACTCCACAGGGTGATACAAGGAGCTCTTCACCAGCAAAATCGTAAAGCTAACCAAAGCCTGCTGTCAACGCTGTTGAAATCGTCGTTGGAGGCCACTGGGTGTGACAGATGGTGGTGACCATCAGGTCACCCCAAAAGTGGTAACCAGGGATGCCGCCGTTACTATAGAACAGAACGATAGTACAAGGACTTTCATGTGTTCTACTCCACTGTGCTAGCTCTAGCTTAAAAAATAAAATGATATGCTAAAAAATTATAAAAAATCAATGCCTCATTACATCATGTTTTGATGAGAATGTTATCGAACTGTGAAGGATTTAGCTCTGGAAGTTTTGTGAAAAAAATGCAATGAAAGCAGCTTCTCACTCGGTTTTAGAAGCATTTTTTGACCATTGGCGAATATGTCTTATTTCTGTTTCCGTGTTTCGTATATACCTGCCGTTTTCGAGCCTTTGATTCCCAACTTTCTTCTTCCGCTTTTTCTAAGGAAATAATCCGCATGTTCGTGGTTGTAACCCTGGATACTCCACGAAGTTAAGCAGCCGACACGAAGGTAAAATATGCGGATGACTAGAAGTGGTGTAGGTGAGGAAGTTCTACCTTTCGACTTTCTACCATTTGACTTGACGTCTTCGGCGATGTACGCTGAACTGCACACAAGTACTGTAGAGTTTAAAATATCAAACTCATCATCTGTTGAAATAAGCCCAAGGCCTTTCGAAATGGAGGTTTATACTTTGTATACATGCACTTACAGCTGCATTGAAGAATGCCTGAGTTTGCCGCGGCCGGGATAAGGGTGTCCATCACGGAAGAGATACATGATGCTCCACCCTCCTCCCCCACCCCCCCCCCCCCTATATTTACCTGCACTATACTTTATCAGAATGGTTTTACACGGTCAGGAAGTAGATTTGCTGGGATTTGCGTACTACGCCATTCTTCACCCAGGCAGGTGTGATGGTAGCCCAGTGACATTGGGCATCGTCCATCCTTCTTTGGGTTTGTCCGGATATAACTTCGCACTCAACGGGACGCGAGGCTGAAAAGCGTGAGAGAAACTGATGAAAGCCCAGTAGGTTGTTGCACGCTAGAACTACCTTCAAAGGCGGTTACCTCGACCTCCCTGTTTACATCAAGTCTTCGGCGGACGAAGGTCTCCATTCTTTTTCATAGCTGGTACATCAAATTCTTAGATCTGGTTTAATCGAGTTTCAGTTTCCTTATTCATTCCAATAAAGCTATAAGCAGCATGCAGTGAGGTCTGTTCCTCACGAGTTTGAAAACCGTTAGTGAAGCAGATTGTTTCAACTGCTTCCAGTCCTGTCCTCTTCTGTAGCTCAGTGTTGTGTCTGAATGACGGTACCTGTGCATTGACAGATTGTGAACTACGTGTGCACATTCCCAACAAGCTGGGACGTCAGGCGATGTCAAAGTGAGTTTGTGTAGTGAGGATGTGCTCAATTCATTCAGGATTTCAGCAGTACAATTTTTAGACAAGGACTTGTCCCTTACAGTGTCATCGCAGAGACCTCCAGTACGCATAAACGGCATTCCAGTGATTGTGTTAATCAATCCGCACGTATTCTGTGTTCTGCTACGGGATCCCGTGAAGGAAGGTTGGCCTATGTAATGACTTGCAGTGGCCGGCAGGTGTACAGTTCAAGGTTTTGCTTTTCCCGGTCAACTTCGTTGCCATTTTAGCGACCTTGAAGGTGGACTGCGACCCGATTTCGACGGTTCGGAAAATCCTATTATATAAAAGAGGTTGCCCGTCTGTTCACGTCTTTTCATAGATGTGGCACAACAGGTGCCCGGGTTCGGAAGACGTGTCACCGACGTCGAGCAGCGAGCGTCCGGATTCAGAAGACATGTCACCCATGTTGCGCAAGGGGCGTTCGGGTTCAGAAGACGTATCATTGATCTCGTTCAAAGGGTGCTCGGGTTCAGAATACGGTCGACGTCATGTCGAATGTGTCCTGGTTCAGAAGAGGTGTCACCAATGTCGTGACCTCGAGGGGGACCAAGACAGGGGAACCAGTAAGAACAGACCAGGTCTTCGGACAGGATTCAGAGTTTTATGGCGTCGTGCCATGAACGTGAGAGGACCAGTGGTGAGGAGGGCTGCAGAGAGGATCTCGAGGGGGGGGGCAGGACGGGAAACCAATAAAAAGGGACCGGTAACAAGGCTCAATAGGGGAGACAAGGAAGAGGACCAGGAGATGGAACCAGGAAGGGGGCCAATAAGGACCATTAACCTAAAGGACGCCAGGCGCTCTCGTGGTACAGCTCCAAAACAAGATGGGCCGATACTCCGGCCAGCTGAACGAATTGCGATTTCAGTTGAAACGATTTAAGCCTCTCAGCGACGCCCCCAAGTTCGGATGGCAACGTCGTCGATATCGGTGGCGAGGCACCGTAGCGAAAGCGAGCGACGCTGTGGCCCGTAGGACCGGTGAAGACGGGCAATATCCATCCATAAGGTATTCTAATTTTAGATGGCATGAATTTAAAAAAAATTGTCTTTAATTCTATTTAAAAATGCAGTGGCTAGTTTATTCAGAATTATGGTGGGATACGAAAGTGCGAGTTCTTCTCCATTCAAAATTGACCGCATAAGCGAATTTTTTGAACTGGAAGTTTGACGCAGCTGAATTATGTAGTTTGAACCTGAATAATCGCGTACTTTAGATCTGGTTACTTCGGCTTGCCGGTGGTGTTCTTCTTGCAACATGTGAATTTCGAATTTTGAAAAAATATCCTTATGGTGGTTATAAAATGAAATAGAAATCTTTATTTAGTGCGACGGAAGTCCAATTAATGGGAAGAGTAGCCGGATGATTGGCGCTAGCTGCGTAGCTAGCGTTGAATAGCTGCCTAAACGGATCGGGAAGAACGACCTCGTTCGAATTCTGTTTGCTGAGAAAGCCGACTATTCGAGCTTTCTTCTGCAAACAGGATTCGAACGGGGATTCAGTGTGTGCCCCAACCCTGCGTCAGGTCTCGGCTCAAATTCCGACAATGAGGTAAGTTAAATTAGCAGTTGGATTTCGAAGAAATACCGTCATTTTCAGCACATCACCTTTCGCGATTTCAGGAGCATTGGTCAGTGTCGAAGAGCAGAAGGAGCGTCGCTAGCAATACCGACGAGGTCGACAACGAGGAGCATCAGCACTTTCACCCCAATCCTCCTGCCCCTCCTGCTCACACTTTTGGCCTCCAACTACGTACAAGAACGCTGCACGAGCTAGTTGCTTGCGAACTGCTCTTGTTTTTGGATACAACCAGGCGTCTAGCGTCCGGCGTCCCTCATGTGTTTCAAAGTGACTCCTATCAGTGTCGATCCCGCCCCTAGGTGTGTGTAGAGAAATGGCAACACACTCCGTGGAGACGGGACCGACAATGACGAGCATCCCTTGGAAGCGAAATTGTCAAAAACGGGAGTTCTGCGGAGCAGCCGATCCACCGACGTCAAAAACACCACCGCCGTCGTTCACCACGTGAGTGTTGTGTCTCATTAGTCCTACAATTAGTCGTGCTACTAAGGAAACGACAAGTAGACCACTTCATAAAAAAGCCGTTCTGAAGGTTTTAAGATAAGGTGATCGTAAAGGAACTCATCAAAGTCGAATTTATCTGAGTTTTTGCTTGAAAATAAAATGTGTGCTCTGTTCTGAAGCAGAAAAGTGAAGAATTGACGGCTTCTGAAAGCAGCAGCTTCGTGGAGTGAACAGTGCAGCAGATGCGGGCGTCGCTTATTCCACTTCGTGAGACATGTGAGTTTTTATTTCGAAAGAAGCGAGACGCACCACTATGTATTAGGTTGTCCCATAAGTCTCCGCCGTTTTTTTCAACGATTCACTGGAGATTTCGCCGGCGGTCTCTTGCATAGCGCTGCATAGCTTTCGAAAGAGAATGATTTGCTCTATCAGGACATGTATTGCTTTTCTTTTTTCATCATGAATTTTGTCAATTTTTAGGTCGTTGAAGTGAAAAGTGAAAAAGTAGCCATTTGCGCACTTGTTCTCTCTGCTTAGGTTTGTTATCTTTTGCGCAGTTTTTTACAGCACTGGGAAGACAATGTCCTGTACTACAAGAATATGTATTGGTCCTATTTTCTCACTTGCCTTTATTGATTTTTAGGCAATCAAATTGGGAATTCCGACTTTTCCGTCCGAATTTTTAACAAAACTCCGGTTCTGTGGTTGGACTTTTTTGCTTGGTGCTATATGTCGTTTGGAAGAGGATGCCTTGCTCAGTAAGAATTTGTGTCGCGTTTATTGGCTCACGCTGATTTCTGTCGAATATCAACAACTGAAGAAGGAGAAGGAGTTGTTGGAGAAGACGATTTTTCTCTTTTTTGCATTTTGTTGATATTCAATAGAAATCAATAAACGCAACACATATTCTTATAGAGCAGGACATTCTCTTTCGAATGACTTATAACAACAACTCAAAAAGTCCAACCATAGAGGAGCAGCTGTCGGCAAAAATAACCATCCTCCTTCGGACGTCCCAATTTGATGACCTAAAAATCAATAAACGACAAATGAGCAAATAGGACCAACACATATTCTTGTAGTACAGAACATTGTCTTCCAAATGCTATAAAAAATTGTGTAAAATATCACAAACCTAAGCGGAGAGAACAAGTGCGCAAATGGCTACTTTTTCACTTTTTCACTTTTCACTTCAACGACCTAAAAATTGACAAAATTCATGATGAAAAAGAAATGCAATACATGTTCTGATAGAGCAAATCATTCTCATTCGAAAGCTGTGCAGCGCTATGCAAGAGACCGCCGGCGAAATCTCCAGTGAATCGTTGAACAAAACGGCGAAGACTTATGGGACAACCTAATAGTAGAGGAGACAAACAAACAGCCACATTTCTGTGTTCTGTACTTTTCTGCTCTGTGATTCGCCAAGTTCGTACCCTACCTCTGGAGAATAATACAGCTCTTTAGATGAGTATTTCGTCTATTCCACAACTTATATTGGCCAGCGCATAGAAAGTTAGCGCTTTGTCTTTCCTAGGTGATTCAACCGTACACTGTCGTGCGACCCTGGAAGACGAGGACAACAGCAACGAGTTCTGTCAATTTTTGGCAAGCAAGGATTGATTCCGAGCTTATTGGCTCGGCGTAGCAACACAACCGTCTCTGATTCTGAAGATCTTCCATCCGACAGCGAATCCTGCTCCTTATGGCGCCTTTCCGCTCAACCAATTTATGAGTGATAACGAGAACTTTTCTGAGATTTCATTGTCTTATCTAAAGCGCCTGCCTCGTAGTGGGCCCATATATAATAGACGTTAGAGTCCCAGTTGTATGTTTTAAATTCTAGCATTCTATGTGTTGTATTCCATTTTTGCTTGTAATTATACGGTAGTTCACGCCGTGAAATAAATAAATAAATAATATTGTAGTATATACGAGAATTTTGGTTGTTACACTTCAGTCACTACTGCAAAGGCTTCAGTGGTTTCACATATACCTATGCGTGGGATCTACTTTACTTACTTTGATGGTCCATCAGCAGGTGTTGCCCTAGCATGAACTACAGCTCTTCCATTCCGTTCGGTCTCTGGCGATTTGCCTCCAGTGTGGCAGACCACGTTCCCCAAACCATCTCGAGGATGAGTCTGCCCATCTTGTCAGCAGTCTTCCCAGCCGCCTCTTCTTGTCTCTAGGAAGCCATTCAGTAACTTGTAGACTCCATCTGTCGACTTTTCATCGAAGTAAGTGACCAGCCCTGCGATGTTTCGACTTCTTCATGTACTGCAATGGGTCCATCAGGCGTCACTTATCCCTTAGGTCTGGATTTCGTAAACCGAGCAGCCACTGTTGACGCAGGCTCGCCTACAGAAGATATTTTTCCAAACCGCGATGCGTCAACTGCATCGAAGAGAATGTTGCCTTCCTCTCAGGCCGAGCAGGTTTCAGCTGCGTAGCATAGTGCTGGCAGTACAAGACGCGTTGAAGATATGTGTGGGATATCGTGCAGACAATGCGTTTGGAATGCTTACTTGACATACACGACACTTGCGGTGGTCAACCGACGGATAAGCAAGTGTTTTATCAGTCCCAGACGAGTCTGGTACCAATCCTCAGGCTCTGGATGGATGGAGGGCTTGGTTAGCATGGGCGGAAAATCTGAACCAGCAAGCTGGGATCGGCTGCACGTATAGCCGGCACCTCTTACATCTACACTCACACCTAACAACAGACACAGGAATCATTGCTATAATCAAAGGACTTCACTCTCAAGAATTGGGAGACGGTTTCGAACAGGATCACGACACTTGTTTGACAACAAGCGCACAAAACCTGCCGCAATCATTGGCCTTCAGGTATTTCGGGCACCGCTGGTTTCCATTTCCCTCTCTCCATTCTTCGTTCGATCACATCCAGGGCGGCTCCTAGGTACAACGTTACGCCAACTGGTTTTCAGTGCCTACTGCAAATCGCCATTGCTGCATAGGCCTTTGTCATACCATCGCTCACCCCGAGCGGCGCCTAATCATATGCTCCCATATCGATCGGGCGGCGCGATGGAATCGATATGGGTTACGGGCGGTGGAAGATGTAGATGTGACTCTACACTTTCGATTTATGTGATTGAGTACTTGAGAGTTAGCGCGAGGAAAACGGAAGACGTATGCGTTCGTTCTGACTACATCTGATTGACGGCCGAGCTGTTGCAAAACGCAAAGCACTGGCTTATTAGTTTTAGGAATTTTTTGAAGCGCTACATCAGTCACCCCATCAAAAATCATCAGCTGGCAGAGTATTAACTGTTCCACTTTTGCATCTATATGTTGCAGTAAAACTTGCTCCACATTCCATTTTCAGCTGTTTGTCCCGCGTTCCGATCATTACTTAGGTTAACTACCCAACAAGGAAGAGATAACCACCAACCGGCAGCCGACGGCAGCTTTCTCATGCCGTGATCATGGTCTGACACTTGCAATTGGTTTGGCTTAGGTAAACAGTTCAACTCTGACTGTTTGACACAGTGTCTCGTTCAGCAAATGCTGGTGCAGCTGCTCTGGGTCAACGCCCACAATTCTTCGTCTTCCTCTCTTCATGAGTCCTCCCTTCTCAGATAAACAGCGCAAGGCAGAAGAAGGAAATTCGTTGTGCAGACGTTGCGCAGAAATAATCGCTCATCCGCAGCCCTTCATGCAGCTTTCGGGAGTCCTCACACATTGTCCCGAAACTTGGTTAACTACTAGATCTGCCATTTCTCCGCTAAAGATGTAGAGTCCATTGATTGATTCCTTGATCCGAGTATATGTGCACTTGGTCCCGCGACGATTACACGATTACACGGAGCTCGTTCGAGAAGCTCGCATGGCTTGCATTTGAAGGCTACCCTGCAAACACTTGTGGCTCACGAGAAGCGTACACTTCGATTTACATGTAGTTTTCCGCTTCTCATAGCTTTGCGATTAAGAAAGCTTTTCTGTCTTCTACGTGTTTCATTCTCGCGCTTGATCCAGCCGGTGCCTTTCTCCTATTCTGTCGAGTGTCTTCATAGTGGACCTCTGCAGGGTTTAAAGACTGAGTTCCCAGTTTTTGTTGAGATTGCCCTCACGTCCTTCGATTTTGTAACGAGTGCCAAGCTAGAGCTTTCAGTGAAGGCTTCGTGAAGACTATCTACAGCCACACGGCTAAATTTGTCTCCTGAGATGACAGTCGTTCTTAAGGTATGATAACTTCTGTTTTACTTCGTTTTTGAATGGCTCTTTCGTTTTTCCTTTTGCAAGGGCTCTGCGTTTACTTTCCGCTTTTCTCCTGCTTTGCGGGTACTTCTAAACATGCCACAGGCAAGAAGCTGGGCGGTTTCCACTGACGCATATCAGCACGTCAGCAATACTGTTCAGGTTGTCGCTTTGCTGGCGTTGTTCAAGGTCGGCTACCAGCACCACCGTCTGGAGTGTCCGTTCTGCCGCGACGAGGCGATTTGGGAGTTATGTTTTCGGCTTATGCTCACAGTAGTCTGTTTTCAAACGCATCTTACATAGAGGACATCATAGAGGTGAGGACAGATGGAGAGCACCCCTTCATTATCACAATCCTTTCAGAACAGGCACCATTGCCCGTACAACTCACACGCGTGGAATGCTGGCGAAGTAGTGTATCCCCCTTGTAACGCCGCGACATCTGTTAAGGTTGTCTTCAAACTTGGTTGCACCCTCATTTTTCTGTTGAGCTTGCCTTCCTCATCTTTTTTGTTGTTTGAGGTAGCGTGTAATGACTCGTGCGTAGAAATCGAGCTGCAGCTGTCAAGTTCCTCGAAAAGTGGGTTTGTTCATTCTTGCTTATTTTCCAAGATAAGTTTCACGTAATTATCATTTCAGAGCATCTTTACCGAGGCTGTTGGCCTAATAGCTTCTTCGAGTTCCGCAATGGCCCATCTTTCAAGCATTCGAGAATGGTCGATTACGATGCTTACGGTAGGTGATGGTAGTAATTATTAGCTGGCAGTAGGCACTCTTAATGATACCCACGGTTGGAGACATTATCTGACAGGTTCTGGGACACATATCACGCGTCTACGATCGCTGAGCATAGAGGTCACTTTAGGGTCTTGGTCCGAATGCGTAGCTGCTCAGCACATAGAACATGTCGATTCCGTTTGGTGATGGTAGCAAGCTGAAGTGGGCGTTGCTGCGATCAAATAAAGGCCTGTCATAAAGGGCAGCAGAAGCTCGAACACAGTTGCAGTCGACTAAATAAAATAATAAAAAGGAACAACCGTGTGGAGAAGGAAGCACTCATTATGCGATTGTTATTTTCCTCTAGTGAATTTGCAGTATCCATTCGCCGCTACCTTCGAAAACCTTGATTCTAACCAAATATTGTCTTCCGCATTTGTAGGTAGGCCTAGTTCAGTTTTTGAATTCTGTGCAGCAACACCCTAAGCTGCTCTTCATATTGGTATGCGAATTCAGTTATGAGTAGACGTGGGAATTCTGCTTAAGGCGTGCGCAGTGTTTGGATCGAAATGGCACAAAAGTAGTTAATAACCTAAAAGGCCTGCTTGGTAAGCATTTCTTGTTGGCTACAACTTCACGCGTGGATCTTGAGATGTCTAGGTTACGTATGTCCAGGTATCAATCCGTGGAAGAGCATAGGGCACCTCCCCTCTCCCTCCTAATGGAATGTTCTAAAGGCTATCGGAGGTTGGAAGGAAGAGCTCCAATTTTAGAATATTTTCTGGGGCCGAATTTATCAACGACTAAACCTGGAGGTATAAGAGGTATAAAAGGGGCATATAAGGGGTAGAGAAAGGGGCACTAGTGTTCCTAGTGTACCGCACAAAATCTTGTTCAAAATAGGTCTACTAGAGGTAATCTATTATGGGAAGAACGAATATCATAGCCGTTTTGTGCGAAAATACGTTATAAGCCCGCTATATTAAGTTCGAATCGCCCAAGGCCTTGCGAAATAGCGCGCGCTGGTAAGACACGTACATAGAGCGTGGGTCTCCTACCGATGCGCACCATAGCATGCCGTCGCTTGCAGGTGTGGCGACCAGGGATGGGCGGAATTTCTGTTTTCTGTTTTCTGTTTTCTGATTTTCTGGCCATTTTGGGCAAATTTTTTCTGTTTTCTGTTTTCTGGGAAAATGGCCAAAACTTGGCCAGAAAACAGAAAATGGAGTTGCGAACAAAATTTTATCACAGAAATCCAATAAAAAGGACCCAAAAGTATCGTAGAATAGTGAGCTTGATTCCAAAATAGTGTTTCTAGAGTATCTTACATGGTAAGCATGTGGCGTTTTTTGGATGTGCTCATGTAGTAATTGCGCCATATGCTCATGAACTATGCCGCTTTGTTTGCTTGATTGATTGTGTAAGTGCTGCTGGCAAGGAGTATAGGAGTATATCGTAGAGCATTTTTCGACTTTCATAATTTGGCTTCGTATTCTTTCGATTTTAACAGTAGTTTGGACCGTCTACGATCACTAAAAATTTTATTTTAAAACTATAAAACTAGTACTCTGAGGGCATTTAATTATGTATTAACTAACCACTTGTCCTAGAGTTACTGTGGGTAGGGTGGGCACCAGCAGCGTCTCCATACGTCCATGCCGCGTGCCAGGGTGCTCCAGGGTGCTCCATGGATTCTTTTCGCTCGAGGGACACGAAGAGCGTCATATTGTTTGTTTAGGGCTTTGGCGAAGAAGTCCGACCAACGCGTTGTTGGGCATCTTGGTGTTCTCTTGACATCCCGCGAAATCTAGTCGGTGTCTGCGAAGCGCATTACGTGGCCCATCTAATTTTCGACGACTTGGACATGCGACAGCATCTCTGATCTTCGAACGTCGGCGAAGCTCGGAAGTCTCGAGGCCTTCTCTCACTTGTGTGAGTCGTGTCACTCCGAGCGTTGCCCTCTCGATTCCGTGATACTGATCGCTTATTCATCCTGCCTTTGTAGAGCCCAGATCTCTGATACGTATGGGCAGGAAGAACAGTGAAGTCGAAAAGGTAGGTACGGAGCCCCGACGTTCTTCGTCTTCCCCACTTCTCTTTCGACACTCTTGACGGCTCCTCAAGCCGCTCGTTTCCTCCTGCTCAGCTCCGGCGCTAGTTAGTTGGTCATGTTCACTTCGCGACCCAGATACACGTAGCTGGAGCATTCGGAGATGTTCGTTTCGTTGAGCGAGAATGGGGCATCAGAAACCCATCCGTTCCTCATGAACATCGTCTTCGTAAGATTCAGCTGCAGCCCAACGTTCCCACATACACGATCGAAGTCGGCCAGCATTCGCCTGGCTGATGCTCGGTGTTATGAGCACGATGTCATCAGCGAAACGAAGATGGTGCAGCTGCTGGCCGTCGACTTCACTCCCATGTCTTCCCATTCGAGTTCGCGAACGACGTTTTTGAGGGTGGCGCTGAAGAGAAACGGGGATACTCTCTCATCGAACCTCATAAAAAACCTCTCTGTTCACGTTGGCATCGACTTGTTGTAGAATGGCGAAACCTTTGTCGTGAATCCATTGTACAGCTCTCGAAGGATTCTGACGTACAGAGTAGGAACGCCCTGAGTGAGCGGGGCTTCGAGGACCGCTTTAGTCTCGACAGAGTCAAATGCCTTCTTCAGATCGACGAACGTAAGGCACAGCGGCAGATTGTACTCTCGCGACACTTCAATGAGTTTCGTAATGGTGTGGGTGTGGAGGATCGTGCTGAATCCTCTCTGAAATTCTGCCTGCTCGCATTGTCCCTACTGTCCCTATTCAGGATGACTCGAGTGAACAGCTTGTAGACTACGAGCATCAGGCAGATCGCGCGATTGTTGCTAATGCCGTGCACTCCTCTGTACACCAAGGCGGTTCTTCTGGTCTTCCACTGAGATGTAATATGATATGTAGATATAAGGAGAAATAATAATAATAATAATAATAATAATAATAATAATAATAATAATAATAATAATAATGTGATGGAGAGGGTATACGCTATGCTCGGTCTTCATTATATGGTGTCTACGCATTCAAGAAAGCACCTCCGCCCAAGACCTGTTGTGCTGACAGCCCCCTCAGACACAATCTCGTGTTGTTCTGTGAAATTCACATCTTTAGTCGGCTAAGTAGTAAGGTGCTGTAAAGGGCATTTGTGTTGGCCTGAAAATTTTCAGCTAGGCCACTTACAAGGAAAGGTATTCCCGAGGAACGAAACGAACTAGGAATACAGATTGTGGCGGAGCCAGTAATACCAACGAATCTCTGCACAGCTTTAGAGTATGTTGCGAGAGTGTCTAGAAACTCTAGCAATTGAGTTGATGCAAACAGTGATCATTGAGCCTTCATCGTGTTCGGTACTCTAAAAGGCCAGTTTCTTACTAGAGGACCATTATCTAATTGAGGCGTTAGCGGTGAAACGGAGCTGATGAGTAATGTTGTATACTTCAAGGGTCGAGATTCCTAGTATCTATCAGTCCACATTTACAACTTGCTGATTGCAGTGCACTGGAGTGTAATAGAAATTTTTATAAACGCTTGCAAATTAAAACGCTGGTTTACGACTACATTTCTAGTCATACAAAAGCATTTGCTACTGGAAATATAGATTTTTGGGTATAATAATTAGGTCATTTGATAATTTCGAAATTTCTGTTTTCTGATTTCTGTTTTCTGATTTTCTGGCGTTTTTGGCCTTTCTGTTTTCTGATTTCTGTTTTCTGACGAAAGCGATTTTCTGTTTTCTGTTTTCTGAGAAAATTTTCAAAATTTCCGCCCATCCCTGGTGGCGACTAGATACACACAGCGAATGTAAATGCAGTCTTATCTCCTCATTTCGATTACAGATTCGGGTCTTATTTTCTCCCGACTTTGGCAAGGGAGAGAACTCTAATAAGGAGAGCCTTCAGAATGGCGGTGAGTTTTTGCGATCAGTTTTGGCAGGATGTAGGATCCCGTGTGGGGACTCCAAAATCATAGTTACTTTTTTCGGAATGCTCTTCTGTGGTGAAAAAACGTGTGGACGCGTGAGCGCGAACTTCATGGCGCCCTGCAGCCACCCATCCCGATGTGGTCGGTTGGTGTACATAGTGGTAGCCGGGTCGCCTCTCGGGCACACTGAGCGAGTTTGTTGGTTCGGTCTTAGGTGTAGCAAATGTTTTTTGCACACATTGGATAGTTATTATTTATTATGGGATTGCGTGATCGCAGGAGTCAATTTGTACACGATTAATGCTTTTATAATTTAAACCTAGCCTTTTTGGGCTTTCATTTGAGTTACCTCTCAACGAATCGATATGTTGATGATCACCTGTGTCCTTTTCTACGCCTACGGATTATGCCTTCAACGAAGAATAAGTAGTGATGCCTTGTCAGGGAGAGGAAGATTGTTCGTCCCTAGCGTTTGTAAGATGCTGCTGGTGTGATAAGCGATTATGTTTTGAATGTCTCATAGTTCTATATTATGATTGTTGATTATCATTGTCAGCAATAAACACAGCTACTTCATGTGAGCGAGAAAAAAATTTCTATGTTAACGATCCAATGGAATGGTACAGTGCAAATACGATCCATTCAGAGGTAACTCAAATTAAAGCCCAAAAAGGCTTGGTTTAAATACTAACAGCATTAATCGTTTACATATTGACTCCTGTGATCACGCAAGCCCATAACAATAGCGATCCAATGTGTGCAAAGAGATTGGCGACACCGAGGACCGAACCATCAAACCCGCTCGATGCGTCCGAGAGGTGACCCCTCTACCACCACGCCAAGCGATCACATCGCTTCGCGGTCCCGCGTTCACGCGTTTTTTTTTCGGCCGCAAAAGAGCATAACCAAAAAAGTAACTGCGGTTTTGGACTCCCCATACGGGTCCCTAGATCCTGCAAAAATTGCATCGCAAAAGCTCACCGCCACTCCGGAGGCTCTCCTTGTAAGATGAAGGCAATTTTAACACGGGTGTGCTAGTGAGCCTACACCCCGGAGTCCCTTCCCCTGCCCGATTCTATACTCTCCTCCGCTGTCGCGGAGGAGGGCACGGAACAGCTTTCAGGGCTTTTCGAGATTTCAAGGCTTCTGCCCTAGCTAACCTCTGCTGCAGGCTAGAGAAGGCGAAATAGTGTGCATTGGTAGGATAGGAGACCCACACTCTGCGTGTCTTACCAGCGCACGCTGCTTCGCAAGGCCTTGTGTGATTCGAGCTTAATATAGCGGGCTTATAAGGCATTTTCGCAAAAAACGACTATGATATTCGTTCTTCCCATGGCAGATTACTTCTAGTAGACTTATTTTGAACAAGATTTAGTGCGGTACACTAAGTGCACTAGTACCGAGAAAGGATAAAGGATAGAGATGAATGCTTCATCGTGGGTATTTCTACCCCTTATACCCATGGGTTAGTCGTTAATGAATTCCGATTGCCGTCTTTGCACAGGAATGAACTTTATGGGTCTGCTCCTCCCTACTCAGGATAGACCCATTTACCTTCAATTTGCTGTATTTGTACTTTTCCTTTTTTCAAGGCAACCAGTGGAGCATTCGACTCTGCGCTGCTTCCAACTGCGAGCAGATTTTTAATCTTGGTCGTAAGTTCATTACATACATAAATTGATTGATTGTGCTTGACATTGACAAGTTCGGTACCCATGAACTTTCGGTGCAGTTTTTCAGTGGCCTTTTGAGGGTTATTGAGGTGGGGGTGGGGGTGAGTGTCTGAGGAGCAAAGTTTGATACATATAGAGGTGTAGAGCTTCGATTCCAGTCAGTTCATAGCATTCTGGGAAATTGGCTAATGTTACAATTAAAGCTATAGTGATGCGAAGTGGGCAGTTAATCAGAACGTGTTCGAAGGGATAGCACTGTGGACTTGCAAAAAGGTGGTCTACGATTTAATTCCGGAACTCTGGTTTATGCGTTGTCAATAATGTTCCTATCATTTTTGTTAACCCAGTCTAATTTTGGCAGCGGAAAGGTACTGTGTTCGCTTCCTAACCTTGTCTTCAACTTGTTCCTGGAACAGTCCTTCGTCGCGTGGAGTTAGGCCGCTAATCCGATGGCAGTACATGACCTGCATCAGTTTTGGGTGTGTTTCCACTGTGACCTCATTTGCAAACACGATCTTCAAGTTATGCTTTGGTTTGTATCACTGCACCTTCACGATTCCAAACGTCAGGAGAGGTCGAAGATTTTTTCACCCAAACTTTCACCAGGGTTTGTTTGTGGCGCTGATCACGTACATGGTTTCCGTATTTAGTTCTATCTGGTGGAATACAGTAGTCTTCGGCAGGTACGGGTGAATAGGGGTCATTACCCCTGACGAAAATTTGTTTTCGGGATCGGTTTGAGTTGGTGTTCTGAATCTGTCATTCATTTTCTGTACTATTATTTTATTATTATTATTTTCTGTACTATTTATTTTATTTCACTGCCATACTAAAATGGATCTCATGTTCGTGATCAGCAGCAGCTCAAAATAACCGCCGTGGTCAAAGCTTCATTCGGCGTCGTGACTGCTGACAGTGACACGGCTAGTCTTTCCGCTGAATATCTTAGCCTACTGTATTTCACCATAATACTAACAGCGGAATTCAAATTTGTAATCAGCACCCTAACCAACCTTCGGGTAATGTTTAGGCGAGTCCGCTGATATAGTGAAAGCACAATGGCGCTCTTGGATTCATCAGCACTGCATGCCTTTTGTTCTTCTTTCTTCTCTTCGGGTTTCTATGGAGAAACGTCATCTCGTCTAACCTTTACTAGCTCTACTAAACGAGTTCTAGTGAAATATATCAAACCACAATGTTTTATCCAACTCGTATTAGTTGTCGTCTGCTACCTATTTTCGTTCCGTTCACCCTCCGCCTACTCTTACAAGGGAAGGGTCTGAAGCGTATGTCTGAACGGGGAGAGCAAGTCATATAGGGAGAATCTTCATCCCTCAATTGGTTTGAAAATGTGTTTATTTTTTGCCAAGTCGTTAAACCCAAGGAGTAGGGGGTCATAATGGGATACGGCGCAGCACGCTTTTGGGAGTCTTGTACGCCCGCGATGCTTCTGCAGCCAGTGTCTTGGTGCGCAGGTGGGTAGAGGCTTGACTCGTTCGAGAGAGGTAAGGGGTTTGGTTCCTCTGCGTTGCTGCACTTTTGCATTTCATCTGATTGATAGAGATTTGGGGGATTCTGACGTCTATACCATTTTCAGACGTTTTCTGCGCATTTTCCCTGCGGTACGTTGTGGTATTCAACATGGTGATGTATAAATGTTCAACACCAGTGATACACAGGTACAAAGTGCATGTACACCACTGGGCACCAGGGATGGGCGGAATTTCTGTTTTCTGTTTTCTGTTTTCTGATTTTCTGGCCATTTTGGGCAAATTTTTTCTGTTTTCTGTTTTCTGGGAAAATGGCCAAAACTTGGCCAGAAAACAGAAAATGGAGTTGCGAACAAAATTTTATCACAGAAATCCAATAAAAAGGACCCAAAAGTATCGTAGAATAGTGAGCTTGATTCCAAAATAGTGTTTCTAGAGTATCTTACATGGTAAGCATGTGGCGTTTTTTGGATGTGCTCATGTAGTAATTGCGCCATATGCTCATGAACTATGCCGCTTTGTTTGCTTGATTGATTGTGTAAGTGCTGCTGGCAAGGAGTATAGGAGTATATCGTAGAGCATTTTTCGACTTTCATAATTTGGCTTCGTATTCTTTCGATTTTAACAGTAGTTTGGACCGTCTACGATCACTAAAAATTTTATTTTAAAACTATAAAACTAGTACTCTGAGGGCATTTAATTATGTATTAACTAACCACTTGTCCTAGAGTTACTGTGGGTAGGGTGGGCACCAGCAGCGTCTCCATACGTCCATGCCGCGTGCCAGGGTGCTCCAGGGTGCTCCATGGATTCTTTTCGCTCGAGGGACACGAAGAGCGTCATATTGTTTGTTTAGGGCTTTGGCGAAGAAGTCCGACCAACGCGTTGTTGGGCATCTTGGTGTTCTCTTGACATCCCGCGAAATCTAGTCGGTGTCTGCGAAGCGCATTACGTGGCCCATCTAATTTTCGACGACTTGGACATGCGACAGCATCTCTGATCTTCGAACGTCGGCGAAGCTCGGAAGTCTCGAGGCCTTCTCTCACTTCTGTGAGTCGTGTCACTCCGAGCGTTGCCCTCTCGATTCCGTGATACTGATCGCTTATTCATCCTGCCTTTGTAGAGCCCAGATCTCTGATACGTATGGGCAGGAAGAACAGTGAAGTCGAAAAGGTAGGTACGGAGCCCCGACGTTCTTCGTCTTCCCCACTTCTCTTTCGACACTCTTGACGGCTCCTCAAGCCGCTCGTTTCCTCCTGCTCAGCTCCGGCGCTAGTTAGTTGGTCATGTTCACTTCGCGACCCAGATACACGTAGCTGGAGCATTCGGAGATGTTCGTTTCGTTGAGCGAGAATGGGGCATCAGAAACCCATCCGTTCCTCATGAACATCGTCTTCGTAAGATTCAGCTGCAGCCCAACGTTCCCACATACACGATCGAAGTCGGCCAGCATTCGCCTGGCTGATGCTCGGTGTTATGAGCACGATGTCATCAGCGAAACGAAGATGGTGCAGCTGCTGGCCGTCGACTTCACTCCCATGTCTTCCCATTCGAGTTCGCGAACGACGTTTTTGAGGGTGGCGCTGAAGAGAAACGGGGATACTCTCTCATCGAACCTCATAAAAAACCTCTCTGTTCACGTTGGCATCGACTTGTTGTAGAATGGCGAAACCTTTGTCGTGAATCCATTGTACAGCTCTCGAAGGATTCTGACGTACAGAGTAGGAACGCCCTGAGTGAGCGGGGCTTCGAGGACCGCTTTAGTCTCGACAGAGTCAAATGCCTTCTTCAGATCGACGAACGTAAGGCACAGCGGCAGATTGTACTCTCGCGACACTTCAATGAGTTTCGTAATGGTGTGGGTGTGGAGGATCGTGCTGAATCCTCTCTGAAATTCTGCCTGCTCGCATTGTCCCTACTGTCCCTATTCAGGATGACTCGAGTGAACAGCTTGTAGACTACGAGCATCAGGCAGATCGCGCGATTGTTGCTAATGCCGTGCACTCCTCTGTACACCAAGGCGGTTCTTCTGGTCTTCCACTGAGATGTAATATGATATGTAGATATAAGGAGAAATAATAATAATAATAATAATAATAATAATAATAATAATAATAATAATAATGTGATGGAGAGGGTATACGCTATGCTCGGTCTTCATTATATGGTGTCTACGCATTCAAGAAAGCACCTCCGCCCAAGACCTGTTGTGCTGACAGCCCCCTCAGACACAATCTCGTGTTGTTCTGTGAAATTCACATCTTTAGTCGGCTAAGTAGTAAGGTGCTGTAAAGGGCATTTGTGTTGGCCTGAAAATTTTCAGCTAGGCCACTTACAAGGAAAGGTATTCCCGAGGAACGAAACGAACTAGGAATACAGATTGTGGCGGAGCCAGTAATACCAACGAATCTCTGCACAGCTTTAGAGTATGTTGCGAGAGTGTCTAGAAACTCTAGCAATTGAGTTGATGCAAACAGTGATCATTGAGCCTTCATCGTGTTCGGTACTCTAAAAGGCCAGTTTCTTACTAGAGGACCATTATCTAATTGAGGCGTTAGCGGTGAAACGGAGCTGATGAGTAATGTTGTATACTTCAAGGGTCGAGATTCCTAGTATCTATCAGTCCACATTTACAACTTGCTGATTGCAGTGCACTGGAGTGTAATAGAAATTTTTATAAACGCTTGCAAATTAAAACGCTGGTTTACGACTACATTTCTAGTCATACAAAAGCATTTGCTACTGGAAATATAGATTTTTGGGTATAATAATTAGGTCATTTGATAATTTCGAAATTTCTGTTTTCTGATTTCTGTTTTCTGATTTTCTGGCGTTTTTGGCCTTTCTGTTTTCTGATTTCTGTTTTCTGACGAAAGCGATTTTCTGTTTTCTGTTTTCTGAGAAAATTTTCAAAATTTCCGCCCATCCCTGCTGGGCACCTTACGGATAGCGTATAAAGCCTACAGGCTCCTCATAGTCTGTTTCCATACATGGACTAAAGGCCTCGGGAAAAACCATCCTGCTCGGATTTTCAAAGGGGACCACGTTGTGACGTCGGAGTTGGTTCAAATGAGAAACGAGGTGTGCGGATCCCGCAAATTAATCTAAACGGCATCGATACACTCTTTCCTTCATGTCTGCCTGTCATGTCACCAGGAAATCGGAGGTCTGCTGAAGGTTTTCTGGAACCTAACACCAACAATGTCCGCCGAGGGTCGAGTGGTGATCTACCTGCTCACGCTGAAGTGTGGCCCACCTTTAGACAAGGAATCTTCGAGGGAAGAAATCAAGCTGGCCGAACGGATGGCCAGCATACTCAAGCATACCCCCAGGCCACTACTATGATAACTTGAAGTTGACGAAGACGAACAACTGGAAGTGGTGAAAGAAGAGGAAGATTGGGATCCGCAAGATGAACTGATGGACGTGGAGAGGCAAGCAAGCAGTGGGCATATGATAACGTTTTCGGGGGAACTCTTGTTTTGGAGGGAAAGGTACGTCTTCAATTGGATTTCGGTTGCGTGCTCATAACCATGGAGGAAGACACCGCGGGGACACAGGATAATCGACTTCACCAAAATTTCGTTTAGGAATGCTATCGTTTGGTCACCAATTCGGGATAAATTTCTAGCGTATACATTTCTGGAGCGCTATTTTCGTCTTATTGTAAGATCTTGGGGAAGGAGTGAGTCTAAGTGAAGAAAATGGCAGTACTGACGAAGACTCTTCACAGTACTTATATTCTATTCCCCAGTGATTCGTAATTCTATTGTATTGTCGGATACGAGTGCCAGGTTCATGATCAGCACCGCAAACAACTCCTGGTGAAAAATTGGAAGGAAACAGTTCGGGATGGTGAAGATGTGTGTAAAGAAGAACCGTTAATGGTAGTGATGGCAGCCAAAGCATAACTTGTCGATCGTCTTCGCAAATGACGCTACAGTAAGAAGCGTTTACAAAACTGACACAGAACATCACAGAGGGATCGTATACGGGTATTATCTATCCAGGACTTCCCATGTGGGACAAGGATGGTTAGGGGACTAGTGACTTAAGGCCTCTACACACTTCTGCGGCAACGCCACCGCCCTATCCATAGCCCAGAAAATGGTCCCTTAAGGCCCCGTTTATGCTTTGACGCCGAGCGACGCGACGCCACGTATAGTGGCCATATTGATTGAGCGACGCGATCGATCAATTTGGCTACTCTACATGCCATTGCATCGCTCGGCGTCGGAAGTGTAAGCGGGGCCTAAGGCTTATGTTGTACTTCGGGGACGCTGTGTTACACGGACTGGACTGCTACGCAGTGCGTAGCAGCCCGCGCAACAGCGTCACCGAAGTGTAATATAGGTCTAATTCTACAGAACGAAAACTAGCTTGTTCTTCACCTAGGAACCAGTTGAAGACAAGGTTAGGAAGCGAACACGATAGCTTACTGAAAACGAAATTACTCTAAGTTGACAAGAATGATGTGAACATTTCTCATAAAGCATAAATCTGAATTCCAGATTATCCTCGTCCACCACCTCGCAACACCACAACGCAGTATTTCAAGCCACCCGTCGTTCTGATGAACTGCTCGCTTTAATATATCCCTGCAGCTTTCAATGTAACATTAGCCAGTTCTTCAGCCGGCTATGAGCTGACTCCAATTGAGGCCATACATATTCTAAGTGTTATTTTTTATGCATGGCAATTCTATTGCAGGCCTCAGTTTTGCCTTGTCAGTCCCCACTGAAGCGCTACCGTTTTTCGTCATTTTTGGTCTACCAGATGTCCACAGGGAATTTGAAAACTGTTACGGTGCTTGTCAGACAGATCGCTACCTCCCATCAATACGTCAGTTTAAAAAAAAATGACTTAATAAGGAGGTCAGTGAACTTCCAGTGGAGTTATGTATTGAGTATTAGATGTTGGAAAGTGCTGTATACTCTGTCGGATATCCACACATTTCCTACTCTGTTCAGATTGAAGTTCAAAAAAGTGGCTGGTGCAAGTTGTGAGCACTTGTATACTACGCAGCGATGTCCTTTTGATGGAAGGTAGCTAGAGCTGTGCCTTAGAGCGTTGTGGGATCTCTTTCGTTTGAAATTTCTGTGCTTCAGTTTGAACAGAAGTCTCGCTCTCCATTCAGATCTGTGCAGTATTCAGTGAGTAGCTCCCGGAGAAAATTTCATTGTTTATTTATTTGTTTTGACCAACATTGACAATGATACACAATAGCGAGCCACGGAAGAATTTAGGTAGTAATTGGTTGTTTGCAAAAAAGCAATAGAACAGCTACGGAATAAAAAACGCCTGGCAGCCGCGAAATTGCATACAGAAATGCATCGTGACAGTCCACTTCTCGTTTAGGGCCTATTCATACCTCACAACTGGAGCGATTGGTCCGCAGAGCAAATCATATGCATCGATTTTCGCTAGGCGATTGCTCGGCAAAAGTCGATACGTATGATACCCGGCCGACCAATCGTCTCGTCGAATACTGACATGATTGCGAAGCACAAATGATGTCTTCTTTGAAAAGCCGGTGTAAAGACTCGTACAGCTATTTTGCCTCTATATTTCAAGCGGCTTTTTAGATGCAACGAAGGATTACGACTCAGAAACTCGAACCTTCCTTGCTCTGGTCACTATAGCGCTCATAGGAAGCGTCTGCTCATGTGCATGTAAGTTTCCTCGTTCATCAGTATGTAGCTGCAGGCGATTATAGTTGCTGCATCGTGACAAGTGTGTATGTTAAAGCGTCGCCATGATAGAATTACACTGGGGGAGCATCGCCAGTTTGGTTTCTCATTTCAGGTGTCGCAATTAGTGCGCTTAAGAGAAGGAAGATTCTCGTTGAGCCTCGGCATGAGCTGATTTCGTTTGTTAGGCGTGTGAGTTCTCCATAGTTGTATCGAAACTGTGAGTGCATCAGCTACATTTAACTACAATGTGAGAGTGACTCAGCAACTACAACTACAATCCGTTCTGTCCACAATCCCAAACTGTTACCACCCTAAATTTTTGAAGAAGAGTCACCCACGATGTCTTACTCATAGCCCCCAAAACGACAAGTTTTAAGGAGCACGTCCAGGCCGAGCAGGACGTCGAAATGTCGCTGATTTCGCCACCTTCGATGTGCAACCCCCTCGGTAACAAGGAGGACACATCTCCTGAGTCGCCCGAGTCGGCACAGCTCCAGATCGAGCCCGTGGACGGCCATCCTCAGGATGTGGGCGCTGCTGTGCAGACCGGTCCCGAGGACAAGGAGTAGAGTTGTTCTCGCCATCAAGCAAGGCATTTATACACACACCACAGTTGTGCTCAATAGCATTTGACCTGCGTTTGTGTCTATTTTGTGTTATCTTTTGTTCAATAAATTTTGTGTAACGTGACGTAATGGAACATGCTGCCAATGAGATAGAAAATTTGCTTGAAATTTTCTCTGTGACATAGACATAAGGGAAAGGCATTCAGTCGCCGCAATCCCTAAACTCGCCATCCTATTTGCTGGAAGCAAACACAGACTTCTATCCGATCTGCAAGTTATGTTTGCAACACAAATCACACGATTGTGACGGATTAGAGAAGAAGAGCGCTCATTACTCGAGAGAGTCGACGAGAAATAATAATCAGTGAACAACCTCAGGTTTTAACAATACAGTCACACGTGCGACCAGTAGACCCTTGGAGGTCCAGCACACTTCTGCGGCGTTGCCGCTGCCCTATCCTTAACCATAGGGCAGGGACGCAGAGCTCATCGCCAGGAGATTCTCTCTGCGCTCTGCCTTCAGATGAGTCATGCGGTCCGCCCTCTCCGCAGAAGTATGCGAAGGCCTTTAGAGGGCAAGATGCTTGCAAGTGTAAAGGATATGCGCCCCCGATTACCGAACAGTGCCCTTCTGACGAGTGGGTAGAAATCGGCATCCTTTATTGAGTACCTCGAGAATAGGATCTGAAAGCCTAGGCCTTTCAAATCCCACTTCTTCCTTAACCCTAGTTCACACTTGCGCCGCCACGCGGCGCGGCACTACGTCGTCATAGATATCGATTTTTCGCGCTGCCGGGTCGATATCTATCTCCACCATCGTGCCGCGCCGCGCAGCGGCACAAGTATAAACTAGGGCTTACGCGCCGCACTGGATGGGAACCACAGCATCACCAACCATTCATCTGGACTACAATTAACCTCTGCCAATTAGGGAAGAGATACGATGTTCTACCGTATCTTTATGCTCGATGGTACAATGCGCCTCACAGTTCTCTCTTCTGATCGTTTGTCCTCTTTTAGGAGAGCCATAGACCCACGCAGTTATGTTACGGATCCTAGCCATCCAATGTCACGGCGTCTATTGGACTGTATGTAGGCCCCCAGAATCCAGCAGCACGTCCAAGTAACTACTAAAGTGAAGTGACATTAAGAAAACAAAGAAAGAAAGGAGTAATTAATGTCCGTTTCGTTCCTACCTTTAAACGGATACTAGTGAAAGTATAAGGTCATTAAGTTAGAGATTCGGGGAATAAAGCTTAAATTTATTTCGCCCTAGTAGAGAAACAAAACGATTAAATTATGCCTTGCTAGATATGTGAGTTCTATGGTTTTTATTGATGTAATAGTAAAAGTTTGTATGAAAACAAATCTGTGAACAAGCACAATCCGAAAAAGCGGACTGCTCAAGAGGATAGTATGTAATTATGATAAGGGTGAAAGCCATTTTGGTTTGCTCAGATGTCATCCTTCACAACTCAGCCATATTGTTCGTCTAAATCAGCTGTTCTGAAAGCAGCGATTGCGCTCTAGTGTCGCAACGTGCTGTTTTATCTCCGCTTCTCCTTAAAAGTTGTACTGCCGAACTTCCCGAATTGCCGAAGTGCAACTCTGGCGTCAATATACAGCTCCTTGCCGTTATAGCGCGTTTGAAGGGATCGGAGAAAATCCGTGACATAATGGGACCGCGCCGTAACTAGAGCTGACCCTTTCTACACTCTTGTGCACAGCTTTACCTAAAATCACAAACAAAGACAAAATAGCGATGAAATATGTAGACATAAATGCATTGTGAAGGTATAGAATAACTGTTGATTAACCCTTTCACGACATGCACGATTTTCAGGTGACTGCCGCCTGGGACAGCGCAGATTTTTCCCGCTCGCTGATTATTTCTATTAGGTTGTAACGAATTAAATGGCACTGGCTCGCGCCATTTTTTGGCGCGTCTTTCCGCGTTTGATCAAGAACAAACCGTAACATGTGGCATATCATTTAGAAGCGCAAACTTTGCTCTACCGGCGAGTACCAAGCTTTCTATGTAAAAGTGGGAAAACTTTAGAGTTTTATTGACTTTTTGCAGATGGACAAAAGGGTAATCCGAGGCATTTACCTGTATGAATTCAAGCTGGGCACTACAGCTAAGGAGGCGGTCGAGAAGATCAACGATTCGGTCAAGGATGTTCCACAATTCGGACGGCGTATCGTTGGTATCAGAAGTTCCGGAATGGAGATGAGAGCTTGGAAGAACATGAAGGTCGTGGGAGGCATAGTGATGTTGATGAGGACAAGCTGAGAGATGTGGTAGATGAGGTTCCACACAAAGGTACCAGGGAGATAGCGAAGGTTCTTGGCGTCAGTCACAACACAGCTGCCCGGCATCTGAAGGAAATTGGAAAGACCAAAAAGCTGGAAAGATGGGTGCCTCACGAGCTGTCTGAGGAGCAAAGAAAGATCTCGTCCGCACTGCTTCTACGGAACGAAACGGACCCATTGCTTGATCGCATCGTAACCTGTGACGAGAAATGGATAATGTACGACAACAGGCGACGATCGGCACAGTGGGTGGACAGCGATGAGAGCCGCAAGGTTTTTGCGAAGCCGGGATTGCACCAAAAGAAAGTAATGGTGACAGTATGGTGGTGTTCGCTGGGAATTATTCACCACAGCTTCCTCCCCCCCCCTCCGGTGAATCCATCACGGCAGAGAAGTACTGCGTTGAGATTGAAGAAATGATGAAAAAGTTGAAGGATATCCGGCCGGCCTTGGTAAACCGAAGGCGAGTTCTCCTTCTGCACGACAATGCTCGCCCCATGCAGCACGAATGACGTTGCAGAAATTGAATGAGCTGAGCATTGAAACTCTACCACATCATCCGTTTTCTCCCGACCTCTCCCCAACAGACTACCATTTCTTCAAGCATCTTGGCGACTTCTTGGTAGGGAAAATATTCAAATACCAACAGGATGCCGAAAGTGCCTTCGAAGATTTCGTCAATTCCAGAACTTCTGATTTTTATGCTACTGGGATAAAAAAGCTTGTGTCACGTTGGCAAAGATGTGATGTGTAGAATCAGAAGGTTTTTATTTCGATTAATAAACTTGCCTACAAGCCGAGATATCCGAGATACAACTGTTTAAATTTTCAGTGGTTCAGTGCCATTTATTTCGTTACAACCTAATATTTCTTATTTTATTTGTATTATTCGTTAGATATGAAAAAAGTGTAATGAAGTTTCCCATAGACCATCTTGACCATAGCTGTCAGTAGACTCATTGGTTAAATTTGTACTATTAAATGTATGATAATTTTCTATGAACTATTTTTATGATGGTGTCAGACGACATCGTCGGACATTGTCACAAGCGGTAAAAATGTGTCCTACGGCATCGTCGGACAATGTAGTGAAAGGGTTAATACTGATAGCAGGACGATTCACAAAAGAGGGATATTTGGGGTGCCAATCAGGACAACTGATTTTGAAATTTCGGCTGATTACGATGGGTGCGGGGAACAAAGTTGTCGGGGTCATTCCATGATTCCCTCACCCGAGGTAGCTCATCCGCAACTATTGTAGCTTACCATGCTCCACCGTATTACTAGGAGCGGTTATCATATTCATGATCAACGCCTAAAGTAACGCTTTTGGGCGAGGTTTGTGCAGAAAACTTTCCGACCTTTTTTCAACACTTGAGGTAATAATATAATATCCCCTTCATGTGCCACCTCACCGCGGTGAAGGGGTGAACATCACTTTGTGATGGCTAACGGCACAAATGGTCACGCAGTACGCGACGCTTTGTCGTATATGGGCGGCTCTCCTGTATCCCTGGCCAGGAACATGTGAGTAACCAGACCACCGCTACGGCTCAAACAACTAAACCCGCGCCCCAGTCCTCCGCGCGCCGGAGGTGGACTTCTACGACGTCGGTTGCATCCACCTCCGGCGAGGGGCCATCTAATCTCGGAGTTAAACCATCAGGACGTCATTGGAATCGGACTACCGGAAACTCCCTCCCACCACGACACGGAAACTGCCTATTCGTCTGCACTTATAACTGTTGTTCGATCGCATCTGAGCAGGATCTTCGGACACTGCTTTACAGAAGCCGCAACATCAAGTACGACGTTATCGCCCTGCAGGAAACGAAAGGCAGAACGGAAACCATAAGAAGGACCGACCACAACGAGCTTCTCATTATCGAAGCAAAGGTGAACAGAAAGAATATTGGCGGAGTTGGATTTCTCGTCAATTCGACAGTGCACCGCCTAGAGACTCTTACAAGATCATCAGTCCGCGAGTAGCTGTTCTTCGTCTGGAAACCAAAGATCAAGGAACCATCTCCATCATAAATGAATATGCTCCAACATCTGCGGCCACAGATGAAGAAAAGGAGGAATTCTACAAGCTGTTCGAAAGGACTGTCAAGGACAGGAAGAGCTACTACAAAGTTGTCGTTGGCGACTTTAACGCCATCGTCGGTACGAATGATCACGACGAATGGAGGCTAGGACCACATGGAACCTCCTCAAGGAACGAAAACGGAGAGCGCCTGATAGACTTCCAGCCCGCGTGCCGTTTCTACCATGGAAATTCTATGTTTAAGAAGCCTTTCAAACCGACGATGGACCTGGGAAAGCCCAAATGGAGAAACACGTTCGGAGATCGACCATGTTCTTACAAACAGACGCTGGAGTCTGTTCGACGTCTCCGTGCTGCCTTCATTTGACACCGACTCGGATCACCGTCTTGTCCGTGCGAAGCTGACTCTCAAAAAGAGGATGTTCAAGCATGGCACTCATAAACCGGCACCGGTGAGGATCCCCACATTCACGTCTGAGGAGTTGGAATATGCGATAAAGTCGTATGATTGGAATCTTCTTGAAGATCTATCGGAAGACCACGGCCTTCTCTCCAAAGGACTCTTGCAATGTGCTAGCAGCTCTTGCGAAGCCACATCACCGTCTGCTTCAAGACTCAACGCACATGCGATTAAACTCTTGGATCAAAGAAGAGCTGTTAAACTGGATCCTAATGCTTCCCATCTGGAAAAAGTCACCATCTCGAAGGCCTGTCGAATTGCAGTGAAGGAGTCCATTCAAGCCTACAGAAGATTGAAGCTGTTAGAAGCGGCTGGGAAAGGTTCAAGCATAAAGCGCTGCAAACGAGATCTCTGCGATCAGAAGGCAATAATGTCAGCCCTTGTGGATAAGGATGGAACAACGCAAACGTCTCGAAGAGCGATGGAGGCCATCGTTTAAGAATTCTACACAGATCTGTTCCGTTCTTCCATCACTGTCCCGAAATGCTTGATGCCACCTGCTGAGGAAGTACCTCCAATTCTGGAATCAGAAGTTGCTCATGCCATCAGAAGGATAAAGCCGGGCACTGCTCCCGGACCGGACGGCATTTCTGGTGATCTCCTTCGTGCGGGTGGCAGTGCCCTCTGCTCACTTCTTGCCAAGCACTTCAACCACTACTTTCGACTTGGTAGGATTCCGGACTCATGGAAGGACTCGAAAACAGTTTTAATCTTCAAAAAAGGTCAGCAGGAGGATATCAACAACTATCGACCCATCAGTTGTCTCTCGGTTGTGTACAAGATCTTCACCAAGATACTGCTTAACCGCATGGAGCGTTGCTTGGATGAATATCAGCCAGTGGAGCAAGCAGGGTTTCGCAAGCATTTCTCCTGCATGGACCATATTCAGACTGTCTCACAGCTCATCGAGAGGAACCGCGAATACCACCTCCCACTTGTCCTTGTCTTTGTGGATTACCGGAAAGCGTTCGACTCTGTGGAAATCAACGCCATTCTGAACGCCCTTGTGCACGCTGGTATACCATCGCCCTACATCCGACTTCTCGACGAATGCTTCTCGAACACATCGACCACCATCCAGCTGTTCGATCGAAAGCTTAAAATTCCTATCGGGAAAGGAGTACGGCAAGGAGACACGATTTCTCCAAGCTATTCACAGCGGCACTCCAGGATGCCATGAAAGACTTGAACTGAGACGATAAAGGCTACCTTGTCGACGGTAAACGGATCAGCAACCTTCGTTTCGCCGACGATATTGTTCTCATATCTACCAGCACGGCAGAAGTCGAGGAAATGCTGAACGAGCTCAATGTGGCAGGTATGAAGATTGGATTGGACATGAATATGTCCAAAACACAATTTATGGTCAACCAGTGGTGTGACACGGGACTCGTAAGGTTAAATGGAGTCGCTCTGCAGCAGGTCGACTCCTACCTCTATCTGGGAAGAGAGCTGAACATGGATAACGACCTCGCTCCTGAAATCGCCGGCAGGAGACGTGCAGCATGGGCAGCCTTCGGTTCGATTCGCGAAGTCACCGATCAGGTCAAGGATCCCGGCCTCAGGGCCTCGATATTCAACGCCTCTGTACTGCCTGCGATGTGTTGCGCGACGGAAACCTGGCCCGACAACAAGACAATCGCCAGGGCGATGCAAACTACGCATCGTGCACTGGAGAGATGCCTTCTAAGGACAAGCCTTCGTCAGCAATGGCAAGAAGGCCTACGAAGCTCGGAGCTACGGGAAAAATCGCAATTAGCAGACCAGCTGCAGTACATGAAGAAGTCCAAATATCGCTGGGCCGGACACCTGTTTCGACGAAAGGACGATAGTTGGAGTCTCCGTGTCACAGAATGGCTCCCGAGAGACCATAAGAGACCACTGGGACGACCGCCAACGCGATGGGCAGACTCATTCTCAAGATCTTTCAGAGAGCGGAGTCTGCCTCACTGGATGCAAGCAGCCAGAGATCGAGCGGTCTGGAAGAGTTGTGGTCCCCGCTGAGAAGACCTCCAGCCGACAAAGGACCATCAAAGTATCAAAGTAAAGTAAGTAATATAAGCGCAGTAGTTCCGTCTATGATTTTCCCACAATAGTCGTTCAATCGGAAGAGCCTACATCCATGTCAGGGCGAATGTCATACTCTATAATAACGCACTAAGCGCTGAGTCATACTATCGATCGGCGCCGCCGTTGCAGAAATTAGCAATAACATGGCGGTGGGGGGAGGGGGGGGGGGGGAATGGGGGAAAATTATGGCACAAATTTAGCGAAAAATACCTAGACGCCTGGGAGCTCTCCCCGCCTGAGAGCTTTAGCCCTGGGGAAAGCCCCGAGGTCGCTGAACATGAGTCTGAAGTTCGTTATTGATGTATCGTTCGCCATGAATCGATATTGATCAAACTATCGATTTTTCGCGGATGTCGTTCAAGCGGCCGGAAACTTCAACCCTGGGGTTATCGAGGTCGCTGAACACGAATTTAAAGTTCGTTTTTGAAGTTTCGATCGCCACCAATCGATACTGATCGAATTACAGGGCACGAACATAGCGGAGAATGCCCGGACGCCTTCTACCTGAAAGGGAATTTTCAGAAGACGCGCGGAATGACGTGCCATTCTGCACGTCTTTCGTCTTCTTCGCATGACGTGCCTGGAGACTCACAAGGGAGGCCCATGAACTTCCCCAAAGATTCTCAACGTGGCCTATATGGTCTTGTAGAGCTTTGGACGAGGATCACAGAGCTGTTTCGTTCTTACTGTGGGCCACTGGGTGGTCCGAAAGTGGCGAAAAACGGTACGAATGGTCCTGCAGTGCTCTGAACTTAACTTAAAAGGTTTGGAGCTCAAATTAAAGTTTGATTGTAATAGTACGATAATCTCCTGCGCACCCCAGACGAAGCTTGCAGTGTGCATTCAAGTGCTTCCTTCGCAACGGCGACGGCAGCGACTGTATGGTCGAATGGAGAGCGAGGCAGACTTGAGGGAGGGGTCGATGGTTCCATTCATGGGGTTGGGATTCTGCGTCGCTAGTTGGACTGTCTTTTTTTTTGTTTGCAAATGAAGAGTATGTACATTTTGGCTTCCGTAGGGTACCTTCATCGCTTCCTAAACCTGCTTTCAACCTGTTGTCTTCCATTAAACCACGCTTGTCTCGCTGAAGAATCTCTCGTCAGATGCTGTTCCCATATGACCTCTTTGGAATGCTCTCAATCAGTTTTGAAAGTGTTTCTCACTGTCACTTCAATTGCGAACACGATCGACATTTACTGACTTGATTCATCATCAAGACGTGCTCATCGACCTTCGAATTTCTTTATGGATTTTTTTATTCCTCTATAGTTTTATTCTTCTCACAAATTTCATTATTTCAGCTAACTGTTACCAAGAACAGTCTATCCACCTCGTGTGACTGGTCGCGTTGCTGGGTAATTCTTCCTCACCACTCTCGTGTACACTTACGGGAGACGGGTCGGGCCATCGCAGATAGAGGTAGTTGCAGTCACACTCCCTTAACTCTAGAGGTCGAAAAAAAACTTCGGCACAAATTCATCTATAGGGTTATTTGAGATGTAGATCACCAATCTGGCAACCAATTTCGGTAAAGCAATGGCAGAAGATTACTGTGGTTATGTTTAAGTAAAGGACTGTGCCCAGAACAACCGGCACTGCTGCCTTTCACGGCTCCAAAGGTCGAGGAGAGGTCGAAAGAAAAAATTTCGCTCAAACATCGCCCATGGAGGTTATTTGGGGTGCTGATCACGGATATGATGTCTATTTTTAAAATTTCGGCCGACTGTGGTAGATTACAATAGATACAGTACCGGACATGTTCCTCCGTTCATTCGCCGGAAATCCCAGGAAGGTCAACATAGGCCGCTTCGGAACGGTTCGAAGCGGCCTTTCTAAATAACTTTTTTAAAAATCAAGTACATGTAAAAAACATATATATGAGCTCAGCAGCTCAAGCTCTATCTTATGACCTATAAATCTGTGTAGATGAGGGGTTCTAAATAAATCTTCTGTCATGAATATACATGTTCATCCCGAGTCGTGTCCACTCGCAACTGGCGATCAGAAATCTTCAGTGTTCTGGACAGTAAAAAGTCTTGGTACTGAAAACTGTATTCAAAAGATGCCCTACAATGTACATTAAACTAGAAATATGTGCAGTTTTTGTACAGTATCCCAGAAAGTGTTGTTACTGCCTTATAGCTCACTTTAAAAAGCAGAAAGAGGAAATTCATCTGATGACAGCTACAAAACGTTGACCTATATGAGACTTTCTTGATTGAAGCTTCTTCTTTTTTTTTTGTATCTCAAGCTGCCTCAGAGCTTGAACTGCACTAGAAGATAATGAATTATTAACTATCCTTGCACCCTGTCTTCAATCTAGTGGAACCATCATATGCAAGCTGTAAGCGAATTCTTGGTTGATCGTTGAGTAATATGTACTTCCAATCGCAACTAAAATTTGGAGCGGCTGGCTTTGCAGATCCTGCTGAATTTACGCGCTTCCACAGATTCATCAAAAGGTAGCGATCTTTGGTTCGACATGCACCATGCAGTTCACACTTTCGTACATTTGAATTTCGTGGTATTTGCAGCCGTCTCAGCCTGCGTAAGGCCGGCAGCAGAGTCTTGCGGGTGCTGCGGCGGGTGGTGCGGCGCTGCGAGGGTTACTGTACGCAATACTGCGTGCTTTTGCCGGCAGTTGCGACCTCTGGAAATGTCAAAGATGTAGTAGACAAAACGCTTTTTCTTTTGTGAAGAAGCGTTTTCTAAGGCAAGTTAGGAGTTCTTGAGGTACTTATGAAGCAGAGGGCCGGTGGTGCCGTTGGGTTGCCGGTAAACATGTTAACGCGGCAAGCCCACGGCACCCGGGGAGCGGTGCTTCATAAGTATCGGTTTCGTGATGCCGTGGGGTTGCCGCGTTAACGTGTCTCCCGGCAACCACACGGCACCACGGGCCCTCTGCTTCATAAGTACCGTTCTTGAATCTAAGCCCCGAAATCTAAAAGAACATTCCTTATAACTCAACAGTTCTGTGCCATTTTGCGCTTGCTCTCACTTTTGTCGATCTACCTCCACTAAAAGTTCCTCGCTTGACAAGCAGTTCGAAGATAACGTGGTAGACCTTGTGGTGACAGCATTCCCTCTGATGCCTTGTTGAGTCCGGGAGGTCTGCCCGATGCAGTTATAGCTCATACTAAAAAGAACGGTCTGCTTTGTTGTTGCATTTCTGTGCAAAGGTTTTCCTTAAACCTCAGACGACTAACTTGTGACTGGAAGGCCACGGCGGTTTTCAGTGCAATTAAGGTTACCTAGTATCGTGCTAAGGTTTTTTGCGTTATGTTCGGGTGCAGGATTCCATACGCCTCCATTTGTCGACTCTACCGGTGGTGGTACTGTTGGTTGTCAAGCTCTTTTATGGACAGAAATTATGCAGCAACCTACTATATCCCTAGCATGTAGATTAGTTTAAAAAACGTTTAGAATAGACGAACCATAATGGACACCCATCTATCACGGGTCCTACTGCACCGGGAGCGATATGGACGAGTTCTCGGGGTGCTGCCGCGATACTCTGTAGAGGTCATAATGCATTTTCTCGCACCACTCGGAGACATGTTAGTCTTTCATCTGTTGTAGGCAAATCTGGCATAAAACGATCTAGAGGTGGTTGAAGGGGACGAACCATCCGAAAAATCGAACTCTACTTTGTTTGACCACATATCTGCAGCTCCGCTCCCCTAATCTCCAAAAAGTTGATAAAAGGGACCTACGAACGCCGCACAGATCCTGAACGCTTGCGTGGGCTGTCTATTGTCCCGTACCCGTCATCATTATCTCTTGCCTCGACCCAGTTTCTCGTGCTTTCCCGCCATCATGATCATCACTCATTTGAATTTGAATTTGAATTCGAATCTCAGAAGAATCTCGAACCTCCTAGCGCGTTCCCGCCAAGGGGGCGCGAAAACAGCACATATAAGCGGGCCCAGTTCTGTAACGTTAAGTCCCCGACAGAGTTCTGCGGCAAAGCCGCTCGCCGCAATGGTTAGGGATAGGGCAGGGACACCGCCGGCGGCGAGCTCTGCCTCTCTGCCCTATGGTTAAGCACAGGGCCGCGGCGCTGCCGCAGAACTCTGTGGGGACTTTTATTCATTGTACATTTTCGCTCACTTCGCGTGTACTACTGCCGATAAAGGAGTTCCATCCCTCCGTGCACTACGTCGTGTCGCCCCGGTTATATCCGGGCCCTACTGCTCAAGGAGTCATCAGTCAGCCTTGTGCCGGCACAGTATTGTCAAAAATGACGCAAACGTAAACTCAAACTGGAGCGTGCTAGATGTGAGTGTCAGATGACTAAAATAACATTTACGAAAATTCACGATTTACGACCCATTATGTCGTAAATCATAAATCGTAAAAAAATCTTCGAAAATCGCCGTTACTCCTAAAATCGCGAATCGTAATTGCGCACACCCCTGCTTGTCAGGTGCTGAAAGTATCCAATGATAAAATTTCAGGGCGTCTAGCTCGTTGGGTTCACGGATTTTTCAAAAATCGAGCACACCTTACTATTACGTGAAGGGTGGAGATTCTCGCGGTGCTATTCATTTTCGTTGTTCAGACATATGCTCGAGACAGTTCCCTGAGTAGTTCGAGTTCCTCCAGACCACCAAGGCCTTCCATCCCTCCGGTTTCGACGAACTGGCACCAGAGTAGTCTAGAAAGAACAGAACACTGACCCGTCCATCGACTTCAAACCGCAACTCATTGCATAATAAAAGACGAATACAGTCTATCTTTTTAGAAGAACCATCAATGGAGCTAGGCGAAGACTCCACCGACTACAGAACGGTCTTGCGCGCGGTCGGCGAGAGCAAGACTCCTGCACGGTTTGATCGCGAACGTGCACTGTATGCAAGTCCAAGCAACTGTGCCGCCAAAAGGGCATTGAGCAGACGAGTGAGGAAGAAACCGCGAATGGGATTTTTCTTTGAATATTCACGTACTTTGGTGTAGATCTCCGAATACCACGACATAGGAATGTGAACGTCGGTCAGTGTATTGAAATCAGTACATGCCCACACTCCTTCCGCCACCCGCCGTCCTTCACCTCGGGCTGGAGTTAATTCAGTTAATTCATTGCATAATTTAAATAAAAAGACAAAAGGATAAAGGACCACGCCAATCAATCCCTTTTATGATGCCACGACTCCTACTTGTACGGGATGTCATGGAAGCGATTTGAACGCGTATTTGGCTATATCTGACTTGCGGTTGATAGTCGATGAGGATTTGGCAGTGGTGTATCTCTCCCAGGCAAGGCCACTACCAATTCACCAACCCTGGATGGATGGAAGGCTTGAGCGGTAAATCCGACCAAGAACCTGGTACTGGAATCCGATAATTGGATGCGAGCGACAGCCACAGCACATCCTACGATTCCGCTACACGCACCTCATAGGACAAAATACGCATTCACATCATCTCTGCGACATTTCTTTGAAGTAGAGTGCGTGACGCATCAAACAAGGGGTCTGATAACCCGTTCGTTCCCTCTCTGCTGCTCCACGTGTGCTCATTACGTACCCTCTTCTGGTGAGGAGCGAGAACAGCATTTTAAATACATTTCTGCACACACCGTGACATTGCATGTCTAGGATCCGTAACATAACTGCGCATATAGCTCCATGAATCTCCTAAAAAACCAGAAGTGAGGATTGTGAGGCGCGTTGTTCCGTCGAGCATAGAAGTACGATGGAGCATCCTATCTCCTGCCTAAATGGCAGAGGTTCATTGTGGTCCAGACGACTGCTTGATGATTCTGTAGTTTCCATCCAGTGTGGCGCGCTAAGAACAAGCAGGATTTGAAAGGCCTAGGCTTTCAAATGCTACTCTCGAGGCACTCAATAAATGGTGCTGATTTCTACGTAAACGTCAGAAGGGCACTGTTCGGTAATCGGGAACACTCAGCGCGAACACAGATTTTTTGTGCTTGCAGCTCTAAGGGTTTACTTGTTGTTCCGTCGCACGTGTTGCTCAATTGCTAACACCTAAGCTTCCTCACTGATTATTATTTCTCTTCGAATCATGAGCGTTCTTCTTCTTCAATCCGTCACAATCGTGTGCCTTTGTGTTGCAGACATAGCCTGCAGATCGGATTGAAATTTGTACTTGCTTCCAGTAAATAGGATGCCGAGTTTAGGGGGAATGAATGCCTTACCTTTATGTCTATGTCGCAGAGAAAATTTCAAGCAAATTTTCTATCTCATTACCAGCATGTTCCACTACAGTACGTTACAAAAAATTATTGAACGAAAGATAACACAAAACAGACACTAACGCTGGGAAAAAACACAGACACAATGTTTCATCTCAAATGCAATTGAGCACAACTGCAATGTGTGTATAAACGCCTTGCTTGATGGTGAGAACAACTCTACTCCTTGTCCTCGGGACCGGTCTGCACAGCAGCGCCCACATCCTGAGGATGGCCGTCCACGGGCTCGATCTGGAGCTGTGCCGACTCGGGCGACTCAGGAGATGTGTCCTCCTTGTTACCGAGGGGGTTGCACATCGAGGGTGGCGAAAGCGGCGACATTTCGACGTCCCGCTCGGCCTGGGCGTGCTCCTTAAACCAGGTCGTTTTGGGACTATGAGAAAGGCCGAGAGTGACTCTTCTTCAAACATGTAGGTAGGTTGGAATGGGCGACAGAACCGCCTTGTTATTGTAGCTGCGATACACTCACATTTCCACAGTACAACTATGAGGAACTCACATGCCTAACAAACGAAATCAGTTCGCGTCGAGGCTCAACGAGAATCTTCCTTCTCTTAAGCACACTAATTGCGACACCTGAAATGAGAAACCAAAAAGTCTACCTACTGGCGATGCTCCCACGGTGTAATTCCATCATGTCTATGGCGACGCTTTAACATACACACTTGTCACGATGCGCAGACTCTCCAGCAACTGTAGACGCCTGCAGCTACGTACTGATGAACGAGGAAACTTACATGCACACGAGCAGGCGATTCCCATAAGCGCTACACAGACCAAAGCAAGAAAGTTTCGAAGGGAATCGTAATCCTTCATTATACCTAAAAATCCGCTTGAGGTGGAGGGGCAGTATAGGTGTACGAGTCTTTACACCGGCTAATCAGGAAGACATCATTTGTGCTTCGCAATCATGTCAGTCGGCGATGAGACGATTCGTCGGCTGGGTAAATCGATAAACGTATCGATTTTTTCCGAGCCAGCCCAGCAAAAATCGATGCATATGATTTGCCCTACCGACCAATCGCTCCCGTTGTGAGTTATGAATGGGCCCTAAGCGAGACGTGGACTGTCACGACTCGCTTCTCTGTGCAATTTCGCGGCTATCAGGCGTTTTCCTCTGCGTTTCCTTGGTTCGCTATTCTGTATCATTGTCAATGCTGGCCAAATAAATAAATAAACAATAAAATTTTGTCCGCGAGCTACTCACTGCATGCTACACAGGTTTGAACGGAATGCGAGACCTCTGTTCGAACTGAAGCCCAGGAATTCCAAACGAAAGAGATTCCACAACGCTCTACGACTCCAGCCACTATTCCTCAAAAAGACGTCGATGTGTAGTGCTACAAGTGCTCACACTTGCATCAACCACTTTTTTGAACTTCAATTCCAACAGAGTAGGACATGTATAGTCACTTGTCAGACGGAGTATGCAGCTTTTCTCAGCGTGTAATACTTAATATGGGAGTCCGAAAAATTGATTTGATAGAGAAGTCAGTGAACTTAAGTGGTGTTTTTCAGAGTGACCTCTTGATGGTTGTAGAGATTTGTCTGTGATGTACCGTAATAGTTTCCTGGTAGACCAAGAATGAAGAAAAACTGTAGCATGTTAGTGCGGACCGATAAGGCAAACTGAGGCCTGCATGGCCTTGTCAAGCTTAGAAATTGACACGTAGAAGGTATGGAGCTGCAATTGGAGTCAGATCATAGCATTGACACGTAGAAGGTACGGAGCTACAATTGGAGTCAGATCATAGCATTATGATGAATTGGCTAATGTTACATTGAAGGGTACATGGGTACAATAAGGCGAGCAGTTCATCAGAACGACGGCAGCGACGAGGTGGCCTGAGATATAGCGTTGCAGACATGAGTGGTGGTGGGGAGGGTTATCTGAAATTCGGTTTTATGCTTTATGAGTGGTGTTCACATCATTCTTGTCAAGTAGAGTAGAGTAATTTTGTCTCCGGTAAGCCACTGTGTTCGCCCCCTAACTTTGTCTTCAGCTGGTTCCTAGATGAAGAAATTTAGGTCACTAGTCCACTAAACCATCCTTGTACCACGTGCGAATTCTGGGTAGATAATTGCCATGTATAATCTCTCTGTGATGTCTGTATCAGTTTTGGAAGTGTTTCTCCTTGCAACCTCATTTTCATGATGGACAAGTTATGCTTTGGCTGCCTTCATTGCATCTTAACTATTCCTCTTTATACATATCTTCACCATTCTGAAATTTTGTTTCTTCCAAGTTTTCACCAGGGGTTGTTTACGGTGTTGATCATGAATCAGGAATTGTATCCGACAGTACAATATAATCACTGTAGGATAAAGCAAGTATAAGTACCGTGACACAACTTGGTCTGTACCGCCATTTTCTTCACTTAGTCGCACTGATTTCTAATGTCGTACATTGGGGCGGAAATAGCGCTCAAGAAATGTATACGTTAAAAATGTATCCCGAATTGGTGGCCATACAATAACATCGCCAGACAAAATTTCGGTGAAGTCGGCTATCCTGCCTCTACCATTCCACTGGCCCACACTAACTGTAGCTTACAGTAACAAAGAAAACGGATACCAGATTTGTAATGAAGTTAAGTCAAAAAACTTTTCAACCCCTGGAGCCGTGAGCGCACAATACGGCATGGCGGTGTCTATGAGTAGGGGGAGAGTGGAAAACAAGTAGCAAGACGACCACTAACACGAGTTGGATAGAGCATTGTCGTTTGATATATTTCACTAGAACTAGCATCGAAGAGCTAGTAAAGGTTAGAGGTTTCTCTACAGAAACCCGAAGAACAATACAAAGCCATGTAGTGTATATGATTGGGGTGCTGATCTCAAATTTTAGGTTTTTAGTATACGTTTAGTTTATAAATACGATAGGCTTAGACTTTCGGCGGTAAGGCCAGTATCATTGTCAGCCGCCCCATCCCCGATTTGGATGAAAGTTTGACTACGGCGGTTATTTGAGCTGCTGCTGATCACGAACATGAGATCCATTTCGGTAAGACAGTGGAGAAGGTAGATGTGGCTGTAATATCAATGTGCATTGCTGATTTTACTTAGGAAAGAAGAGCGTGTCTTCAGCGAATTTAGCTATACTATGCCAAGCATATGTGAGATAAAAAGTTGCCACAAAACGTTCTTAGTTTAGTTGTTAGTTTCTATCTAATCAGTAGTTAGTCGAACATTCTGCGGTTTGTTATTGCTTCATGTTTTTGTTTTCGTTGCTATTTTGTTGACATATTATGCCAAACGAATATAATCGTGTAATAAAATAATAGTGTAGAAAATGAATGACAGATTCAGAACAGCAACTCAAACTAATCCCGAAAACAAATTTTCGTCAGGGGTAATGACCCGGCCAGCCCTATTCACCCGTACCTGCCGAAGACTACTGTATTCCACCATAATACTAAATACGGAAACCATGTACGTAATGAGCGCCACAAACAAACTCTGGTGAAAGTTTGGGTTAAAAAATGTCGACCTCAACGTCTGGAAACGTAAAGGTGCAGTGATGCTGGCCGAAGCATAACTTGTAGATCGTGCTTGCAAATAATGTTACAATGAGAAACGCTTCCAAAACTGATGTAGAACTTTACAGACAGGTCATGTAGACACCATCTAACCAGAACTTCCCAAGCAACACCAGCATGGCTTAATGGATTAGGGAAGTAACTCTAGGAAAGCCTGTTCTTCTAAGAGCAAATTGATGGGAAGGTTATGAAGCGATCACAGTGTCTTACCGCTGATAAAATTACACTAGGTTGATAAAAATGATAGGGACACTACTGAAAATGCATAAAGCTGACTTCTGGAATTAAGCCTTAGATCACCTTCTTGTAAGTCCACAACTCTATTCAATCGGACACCTCATCGCTATCGTCATTGTTATGAACTGCTCACCTCGGTGTACCCCTACAGCTTCCAGTGCAACATTAGCCAATTCTTCAGAATGTTAAAAAGAGCTGTAGGAACTGAATGCAATTGTAGCTCTATACCTTTTGCGTGTCAACTTTCCTTCTCAGACAACCCGCCCCATTTTAACAACCCTCAAGAGGTAACGGAAATGGATTGCAAAGCACATATGGTTCGGAAGTTAGAGGAGTACCGAACCTGTCAATGTCAAGCACAATCAGTTATCTATGTAAAGAACTTACGACCACCATTAAAAATCTCCTCGCAGTTGGTAGCAGCGCAGAAGCGAATGCTCCACTGGTTACCTTGAAAAAAGGAAAAGTACAAAGACGTGAATTGGAAGGTATTAATTATAGTGTACATGGATCTATCCTAAGGAGGGAGGAGCAGACCCGTAAAGTTCATTCCTGGAGCCGGATTCATTAACGACTGACCCATGGGAATAGCGGGTAGAGATACTCACGATGAAGCATTCACCTCTATCCTTTATCCTTTCTCTACTCCTTATACCCCTTATAACCGTCTCTCATACCTAACCATCCCTTGGATGTTGTAGGGACCCCAACGCTACGAATCAGCCAACTGTATGTAGTTCTTTGGAACATTCCAGGGGGGGGGGGGGAAGGTTGCCCTACGCTTCTCCACAGATTGATACCTGGGCATACATAACCTAGGCATCTCAAGCTCGGCCAAGCGTAAAGTTGTAGCTAACAAGAAATGCTTACCAAGCAGGCCATTAAGGTTATTAACTGCATTTGTACCATTTCGGTCCAAACATTGCGCACCACTTAAACAGAATTCCCACTTCTACTCATAACTGAATTCGCATACAAATATGAATAGCAGCTTAGGGTGTATTTGTTTAGAACCAAGGTTTTCGAAAGGCAGCGGTGATTGGAAACCTCAAATTTGAGAGAGGAAATGAACAATCGCATGGAGAGGATTTCGCCTTCCATACGGTTGTTCCTTTTTATTATTTTGTTTAGTCGACTGCAACTTCATGTGTTCGAGCCTCTGCTGCCTCTATGACAGGCTTTAAATTGACCGCAGAAACGTCCACTTCAGCATCCTGTCATCAGCAATTGGAATCGACATGTTCTAAGTACTGAGCAGCAACGCATTCAGACTATGACCCTGAGTGACCTCTACCGCCCAGGTATCGTAGGCGCGTGATATGTTTCCCAGAACCTGCCAGATAATGTCTCCAACCGTGGGTGCCATTAAGAGTGTCTATTGCCAGCTAATAATTACTACCATCACCTACCGTAAGCATCGTAATCGACACTTCTCGCATGCTTGAAAGATGGGCCATCGCGGAACTCGGAGAAGCTATTAGGCCAACAGTCTCGGTAAAGATGCTCTGAAATGATAATTACGTGAAACTTATCTTGGAAAATAATCAAGAATGAACAAACACACTTATCGAGGAACTTGACAGCTGCAGCTCGATTTCTACGCACGAGTCATTACACGCTACCTCAAACAACAGAAAAGATGTTGAAAGGCAAGCTCAACCGAAAAATGAGGGTGCAACCAAGTTCGAAGACAACCTTAACAGATGTCGCGGCGTTACAAGGGGGATACACTACTTCGCCAGTATTCCACGCGTGTGAGATGTACGGGCAATGGTGCCTGTTCTGAAAGGGTTGTGATAATGAAGGGTGCTCTCCATCTGTCCTCACCTCTATGATGTCCTCTATGTAAGATGCGTTTGAAAACAGTGCAAACAAACTACTGTGAGCATAAGCCGAAAACATAACTCCCAAATCGCCTCGTCGCGGCAGAACGGACACTCCAGACGGTAGTGCTGATAGCCGAGCTTGAACAACGCCAGCAAAGCGACAACCTGAACCATGTTGCTGACGGGCTGATATGCGTCAGTATAAATCACCCAGCTTTTTGCCTGTAGCAGGTTTTAGAAGTACCCGCAAAGCAGGAGAAAAGCGGAAAGTAAACGCAGAGCCCTTGGAAAAGGAAAAACGAAAGAGCCATTCAAAAACAAAGTAAAAACAGAAGTTATCATACCTTAAGAATGACTGCCATCTCAGGAAACAAATTTAGCCGTGTGACTGTAGATAGTCTTCACGAAACCTTCACTGAAAGCTCTACCTTGGCACTCGTTACAAAATCGAAGGACGTGAGGGCAATCTCAACAAAAACTGGGAACTCAGTGCTTAAACCCTCCAGAGGTCCACTATGGAGTGACTCGACAGAATACGAGAAAAGCATCGGCTGGATCAAGCGCGAGAATGAAACAAGTAGAAGACAGAAAAGCTTTCTCAATCGCAAAGCTTTAGCACACAAAAACTACATGCAAGTCGAAGTGTACGCTTCTTGTGACCCACATTTGCAGGGTAGCGTTCAAATGCAGGCCAGACCACGCGAGCTTCTCGAACGAGCTCCGTGTAATCGCGTAATCGTTGCGGGACCAAGTGCACATGTACATGGATCAAGGATTCAATCAATGAACTCCGCATCTTTGAGGGAGAAATGGCAAATCTGGCATGAACGAAGCCTCCGGACAAGGTGTGAGTCCTTTCAGAAGCTGAAGCACGAAGGGTTGCGTCTGAGTGGTTATTTCCGCGCAGCGTCTGCACAGAACCCCCGCCCGAGTTCTGTGGTCAGTATGCGAGGGCTACCGAGGGCCGAACGACCTCGGCTAAAGAAGCTAGTTCGACTGGGGACTCTGAATGTGGGAACGCTGACCGGGAGATCTAGGGAAGTGGCTGACCTGATGAAGCGCAGAAGGATACAAGTCCTGTGTCTGCAGGAAACGCGATGGAAAGGGGCGAAAGCCAAGGAGATCGGAGAAGGGGTCAAGCTGTACTACAACGGAGAGGACACCAAGAGGAACGGGGTAGGGATAGCTGTCGCGGAGTCCCTCAAGGATTCAGTAGCGGCTGTCCAAAGAATAAACGACCGCATCATGTCACTACGGCTGGACACGAAGGAGGGTTACTGGACCATCATGTCCGTCTACGCTCCGCAGACCGGATGCTCCGAGCACGACAAGGATGACTTCTACCTCTCGCTCGAGGAAGCCATAAGGTCCGTACCAGAAGGCGACTACCTCTCCATAGCAGGGGACATGAACGGGCATGTGGGGAGTGGCAGAAGAGGAGTGGAAAGGGTTCATGGAGGAAAAGGGATCGGCCTGGTAAACCCGGATGGAGAACGAATTCTGGATCTGGCTATCGCCCACGACCTGGCTGTCTGTAGCACCTTCTTCGCGAAGAGGGAGAGCCAGAAGGTGACCTATGCTAGCGGAGGAAGAAGAACGGAGGTCGACCACATCCTGGTTCGAAGGGCTGCCCTGAAAACAGTCCGGAATGTGAAGGTCATTCCGGGAGAAGACGTGGCATCACAGCATAGGCCCTTGGTAGCCGACCTTAGCATACCTCTACCCACCAGGCCCAAAGTGAGGACGGAACCCAGGATCCGATGGTGGAGGCTGCGGGGTTCAGAGCGGAACGAGCTACGAAGGGCAGTGCTCGAAGCAGGCCTTCCAGATCCAGCTGGTCCCGTGAATGAGACCTGGAGGAGGGTAGCCGAAACAATCCTGAGATGTGCCAAGGAAACCCTGGGAGAAACAAAGGGAGGAACCAGAGGGAATAAATCGGCATGGTTCTGGAACGAAGAGGTGCAGGCTGCGGTGAAGAGGAAGAAGGAGGCCTACAAGCTGTGGCAAAAGACGAGGGCACCCGAGCATCTCACAGCCTACAGGAAGCTGAAGAGGCTGGCAAAAACAGCTGTAGCGAAGGCAAAGAACGCGGAAATGGATGCCCTGTACGAGAAACTAGACGGGCCAGAGGGAGAGAAGTTCGCCATCCGCCTGGCCAAGGCGCGTCATAGAGCTAGCCTCGACATTCGAGTAGTGAAGACTGTGAAGAGTGCTGACGGTAGAGTGTTACGGAAGCCGGTCGACGTCAGAGAGAGATGGGAGGAGTACTTCAAGGAACTCCTGAACGAGGAGTTCCCTCGTCGGGAGGCCGAGGAAGAACAGCCAACGGAAGGACCCATCCCACCCTGGACGCAAGAAGAGGTTCGCAAGGCCATACGGAAGATGAAACTCGGAAAGGCAGCAGGGCCTGACGGTGTGCCAGTAGAGGCTTGGAAGGTGCTCGGGAACCTCGGAATCAACTGGCTGACGCAGTTCCTCAACAGAATCACGAAAGAAGGTAAGATGCCGGATGACTGGAGGAACAGCACCATAGTCCCCATCTTCAAGCAGAAGGGAGACGCTTCCGAATGCTCCAACTACCGAGGGATAAAACTGATCTCACACACGATGAAGATCTACGAACGACTGGTAGACTCAAGGCTGAGGGAGATGGTACCCATCTCCCAGGTGCAGTGGGGCTTCATGCCTGAGAGGTCCACCACAGACGCCATCTTCATCGCTCGTCAGGTGATGGAGAAATATCGGGAGAAACGAAAACCCTGCTACCTGGCATTCCTGGATCTGGAGAAGGCCTACGACAGGCTAGCTCGGACCGTAATCTGGAATTCCCTTCGAGGGAGGGGTGTCCCGGAACGTCTGATCACGGTCATAAGGGACATGTACGAGGGCTCGAAAGCGGCGATACGAACTCCACACGGGGTGACAAGGAAAGTGGACATCACAGTGGGGGTACACCAAGGGTCGGCTCTGAGCCCGTTCCTCTTCCTGCTGACGCTTGACTCTATAGTGAACCACCTTGAGAAAGGCCCTCTCAGAACGATCCTCTACGCGGACGACATCGCCCTAGTAGCCGACAACCAGGAGGAGCTGGAGGAGAAGGTGCAGCTGTGGCAGAGAGCCCTTGCGGACAACGGCCTTCGGCTGAACGTGAAGAAGACGAAGTTCATCAGCTCTGAGCACTGCGCTGGATCGATCCTAGACTGCCAAGGGGAAACGATCGAGAAGGTGGAAGAATTCCGCTACCTCGGAAGTGACCTATCCGAGGAAGGAAGTGTGGACCAGGCGGTCAGGGGACGGATAAACGCAGCCTGGCTCAAGTGGAGGGAGTCCACAGGGATCCTCTGCGATCGTAGATGCTCCAGGACGCTCAAAGGGAAGCTCTATAGAACAGTTGTAAGACCTGCCCTCCTCTACGGCAGTGAGTGCTGGGCCCTGGGTAAGGCGCAGGAGCGGCAACTGCACGCGGCAGAGATGAGGATGCTGAGGTGGGCATGTGGATGGACCCGTCGGGACAGGGTGCGAAACGAGGATGTTAGGGCAGTGATGAAGACTGCCCCGATCCAGCTGAAGATGAGGGAGCAGCGCCTAAGGTGGTACGGACACGTCCTCAGAAGGCCAGAGAATCACCCCGTAAGGTTGGCCCTAGATTACGAGGCACCCGGAAAGCGTCCGAGAGGAGCCCCTAGGAAAAGATGGAAGGATGTCATCAAGAGAGATCTCGCCGAAGTCGGCGCCACGGCAGATGACGCCCTTGATAGGATGAGGTGGCGACAGATCACAAGAACAGCGGACCCTGCGACTGCGCGGGACTAAACGCTCAGGAGAAGAAGAAGAAGAAGAAGAAGTCTGCACAACGGATTTCTTTCTTCCGCCTTGCGCTGCCTATGAGTGAGAGGAGGAAGGACTCTTGAAGAGAGGAGGATGAAGAAATGTGTACGTTGAGCTGGGGACACAGCTTGTGCTTGAAGGCTCACTAAGAAGTTTCAACCGAGTAGTGGCAATTACGTAGGGACCTGAACAGCTAATCCAGCCACTGTGTCGATCAGTCAGAGTTGAACAGTCTCCCTAAAGGATAAAAAGGATAGAGGACGGCGTTGCTCAATCCCTTCTGGGATGCGCCAGCGCATTCTACTTCTACGGGATGTCGTGGAGGCGACATGAATGCGTATTTGGCCATACAATGACTTGCGGTGGCCAGCCGATGAACAAGTCAGCGCTCTATCCTTCCCAGACAAGTCTGGTACCAACTCACCGACCCCGGAGGGATGGAAGGCTTGGTTGGCCTGGGCGGGAAATCCGAACCAGGAACCTGGTATCGGGTGCACGCGACAATCGCGCCTCCTCCGACTGCGCTACACACGCCTTAACAGTGAAAATGAATCAACTAGCCCTGAAAATGAATCAACTAGCCCTGAAAATGAATCAACAGTCTCCCTAAACCAAATAAATTGCAGGTGTCACACCATAATGGCGGTTCAAAAAATCTGCCGTCGGCTGCCGTTTGGGGCATCTTTTCCTTGTCGAGACTGAATCTAAGCAATGCTCGGAAATCTATACGAACGGCTAGAGATCGAAAGTGGAGCAAGGGTTTCTGTATCAGATAGGGCAACAGTCGGTCTCTCTAGTGGCACGGACTTTGCTCTAGACGAATAAGTCCCTCAACGTCAATTTCTAATTAAAACGACTTAGGCCGATACCGTGTTTTAGTATCACTTCTTTTTGGTTCGAACGCACGTGGAACGACCACGGTGACGTGTCTTCTGAATCCCGAAGCACGACGCCTATTACTTGTACGACACGTACTCGGTCCATGTGCTCGTCGTCTTAGAGGTGCCAAGGACAGAGGGACAGAGCCCAGCTCTATTATAAATAGTACAATGTTGAGAATTCTCCATGATGAGTGTAGCCTCGGTTCAGTGTCCGAATGAAGCTCGCCTTCCAATGCTGTCCTAGTTGAAGAGATATATTTATTAGAAATTGCCGTAGAACAACAACCGTCTCGAGGAGAATGCACGAAGGAGAAATTGAAAATGTTTAGTGAACTGCAGCACTTCACTAACTCTGTGTTCGAGCAACGAGGTAGTCAGAGCTATCTAAAAATGTTTTGGCGCTCTCTAAACAATCACAACAAGGCGATGGATTCCCTAGAATCCTATACAACATAGGGTTACAAAACCTTTGTTAATCGGATGGTTCGAGCTGATTGACATGCTGAAAACAACGAGGATAATGCACAGTTTAGTCAATATTTTCTCAGTTTTCCAGAAAACTGCCTGCTTATCCTTCACTCGTAGATCCTCTCCAATGGCGTAGCAGCCTTTCAAGCTCATATTCAGAGTGAGGAGCTAGCGCTGCCAGCAGGTCATGTTCAGGCGACGTTGCCACTTGCTGCAGTCATCGCCCGTCGTGCGGCTGAAAAACGGTTCCTGCGATGGCAACTTCCAATTTTGAAGGACACCAACCGTATGTCGAAAACGGATCCGAGGTGCTTCAAGTATAAAGGACAAATTCAAGAACGCTGTTGCTCGACGATGTTTTGTTGCTGTTTGCTTTTCTCTTTTCTCTCTTTTTCTTCTTCTTAATTTTTCTTCAGATATACATCTCGCAGTGTGATTCGCACAATCCGATGTAGCATATAGCAGGCGCGCAGTCGTCTATCTATGTGTCAGTCCGGTCCGCCTGTCTGTCACCACATGGAGGCGGGGTGCATTTCGGAGCATGAATCGCATGAATGCGATCGAGGATGGAAAGGCTTCATAGGAACCGTTTTTGAAGACCACACCCTACTATCCTACTCTATACATACATTATACGAGTCCACTTTATTGTTCAGTTTAGTGGATATAAGCAGACCTAAAAAGGAAGAGCCGCTGCGGCGAAGGTGCTCTGTTTTCGGGGTTTATTTGCAGAAACTAGACGTTTGGCTGCATGGCTGCCACTGAATGTCGGGTAATTGTCATACAGCTTGTGCTGGAGTGGGGGGCGTTTTGATTTGAGCATTTTCTATGAAATGTGATCAGAGAAGCATGTTGTGTCTTCATCAATAAATTGCCTTCGAAGCGTAGACAAAATATCGAGAACTTCATATAAAAATCTACAGGAACCACGCATTTTGCAATAAAAATGAAATTCTTCGTGGTGCTGTGTGTTTTCAGTGTTTCACTCGGTATGCTACAGTTTTTCGTAATAAAACTTTTACGGCGAAAGCGATGAATCTTTTCACGTGAGCAATTTAGGCAACGAAGTGACTCTCAACGAATACCTTCATCATGTTAATCCTGTTAGGTCAGAGGAAGGTAGTCCAGAACAGTTCTTATGATTTCAGTAACTTCCAATTTTCAAAGATTTTGTTAGCAACGCTAACATTATGGTGTATTGAAGACTTTTAGAATGCGGAATCTCCTGCCCTGCGATTGCTCTTGCTGAATGCGCACAAGACTACGCCTATGAGGAGGACTATGAGGAGGATGCCGCCTCGAAAACGGAATGTTTTGCCCCTCAAGTAAGCCACTTTAGAAATAGTTTGATTCTCCCCAAGAGCAATATCTATTTGTTTGTTTAGTTAGTTATTTATGTTTGAAGAATATAGAATATAGTATTTAAGAATGTAAAGCATGAAAAAGTAAAAACCCATGATTATAAAAACCGATGAATGATAGACTGATGGCCTTATTTTGCCTCATCGGGCTCACGCGCATGCCACCATGTAGACGGAATGAAACGCCATTCACAGCGACGTGAGTGTCCCACAAATGAGGTCGTGCAACATCCCAGTTAATTTGGACGTAATGATTCTTGTTTAGACAGGAGGTAAGCTCAACCGGAGCTCTTCCTTTGCTCAAACCTCGTTCGGAAATAATTTTGTCGAGTTTTCTCCTGAAGTATTTCGGAAGCGCAAATAGACATTCGTCGTCGTCATCGTCATGTTCTTCCACAGCGTTCGTCTCATTTCGTCACAGCATCCACTTTTATCGTGCCGAGACGCCGCATATCCCAAGCCAGGGCTAGATTAGGGTGGGCACTAGCAACCTTCAACTCCATGTGTATCAAACCAGCGCTGTTCTAGGCCGGCTTCCAATTACCTTGAGGCGGGCGCTGCTTTCTTTTCCAAACGTGGCCGCATCATCATGGGCGAGTTTTGTCTGTATTGATTAGTTCATATGCCGGGACATGGGATTCACAATTGCTCCTTTCTCAAACCATTGACTATTGTATTGATTATTGATCATTATTGATTAATATTGACTATTGTATGTACATTTGAAAGCCCACCACAACTCCATGCAAGTGGTGGTCCAATTATTTGATTTTTTCATTTTTTGCTTAAGCCTAGAGCTGTTATAGAAGATAGAAGCTGTTAGGAGGATGTTTAGTTGCGATCAAAACTCTTGCGCCAGGCGGAACTCGAACCCGCATCTTCTGCTTTCCGGGCAGCGATGTTCGCCTTACACCACCAGCGCTGTTTGACCGAACATAACATCCACGATATGAAAAACATCATTTCTACGAAGGCCTTCAGCTTAACCGGTTCCATGCTGATATCAGCGGCCGGCTCATCCCGATATCACGGGTGAGTGCTGATAGGCGAGATTGCTAGGAAGATATCGTGGATGTTATGTTCGGTCAAACAGCGCTGGTGGTGTAAGGCGAACATCGCTGCTCGAAAAGCAGAAGATGCGGGTTCGAGTCCCGCCTGGCGCAAGAGTTTTGATCGCAACTAAACATCCTCCTAACAGCTTATATTTCATTTTTATTACTGTACATTTGCGATGGACGCGCGGAGCGCAGTCCGAGGAGGTACCATCTGACGCGCGCACCCGATTCCAGGTTGCTGGATCGGATTTCCCGCCCAAGTCAACCAGGTCTTCCATCCCTACGGGGTCTATGAGTTGGTACCATGGGATTACCAGACTTGCGTATGAAGGGTAAAACGCAGACTTGTTCATCATTTGGCTACCGCAAACCATTGCATGGCCAAATACGCATTCAAGTTGCCTTCACGACATCCTGCAGAAGTAAAATGCGTGGCAAATATTGAATGGGATTAATTTACGGCGTCCTTTATCCTTTTATCTTTTTGGATAATATTTGACAGATTATTAATGCCGATAACGCATTTCAAAACAATGACCACATGCTTTTCAAGGACTGGAATCTTAATGCTTTAGGCACCGTTTATACTTTCGATGCCGAGCTACGCGACGCAACGCATTCCGGCCAAATTGATCGATCGCGTCGCCTGATCAGTGTGGCCACAAGGGGTCGTTTAGTGTGCGCGCGAGGCGCAACGCGGTGCATTCGTAGTGGCCAAATTGATTGAGCGACGCGATTGATCAATTCGGCCACTACACATGACATCGCGTCGCGCGTCGCGCACACACTAAACGACCCCCAATACGTGACGTCGCGTCGCTCGCCGTCGTAGAACATAGAGTGCCAATCTTCGCCTTTGGACAGCGCAGCACAAGATGCAATTTTCTTAACAGCTAGTGTGCGATAGTACCAACAATCTGTGAACAAGCAGCAAACACACTGTGGATAGAGCAAGTGCACCTTTCCGTGTTCAGATTGTATATGAGCCTTCGTATTCGTGCTGGAGAGCTACGCTGAAGTGTGAAAGCAAGGGCCGGCCTGTGCAGCTGCGCGTTGTTGTGGATGAGAAGACCTTGTACGCGATTGAATTAAAACCAATATGTTTGAACCTCTTAATTTTTGTACCTTTTTCCAGCGTGCAAGCAGTCTCAAACACCGACTTGACAATGCAAGCGGTGTGTCGAAGAAATGGCCGCTACGTGTCCAAAATAGGGCGGCCAATTGATAATGTTTACTGCCACATTCCAAGCGCGGATGGAGACGTCTAAGACAGGACGACTCGCAGAGAACAGCATGTTCAATCGAATGTTCAAATAAAGAGGTTTTCAGAAGAAGGTGCTGTTTCTTAGGGAGACGCGCCATAAATGTGTTTTGTAAGTCCTAAGAGTCGTGATCAATTGTCTTGTAAGTTCTAAGAGTCGTAATCAATGGTCACTTTTCAAAACTATCGACCTTGTTGAATTTCTCTTCAGCTTTTTCGCTGTGTAGATGCGATTCTGCTACCTTTTTTTCAGAATTTTGACCATCTCTGTTCTTCTGCAACTGTTAACAACGCGTGTTTGTCCACACATTCCTCTACGGCTTCTACAAACTCCATCTGACATGCTGCATCAATATTTATTTATTTATATACACAGAAATGTGCGCACAACCCTAAAATAGAAGAAACTGAGGGACATGGCATTGTGAGTAATACAACGCGGTGAAGAAAAAACAAAAACAAAGAAACCTCAGCAAATCAAAGTGCAACATCAGGACGTACTGTAGTATTTGCCGGAGAGAGGAAAACTTGATGAAAAAAACAAGGGCTGAAATATTTTGGTGTAAGGCAGAACTAAGGACTGAGGGCTGATTAGTGGAGCTGGTGATGGAGAAGAGCAGTGGCCCGCTAAACACTGCAAGTCGCTGTCGAAAACGGCTCCGGATACCAGCTTAGTAGGTCCGTCAACTCCATCACTCCATCAACGCCCGCATAACGTCTGCCGTTGGGATGGGAGAGTATCGAAGGTTTTTAGTGCTATGTAGATAAGATACGAAACATGACTTCGAAAAAAACGAAAGGTAAGAGCTACAACGGTGAGCAAGAACAGGAAGGAATACAGCAACCTCAATATGCGTGAAACTGAAGCACCAGTATCCTACAAAAATGAGACCTCAATAGAGTAAATACAAATACAGTAAAATCGCTTTGGCAAAGTCAATTTTAGTCCTGAAGGAAAATAGAATGATCGAAGAGGTGGTAACGAAGCATCTTATGCAGTAGAACAGCATGGTCTCACAGCAAACATGTGCAATCACTGTGGCAAATCACAGAACGAATATATTGCCTGAGATCCTGCGTACCTACAATAGAGATCTGCTTTTGAGTGCCTTCAAGTCCTATTTTCGCCCGGTTTTGGAGTGTGGAACACCCCTTTATAATCTCGGCAAAAGAAACACATTAGTATCTTGGAAAGTAACTTCACGAGAAAACGCTACACATCACATTATTTTATTTACCTATTCATCTACGGCGTGGGAAGATTCCACAGAACGGATTACAACGGTGCTTGGGACTGCAACGGGTGCTTCAAAAGGGCGGCGAGTTTTGTTCGCCTTTCAACCTTTCAATGAAAGCGTAGGAAGGCTGGTTACGACGTTAAAGGTACGGTGGATGACTATGACTATAGATCCAATGACCCTATTTGGGGTACGGCTGACCCCTTCTAGAAATATAGAAACATTGACCATCTGAGTGATGGCTACCACATTTTAGCTACTGTGTCATTTCAAGCCTTTTTTTTAGCTTTGTTTAGTGCAAGAAATCAGGAGAGAATCATCATACATACATAGAAACAGATCCCTGTGGATGTACATAATTGTCTGCTACGAATGAGTTGCCTCCCCCCCCCCCCTTGCCGCTCACTGAAATGCTTTTAAAAATTTATTCTTCTGCTTCTGCCTCATCGGAGCTGATTCCGAATATAAGATTCATTCTCTAAAATACAGAATTTGAAGAGAGTTATGGAATGGCAACACAGATGACTTTCGTTTTCTTTTTTCGAGACTATACGACCGGTACTGTAGCACGTCTGATACGGTACCGCACAATATGCTAAATTGTTTGCCGTAGCTCTTAGCCGCCCAGTACGTCAGTATCCAGATAGATGCTGACCTAATGAACGTTGTCACTCTCTCACCACGTTGAGGTGGCTACGGATCGAGAGAGAAAACGGGACATAGACAGTCACGTGATACAAACACAGACGAATACGTAGACGACCACACGCTGATTAACTACTATTCCATCTGGAAACTGTTTCACATGCATCGCTTGTCGTGCAGACGCAAGCCATCATGCAAGCTGTTCTTTATCTGTTGAAATGAGTTTCCAAATCCCATTTTCAGAACTTAAGCTTCATGCTTAAATCGGTGCAAGTGAAAGCATGCGAAAAACAGCTTAATCTTTTTGTTGTTACTGTCTGTATGAACACTGAAAAGTAGCTCAACATGCAAGATTGAAAGCACACCATGCAGTCATGCGTGCATTAAAGAAAACATGCGATAACACTTCATGCAGGCATGCAAAAAACGACGATTTTCATGTGAAAGCAACAAAAAAACAAAAAAGGAAAAAGAAGAAAACCTAAAAAAGGGAATAGACCCTGCTCCTATGTACTGGGGCTCTTGTGTGCGTTTTGCTATTCATCACAGGTTACCGAAGGCAATGCAGAGCTTGCTTCTTTACAATGGCTCCCAATTAACACAGCTCCCAATTACTTCATTACATACAGCTCCCAATTACTTCAACATCGTGAAACTTTGTTGGATTCATAGGCAAGAGGACTCTTCACATTTTAAAAATGCATTTCCCACTACAATACAATCCTTTTTAGCCTATCCCACGACTGAGCTTTTCCATTGTGGTCGCTTGACTGATCGAGCCCGACATTACTTCCAGCAATAGTTCTCTTCTGCTTCATCGAGTATCAGCTTATTTCGTCTTTCGCCACTTTAAGTACATTGCTCACAGTGCGTACGCAGTCGTTCATTGCCATTGCCCCTCATATGGCTCTTCTCGCTCTGTTCAAACTTGATGTTCATCTCGGAACTATTAACCGCCAGAAGGAGGCTCTAGCGGAGGAAGAACTGCCCAACTGCGTACCGAGTTGGACTTCTAGAAAAGCGGCGACGAGTAGAAGCAGTAAACCGCAGGCTTAGCAGGCGACTCAGCAGTGCAGTCGCTGCAAAGAAACCAGATCAAAGGGAAGTAGAAGAAATGGTCTACAACGGTACCTAGTACGCATTTAGCGAGAACATATCGTTCAAATCTGGACTATCGAAGCGGATTGTTGACGCACCCGAAGCGAAATTATGAAGAGTCGAATCTGATGAAGCATAGAGCATACATCGGACTCAGTCAAACGAAGCGAATGTCCATGAAAAGCCGACACAATCAGCTCACTGCTGGGTGTGTCCCTACTCCAAAGTTCAAAACAGAAATCGCAGAGTACGAAGCACACTTGCCGAGAATTATCCAGCTACGATGTGTTCTCAAGGAATATCGGGTATCTCCGTAAACCTTATCAGAAACTACGGCCTAGTCAGTTGTCGCCGCTGTTGTCAGAAAATTGGCGCAATCGGTCTTAGCGCCGATTTATGGAACACTCAAGATCGGTTTTAGACCGGTGTCGAGCTTAAGCAGCTCAGTCGTTTCAAGCTAAGACACATTCAAACATATTTAACATGCAGTTTTAAAAGGATGCCATGCAAACCGTACATAGAACTACTTCTACTAGTTGTCAGCTCAAGCAAGAAGCATGCAAACATACAGTACTGAGGCAAATATAGGCGGCTTCGGCGTTTTGAACACTAGTCTGCAAAAGCCTCGTTGAGGTTTACCAATTTCCACGTGCCTTCATGTCTACGTGTAATTTTCCACAAAACTGCTGCATACAGTGCAAGAATGGCAAGAAAAGGAATTTGACGAAAAAATTCAAGACTGACCAAATTCGCCGTAAGCTGAAGTGGTTTAAAAGCCGACTACTGAAGAAAACAACGTGACGCACAAGGGATGAACACTGATTATATCCAACATTTTTCCTGCGAAGCTCTGGGATCTCTGTCACAACCTCACTGACAACACGGAGTCTTAGGACACCTTCACCACTTCGTCGTCTTTGGTGTTTCATCAATTTAGATAGTCTAGTCTACCTCCCTACGAATATACATGTTTAGGTTTAATTACCCAAGTTTGAGATGGAAGGACTTTGCATTCCCGAACTGCGTAATCGTGACCTGGCCACCATGGAGGATCTCTTGCTGAATGGCCGCGAAAGCACATAAATCGAGTGCCTCAGCGATAAACTCGTGAAGCTGCAGAGTCTCAATGTGGTCCACATGGACCTACAAAGGTTGAAGAATTTGCCAAAACTACCTCTGCTGGGTAAACTGGTTATATCCTACAACAGCATTGTCGGTGAACTCGAGCATGTGGCTTACAAAAGCCCTGATCTTCTTCCATCCCAACATTGTCTCTAACAAAATCGCGAAAATTGAGAACCTCGAATTACACGAGAAGATGAAACTGTGCGAGCTTGATTTACTCAACAACCCTCTATCGGCAGGAAGTGATGGGGGAATACAGAACTAACATCTTTGAGATGATACCTTCATTGCAAACTGTTGATGGAGCGAATGTTAACGGTGAAGACGTCGATGACTCACTAGATGGAGAGGATGGCGGTGAGGGTGAGGATAGCGGAGACGAATATCCGCTGTCACCCTCAACGCCATCCTGATACCAGCACAACAGATACTTGAAGAGGATGAGTGGGTGTAGTGCCGACGCGGTGGAAGAGAGGTCCATATTGTGAACGGAACGATTTGAGCAGGATGGGAAATTAGCAAGCTGACGGGAACACCACCAAATCTTTATGGAAAACCTGAAAACCACAGCTTAAACAGAAAGGTTCATAACAAATGGTATAACGTGAGCTGCATTGAAAAAGAATCCAAGAGTACCATCAGTAGGCAGTGAAGGTAGCCTGTGTCCACTTAAGGCACAGTAAAGCTGTAAGCCACTTGAGGTTGATGACAAAGCAGTTCGTTGAAAAATGTCATTTATTGTGCACTTGTTAAATTTCTTGAGTTGATTTTTTCAAACCTCTTCAAACTCATGGCGAAATTGGCTAGGTTTGAATTTTTTTGAAAAGGTGTCAAATGCGAGGTCCTTTCCACCTCCCATTTAACACCTTGTTCAACAGGAAGGTACAGTTTTCTAGAGACATCTGATCCACAAGGTACAGATTTCAGTAGTCGTCACAGTTGGTTTTCAGAATTGTGTTCAAAAGGCCAAAGCCACATGTTTTTGTTCACTGCTGTATACATGGATAGGCGCAAACAGGGTGGGGGGGGGGGGGGGGACAGACACCATGAATCGAAATCAAGAATTCCATGCAGCACTGGTGTGTTCAACAGCTATGGTGAACTGAGCTGGGTCATTTCTTATGTGACTGGACATGTGCGTGCCTTCCTACCAATGCGAATACCCACTGAGTACACGGTGATTCCCCCCCCCCCCCCCACCCGCCGAGCCTATGCTGTGCAGACAACGATGTATGAAGTGCGTCTTTGAAGGCAAATGCAATCAACAAATTAGGACAACATAGGGGTACTAGCGAAGACGGCGTGCTTGACACGACGACATAAAAAGGCTTGCCGCTGATACCGTCCATGTTCTACACGTGTGCACGATTACTGAACATAGAATACTGTCGGGGACAGCAGTTCTTGTATGTGGTTCCACTTGAAATAAAGCATACACTGCCACTTATATGTAGAATATAACTTACACATGGGCAACGAGACGGGCTAGGTTTAGGCTGTAGTGCCTGCACACTACGCATGGTTCAAAAGGTCCGAGCAGACAGGCTGCCTAAAAACTAATCTGCTTCAAAACACTCTTTCCGTTCCTCCATTTCCAGTATAAATGCACTTAACAAAATTAGGCGTCGAGGATATAGCGCGCTGAATGCAATGACACGGACCCTTCTCTTTTGCAGGGTCTATTCATACTTCGCGCCGGGAGCGTTTGCAGATCAGGCATTGCCTCTTGGCCATGTACGTGATAAATAATGAAGCCCTTATTGAAATATTCCCCTACCTTACCTTCGTGCGGTATTATTCTACAAAGTTTTGAACTCCAGCATGGTAAAACAACGGTTTGTATCTGTTTTCCTACCCCATTTAGTTCCAAGTTTCCTCGAAAAGTAGGTTTTGAGTGAAACGTACGACAAAATAACCGTCAAATAAGATGTAGAACCGAAGAAAAAGTATCGCTGAACAGTAAGCGTGATAATGATAAGCGTCAATAAACGGTCTCTAAGGCTTAGTGGTCTTGAAACCGTGTTTCCGAAGTCTCCATCATATATACAGCGTTATCACGCAAGACTTTTTCACCCCCTCTTAAATACGACCACAGCATAGGCAGCGATCGACCAGGCGGCTTTGCTGTTTAGGCATATATGATACTTCGGCGACACATCGCCGACAGCGTCGCAGGGGGTGTTGTACTCCCATCGCCGACATGTCGTCGAAGTATAACATCTGCCTTATTGTGATGGTGTCATGAAGAAAAAATATTGTACTTGCAGGGGCATATCTAGTTCTCTTAGCTTTGCTGCGTCTAGATGAAACGCGCGACTATCCCTCCAGGGGTATCAACGAAATTTCCTGAAAGGGGTATAGTTTTCGTTTTTCAATCGCAAGCGGTCGTAGTGCGACCATGAACGCGCTACGGGCCTTATTTATAAATATAGTCGGCTGTGGGCGTCATTTAGGGTGTGTGGTGTGCCACCAGCTGCCTCATGACACCGTACACTACGCCTAATTTAAGTGCTCTGGCGTCCACAGGCGTCGACCGTCGGCGAATCGCAGCTGAAGTTGGACTGTCGTGGTTCGTGGAGCATGAGGTGCGACTGCTCGCCACTTGCACGACAACCACCACCGCAGACGCGACTCGCACTGCGCCAGTGAGAAGCCTAATGGATCTGACAGAACCAATAAAGCTGCATGGTGACCGTAATAGTCGAATAGAGACGAGGAGCAGTAATAGCCAAAGTAAGAAGTGGCAGTAATATTTGTGCACTCCTTCACGGAGTTGCGGTGGTACATATCCCGGCAGGGGAGTTTGCAGCATTTCCGGAAGTTGAGCAACCTTCGGGCCTACTACTATTAGCT
>OX377206.1:22497037-22819729 GCA_947396885.1 Heligmosomoides polygyrus polygyrus
GGTCGTGGCAGTGATGCACAGTGTGCCTCCCTCATTCGCCTCTACTGGTCAACTTACTTGGGCGAATCGGCCCCTGCGGTGGATCCAATTGGTGGGTTTGTTTCTACCATTTGGACTCTGGTTGTGGTCGTAGGTGTAGGTCGAAAATGCTAGGGCAGTTAAGGCGCTTGGTGGGGTGAAGTGCAATTCTAACCTATGCACCACGTTCAGGCCTCCGAAGACGACGTGAAGTCGAAACGCATCAGGCCCTGCGAATAAAGATCCACCTAAAAACCTCGTGTGGCAAAGTATATACAAACTGAAGATGATATGGCTTTTCTGAACGTGATGATGTTTCGGTGGAAAGCTATACGCTTTTTTTACATTACCGCCGCTTAAAACCAGTTGTTTTTAAGGTATTATTAAATTTTAAAAAAATTAACGGATTTACCGAATTTACCGAAATTTACCGGCGAATTTCCGCGTTAAAAATTTGCGGTAAAGTGTTTACCGGCGGCAAATCAGCGCACATACCTGGTCGAGACGCCTAACAAGGACATAGTCAATCTGCGTTTTAGTGTCCCCGCTATAAAACGAGGTGAGGTAAGAGTCACGCTTTCGAAATTTGGTATTCACGATGGTGAGGTCATGTGAGTCTGCGTACTCAAGTATACGCTCACCATTGCGCGACCCATATCCAAAACCACCATGACAGTGTAGCCGTCTTTCGTTGCTCCGACGTGACCATTAAGGTCACCTGCCACAACAATCATTATACTTGTGCTTTTTTAAAATTTTTCGAATGAACGAATAAACGAATAACCCCATTTTTTCGATTATTCGAATTTCCGAATAATCGAATAACCCCATTTTTCGAAAATTCGAATGAGCGAATAATCGAATAACGCCATTTTTTCAGTTATTCGAATTTCCGAATAATCGAATAACCCCATTTTTCGTTTATTCGAATTTCCGAATAATCGAATACCCCATTTTTCGATTATTCGAATTTCCGAATAATCGAATAACCCCATTTTTCGAAAATTCGAATGAGCGAATAATCGAATAACGCCATTTTTTCAGTTATTCGAATTTCCGAATAATCGAATAACCCCATTTTTCGTTTATTCGAATTTCCGAATAATCGAATACCCCATTTTTCGATTATTCGAATTTCCGAATAATCGAATAACCCCATTTTTCGAAAATTCGAATGAGCGAATAATCGAATAACGCCATTTTTTTCAGTTATTCGAATTTCCGAATAATCGAATAACCCCATTTTTTGGTTATTCGAATTTCCGAACAATCGAATAACCCCATTTTTTGGTTATTCGAATTTCCGAGTAATCGAATATTCGAAAAATCGAATAATCGAATAAACTTTATTATAACTTAATACACCCGATGCAAAATAGGTTCACTCAGGTTTGTCCATTGGTACCCGAAGGATCCGCTGCCGAGGCTCAGTAATGTTACCATCGTATTCCTCACTCTGAAAAACTTCTATAGAAGAATTCTAAGCAGTTTATCTTATCAGTGCAGGATACCACGAACTTTATCTGAAAATTTAAGAAATGGAGATCGGTGCAAAATATAAGTTCGCTTCATAGAAAACCTGATTAATCACAAAGTACCTACAGACAAGATAAGATTAGTACTTCGTCACATCACCTTTGTTGCAACCATATCGAAAATTTTATTTGGCATACTACTGATTAGGTTATCAATAACAGTTCGCTCAACATTGGCCCATGCATAATGTATGGCGTTCTCCAGATCAGAAACCGATGTCTAAGCGGTTCCATTTTTGTACACTGTGTACAAGAATGTCCCACAAGCTTTCTAGTTTTCGGGTTGAGATCTGAAGGACAACTAGGCCACTTCAAATGTTGAGTTCTGTTGGAGTTAAGCCAACTTGTAATTGACTGCGATACGTGTATGGATGCATTATCTTGTTGGAAAATAAGGTTGTGCCTAAGAAATCTTCTGAAATATGGCAGAAGATAATCTCCGAGCAAGTTCTGGTAGTCTTCACTGTTCATCCTACGCGATACGAACTCCAGGGCAACAAGTTCGTATTCAGAAAACGCAGCCCAACCCATGAGACTTCCACCGACAAAGTAGCACCTGTAGAATACTCGCTTCTCTCTCTCTCCTCAAATCTCTGCAGTAGTGAGTGTACCCGTCGGGCCCATCAAGATTCCACTTCTTTTACTAGAGAGTTCTGAGAAAAGAGGTCGAGTATCCTCTAGGCGTAACTTTGGCGGTGGAGGTCTCATGGTTGGGCTGCGCTTTCTGGATGCGGACTTGACTTGTCTCGTTCGTCTCGGAAGTTCGTCTCGTGTAGGATGAACAGTGAAGACTACCAGCAACTGCTCCGAGATCACCTTTTGCTATGTTTCAGAAGATTTCGTAGGCACAATCTCATTTTCCAACAAGATAATGCACCCATATACGTATCGCAGTCAACTGCAGGTTTATTTATTTGCTTATTCATTTATTTATTTATTCAATACGTTCGCGATAAGCGCAAGCGGCAAAAAGTATAACAACAACACAACAACATGAAGACACACCTAGGGCGAGTCAAACCAATGTCCTATGAGGAGAACGGGCCACCTTCAGCTTATTCCAAGGCCGACGATAAGAAGCTTTTCAGGCTCCCTTTTTTTTGAGACGCACGCAGATAAATGAATTTGGAGTCTCCAAAGCGCGAAAAGTGGATTAACTTATAAACCCGACAAATATCAAAGAGTTTCCTGTGAGAAGCCAATGTGTGAAGACCCAGGTATTTGTTCCTTATCGATGCTTTAGCTACCTTAGAGTAAAGGAACCCGCCAATGCGAATAAGAACCTTGCGAGTGTAGTTATTTTGTACCTTTCCATAAGGTTTATAAGAGGTTGGCTAAACTCTAATACAATTCAACTTTTGGAGTGGGCTAGTTGTCCTCCAGATCTCACCGCTGATAGAGAACTTGTGGGGCATTCTTGTACACAAAGTGTGCAAAAAAGGAACCACTTACACTTAGGTTTCTGATCTGCAGAATGCCATACTTCATGCATGGGCCAATGTTGAGCGAACTGTTATTGATGTCCTTATCAAATATATGGCAAATAGAATCTCCGATGTTGTTTATGTTGTTTACAACGAAGAAGATGTGAGGAGGTACTAATCTTTCTTTGTTTGCAGGTACTTTTGTGATTAATCAGGTTTTTTATGAAGGGAACTTATATTTTGCACCGGTCTCCAATCGTTAAATTTTCAATAAAAGTTCGCGGTATCCTGCGCTGATGAGATAACCTGCTTAAAATTCTTCTATAGAGGCTTCGGTAGTGAGGAATACGACGGTAACCGCTGAGCCTAGGCAGCGGATCCTTAGGGTACTAATGGACAAATCGGGGTACCTATAATTCTGCACCGAGGTGTATTAATAAGGACGATGCGATTTTTGTGTTAGCCAATTTCGTTTGATATCGTTTACTCACTTCAAAAACGCATTGTATAGGTTCAAGTAACTGTAGTAAAGTAAGTTCAACGACAACATTCGCCAGAGACAGAATAAAAGATTTGAATTCTTTAAAAAAGCAAATAATGAATATATTCAATATCTTCTAAGAACCGTTTACAATACTCGCTGAGATGGCAAGACATGAGAACTTTTTTCCTACAAACAAAATCTTACAAAAAGAATTCTTACAGAAATACATGTGCAAAACATTTACGCACAAGTGCGAAGTTTTGCGAAAAAAAAACGTTCACTCCATTTGTTCATTTCATTATCTCACAGGAATCGTCAGCCAATCAAATTGTGGAGTTATACATCATTTTCAGTCGAAATTCAACGTTTTTGAAACAAATTTCAACCTTCTTCTGAAATCTTCCCCGTGTAAAAGCGTTGAATTTGATTTGAAAAACTTTGAATTTCAACTGAAAATCCTATTATATAAAGCGGAGAGGCATGAATCACTGACGGTCAACGGGTGCTAACGCTGTCAACGGGTGCAAACGCTGTCAACGGGTGCAAACGCTGTCAACGGGTGCAAACGCTGTGAACGGGAGCAAAGAGGTAAACAAGGATGCGTGGCAGGCAGCCACGACCACCGCTGTTGACTGCCTTCCACTACAGGTCGTCACCGAAGAACATCCACTTGATGAGGTTTCGCAACATTTCACAACGGCTGTGAGGCATGCCGTTATGACGAGGCGCCGCTGCCGGGTTAACACGGCCCACACCCCGTGATCAGTGCTTAGAGAGGTCTACGCGATCCACATTCGCTTCTTTATGCCTGCTAAGTCGCCACTGTTTCGCTACGCGTTCTTGCTAGCGTGTCTTTCTTCTTCCTTTTGCTCTCTGCTCAATAGGTGGGTCTTACGTGATTATCATGACCGCAAACCTGACCGAAACGGAAGAGATTTCGTGCTTCTTACAGGTTTAACTATACACCCTTCTAGATGGTTAGAAGAATTTTTTCTTCAGTGAAAACTTAGGATAACTTTTTTTTTTGAATTTTTTTTACTTCACCCTTCTAGATGGTTAGAAGAATTTTTTGTTCAGTAAAAACTTAGGATAACTTTTTTTTTGAATTTTTTTTACTTCAGCTGCCGAATGAGTGAAATAATTTAATAACATTATTTCACTCATTCAGAATAAATTATAAATTAAATTTAGTTTCAAGGCGCAGCAAAGCAGCAGTCATGTAGTTCACTAAAATACTGGATCGCGCCATGCACTCTGAAACCAAGTCGCTATGTTTATCTGATTGATAGTGTAAATACTGATTACGTGCAGCAAGAAAGTTACGATATGTGTTTTTTTACAATTGTTTATGTTACACCGTTTCCAGATGTGAAACTGGATGCAAACGGAAATTTTGCAAAATTTATCAATCGAATAAAAATCGCGACATCCCGGACGGGGGCGTGGCGCAATCTCTGTTTTAGCAAAGTAAAATGGCCGGCTTCCTGCACTGCCGGGTGGTCACCAAAGAACACCCAATTGATGAGGTTTCGCAAGGTGTCATCGCGGCTATGACGAGCCGAAGCTGCCGGGTTCAGACAACACGTACAGCGTTGCGGTAGACGCGGCGCTACTCAGACCTCATGATCTCTTATGGAACACGTCGATGTGCCAACCTTTCGCTTTTGCTTCCCTCCAAGATCGCTACTGTTGCACTGGGCGTTATTGCTAAAAATTTATCGGGACGGGTGTTGCGTCCTTAGCTCAACTTCGATCTGGCAATCAATATCCTATTATCTGGATCAAGCAGTCAGTATCGCTCGGTGTTATCGATTTTTTGAACGCGATACTGAATTTCCCTCAGATGCAGTGAAGGAAGGAAAATCAAATAGAGACGGAAACTCTCACAATATATAATGGAGGATGACATGAGTCACTTTCTGTAGTGGTTCTTCAATAGCAAAAACAATGTTCCCACCTTCCCCCTCCCCAATATTTCGACTACACCAGGCTCTCGAGTATAATTCTTCCCGTACGTCTCCTCAAAATTAGCGGCCAATGTCATAATCTGGAAGGCGCTCTTTTTGATTTGGAAATTGTTCACTTTGATGCATACTAACTTCGCGGGCTGGGTTACTAAGCTATTTATACCTGCCCAGGTCCTCGAATTTTAAGCGGTGGACCAGGACAGCTCAGCGAAGGAAGTTCGTCGGACCTACGCATGGTTCGTCTACGCTTTCAACCAAGTCTTGCCGCTAGGTCCCAATTTTCTGCAGTGCTTTGACCAATTTCCATTAGCACTGTATGCAGAGGAGGACAGTATTTTTGTCCCAAGTCACCTGTTCTGAAGATCGTCACACGTCGTCGCATAAGGCACGGCGGCCGGACGGAAACGGTCAGGCGTTCGATTAGGCCTGACGAGCTGCAATAGGTTGTGAACACGACTCCAGACGAGGCAGGAGTGCTGCGGGCATTTTCTTGAATGCTATACAGGGATGTGAGTGATGCACAGCAAGGCATCAATCTGTAGCAGGCGTGCGTTTCTACGTGTTCGACTTCGACGCTAGGGATGCTTCCTTACCCAGCGTTGGTTGCCGGCGAGCGTGGCCCGCACGTCCAGCGTACCGGCGCCGGCGAAGCCGGCGACGGACGCTGGTGGTATGTAATCGTGTCATATATGCAAACTGTGAGCTTCAGTCCCGAAGTAATCGAGGTCGTTGAACACGAATCTTAAGTTAGCTTTTGCAGTAACGGTTGCCATCAAGAGATATTAACCAAATTATCGATTTTTCGTAAATATCACTCAACAAGCTCGAAACTTCAGGCCTGAGGTAATCGAGGTCGCTGAAGGCGAATCTGAATTCATTTTCTAATTCTTCGTCGAAATTTGTGTTGATTGTGCAAATTCCATAGAGTATTCAAGTGTATGACATTGATGACAGTCGGGGTCGCAGAGAACGCAAATGTGAAGTTAGGTTTTGAAAATATCGACAAGGACCGGTCATACAATTCGCCTCAACGAATTCCCCTTAGAAAATCAATAGCTCGATCAACTTCAACCAATAATTTCAAAAACGAACTTTAACTTTGTGTTCAGCGAGATCGACTATCCCAAGGGCTGAAGTTTCGGACCGCAGTCGATCGCCATCAACTGCGGTCAGTATCGCCAATACGCCATGCTCCACGCCAGTTGTTATGAACTGATCGGAACACGCACGCGCACACACTACCCTTCTACATATGTGAAGTAGGATATTGAATGCGTTCTCGTAACGGTGAGCTTCTCGACAGCGTGCTATCGAAAACAATCGTCACCGGAATGAACGCCGCTCACAAAAATCATCATTATGCCACATTGGAAACAACCACGTACTCGAAATTCGAATATTATTCGAATTCTCGCACCTCGAGTAATCGAATTCGAATAATTATTCGAATTTTCAAACCTCGAATAATCGAATTCGAATAATTATTCGAAATTGCGAACCTCGAATAATCGAATTTGAATAATTATTCGAATTTGCTAAACTCGAATAATCGAGTTTGAATAATTATTCGAATTTGCGAAACTCGAATAATCAAATAATCGAAAATCGAATTCGAATAAAATATTCGAATAATTATTCGAATTCGATTATTCGAGCAGAAGTATAACAATCATATCTTCTGACGGCACTCCCGCTGTCTTCTCGCCAAGCAGGGACCAGAACTCGTCCTTGGTTTGCTCGGAACAGCCTGTCTGCGGAGCATACGCAGAAAAGAAATGGCATCGTCGCTCTTCTACGGCGACAACAATCTTCATCAAGCGGTCATCGAAGCGTTCTACGCTTGCAATCGCGTCACGGAAACGTTCGGAGACGATCATACCGACACTACTGGTGGTCCTGGGACTGCCCCACAAAACGGCATTGAAGCCACGGCCAATGTCCCTCGATTTGCAGACCTCGCCTCCTGCACCGCACAGAAAGCAACTCTTCTTCGTCCAGTACTTCAACCAACTCGCACGAGCGGCCCGTCAACGTACCCACATTCAATGATGCTACGCGGGTCTTGCCTACGTTACGGGACTTTCGGACTACCTCAGTTGCCCCCCGATGCCATCTTCGCATCAGGGACCCTCGCATACTTTTCACACTCGCCGGGCTTTGCGAATGCGCGTCGGCTCCCGCGGACGCAGTAGCATTATCTCGAAAGCTATGAAACCTCATCAACCATATGATGTGACAAAACGTTCGTAGGCCGGCCCGTCACTAGGGCCTGTCGCCTGCATTCGAATGTCCGTGTTTGGCTCTCCAAATTTTACCTTTACATATAAAAGGAATACTGGCAACATGGAAGGCGCTTTTGTACTTTGCGGACTCCAGAGGACGAGACGAGGTCGAAAAAAGTTTGCCCAAATTTCGCCTATGGGGGTTATTTGGGGTGCTTGTCACGAATCTGACATCTGATTCTCGTTTTACGCTGAAGTGCGGTAGATTACGGTACGTACTGGTGACTAAGGCCGTCGAGCTCATAATCAACGATTTCGCCGAGACCTCGGCTACAGGGGTTTTCTGGGGCGCTACGGTAGTGGCACAAGATGCAAATGGTCCCGTAGCGATCGCCTGAAAAATTTGCGGGAACTCTTCGATAGACGAAGGTTTAATCGAGAGCAATAATATCAGCATCATGGCTCTCTAGGCACTGTACCACAACCGTCCCCAAGAAGAATTGCGCGACTTCAAGCTGAAGGACGTCTTCGAGAAGCTGAACATTGACGCAGCCGATTTCCAGGAATGGCTTAGAAGGATTGGATTGCTGGCAACGCCTCTATGCCCCAATTGTAACGACTCTATGCAGATATACCAACCTATATGTAAATGGAGATGCTATAAAAGGACATGTTGACTCGGCCCTGGTCAGGATAGAATTCCTTCTGTAGCTATCAAAAAGGAATCATTTTTTACGGTATGTACCGGTGAGTAAGATACGGCCACCAATTTCGCCCGAATTTCGATCAATAAGAAACGCTTTAGAATATCGAAGAAGTGTCTTACCTTTGCGTTGCAGTAGTGGCGGCATCTAACCAGCTTCTAAGGAAGACGTTGATAACAGATTGTTGTTTTGGCGTAGTCTTCAGGAATACCTAAGCAGCCGATAATTAGGCTTGTTTATTGACTACCAACAAAGTAATTTGAAACATGTCTTAAAATAGGTAAGAGCAATATCAGCATGGATATATTTGCGCCACTTGGTCCCAAAAGTGAAAGAAAGCATCGCGTTGTCCGCCGAACTGCTCCCTCCACAGAAGTTCGCTAAGTAGTCTTGGTAACGGCGGTCGTCTATGCCGCACTTGCGTTTTGCCAGAGCCTCGAACTTCTGCCAATGGCACTCGATATTCTGCAGGTGGGCTCCTGTATTCGGATCGCCGAAATTTACTCGATGATTTACGGTTAGGTGCTGGTATCCTTGTGGCAGTGCGGCTATACGGCTATAAGCACGCCAGCAGTCACTGATGATCGTTGTGCCAGATCTTATATAGCGAACAGTTATCCTGAGGAGCGTGTTCGCGTCCCGTCTGCGCACCAACATCAGGAACGATCTGCCACTTCCCCATATGTATATCCGGATTAGCCACTGGTGCCGGCGCACCTCTATTGTATTTCCTCTTGGTCACACAAGTTTCATCCAGACCCCAAACCCACCGAGAACCGGGGTATTTCTTCGGAAGTAGTCGCAGCAAACATCGCAAAAGTATTCTTCCCACTGGGCGATGATCGATTAAACCTTCGTCTATCGAAGAGTTTCCCGCAAAATTATTCCCGCAAATTTGCGCACTCTTTCAGGCGATCGCTACGGGACCATTTGCATCCTGAGCCACTACCGTAGCGCCCCAGAAAACCCCTGTAGCCGAGGTTTCGGCTAAATCGGCGATTATGACCTCGACAGCCTTAGTCACCGTTTCTACCGTACTCCGGTGCAAAACGAAAACGGATGTCAGATTCGTGATGAGCACCCCAAATAACGCCCATTGGCGATGTTTGGGTGAAATCGGTGATTATGACCTCGACAGCCTTAGTCACCGGTACCTACCGTAACCAACCGTAATCGGTAGAAATTTCAGAAACGGATGTCAGATTCGTGATCAGCATCCCAAATAACCCTCCTGGGGGAAGTTTGAGCAAAAAAAAATTCGACCACTCCTCGTCTTCTGGAGTCCATAAAGTACAATAGTGCCAAATGGAATACCGTCGGTAAAAAGCAACACAGTATAGAGGTATATGGGAGAAATAAGAAACAGATCTGTTAATTAAATTGATACTTTAGATTAACCTGAAAACCTGATATCCTTTTGAACATGTAGTGGAGCTAGATAGTAACGCCAAATATACCGTTTCACGTCTCTGGTGGTATTCTACCGCCTTGTCCAACTGTTATGAAACCACGGGTTCTAGGTGAAATTCATTGCGAGACACGCTTGCCAGCACGCTCCCTTATCAAAATGTGGTGCATAACTCGCATCAATCGATGACAGCTAAAAGCCATGAAGTGGTCAGTTTCCCTGCACCACCGCGACTGGTGTGCAGCCGCGCCGCGACCGCGCGAAAAATTTTGCCAGCCGAGCTCCTATTTATAATGGCATTCCTTGCAGACCTGCCATCGATCAAACCTTTGACCACCTTTTCTCCTGCTGACCTCGACTGTGTTCAACTCTAAATTATATCGTGGCTGGAATTTCTGAAAAAAAGTTGCTTCTGAAGTGTTGCCCCCTCTTTCGGTCACTTCGTACGTAAGTGTTTCGATATGCAATCATCATACTTCAGCTTTGGAGTTTTATCGCGCAAATGCGGCGCTAATCGGTCTCTTTGAGGATGCGCCACGAATTCTTCTCCTATGGGATGTAGTGGAGGCAATTTGAATGCATATTTGGCCTATACAATGGCTTGGGTCCGCCGAGATACAAGTGTTTCACTATTTCTGGTATAAAATGGCGCTAAAATCAGCAACAATCTTTGAACCCAAACGGAGGCAAGCCGGAACACCACAATATGTGCGAGAAGACCTGCGTGTGCGCCAGCATTGTCAGATTCTCTGATAGCGTTGTAACTGAACTCCAAACGAGGTCTTTATAGGCTAACGTTTCGGTGGTATCACCTTTTTCAGAGCCTAAAAAGAACAAGTCAGAATGTGGCTATCGCGTCACACGTCTCCTCAAAAATGGAAATTCACGACAACCATCCGATCACGTAGTCAACAGAAATATCGAGACCCTCACCTTGTAGGAATCTAGACGGACTAGTCGGAGGGTAGCAGATCCGTTATCAGGACACAGGCGCCCCAATCAGAATGCCTAAATGACGTAGGGCTTGAATGCCCGATTCGCTGCCGATGGAAACCGTTCAAGTTTCGAAGATGTTTATGTTTCGGCTTCACCATTATCAGCACAACAAGATGACTATTGCCAGAAAGTAGAATCTTTTTAGCAACTGAAAACGGCTACACTAAGGACCTTCCTTTTAACAGGTACTGTGAAGTGCTGACCAATAAGGACTTGCAAGTGTACATATTATATGCTTCCAGTCTTGTCAACCAGCAATGCCGGAGTGTTGCTTCGGACTACAACGACTATTTCTACAATATGAACGCCGATATGCAGTCCTTACAAGAAGAAGAGTACTCAAATATTAGGAGCGGATCAAAACATCTTTTCGAGGAAGCCGATGATACGGGAGCTAGGGTATTGCTATGATCTTTTACCCAGTAGTACCGAAAGGAATCGCAGTTTCGTACTGAGACATTAGGATACAAAAGAAAAAGGAACGACATACTACTTTTTCACAAAATCATCCATCACACCATTGGCATTAAAATGTCAGTTATAGTGACAGTGAGGACAGCGAATACTCGAGGAAGGTGTGTCGGATATGATCCTTTCAGAGCTCTGTTGTACGCTCAACGTCTTCACACTCTAGCCAAACACATTATATGACAATCCTAAAAAGGGTGTGGTATCCACTCATCTCTTTTCCTTTAGAGAATTTCCGAGCCATCACTTGAGTTTTTAGCTGTTTTCTGTTTATTAGTCGTGTTAATTTTTCTGTTGCTGTTTGTGTTGGTGTTCCGTTGTAATCATTTCCAGGATTAACAATTTCGCTCATTCCAGTTCGGTATTTCTAATTGGTTTTCGGCAAATTGTTTTATGAAAGATGTTTGAGTGGTCCACTAGAGCATGCTCGTGCAATTAATAATAATATACTGTTTTTGGAACGATTTCAGCTAAAAAAGCTGTCACAAATAATACTTCTACAAAATACTATCTAATACTTCTGTTTGGAAACACATATCAGACGCAGAAAATCGTCCGGTTGTACCTACTGGACCACGTCTCTGCCCCAGATATCGCAGTTATCGCTAAACTGAAGACAAAACTCGTTAATGTTTCCGTTCCCTTCATAACTAATGAACACACTCAGTGCGAACATGGTGCATTCAGCGGATGAAACGGACACCGTCTGTCACCATAACATGCCGCCGAACTACATACATAACATCGAAGCGTCGATAATCTCTAACGAGAAGAGATAAGGTATGGTAAGAGATATGGTAAGAGATTCTCCACGATTCCCCTGCAGAGCGTCCTGAGAAAGAAGGCACGTACAGGGAGCGCATTAATTATGGGCCTCAAATAATCGATGTGCCATAGTGATCCAAACAATTGAAAACGAAAAAAAAAACACTTCGCAATCTTTATTAAGGTCCTTAGCGGTAAAAATTACAATCTTCGTTCAAAGTGCCCTCCTCTTGTGCGTGCAGACGAGTCACGAAAGCGTCACAGGTAGCACGCAGGTAGTCCCTCGCGATCATTCCACACTTTCGTAAAGGCAGTTTTGAGCGAATTTATGTTGTAGCATCTTGAAGCTGAGATCTTGCACTCTAAAACTGTCCGGACCGAAAAGTGAAGTTGGTTTAGATCTGGTAAATTTGATGGCCTTTATTCGGAGGTGACGAAATCTGGAAGCTCGCGTACACATCACCGTTGGACGACACTCGACTTGTGTGCAGGAGCCGATTCCTGCTAAAAGCACCATAGCTTGTCTCCGAAGTGAGAAATGGACCATGGCCTCGAAACGTTTTCTGGGAGCGATTTCAGGTATACTTCCTTATTGATCTTCACTTCACCATCGAAGAACACCAGTGGCGTCTTCCCATCTGAGGTTATCGCACCCCGAACCTTAACAGAGCTCGGGAGTGCAGTTTTCCCGATGACTTTTCCTCTAGAAATGTCCTGCTTCTTATCTGCTGCGAGGATCCGATCGTTTTATGGAATCACAATAAGTTCTACAGTGAAAATGTTCTCGTCAATGAAAACGTGAGAAGCAACAACTAACGAACATATGCACCATAACATATTGCTATTTGTCAGGTATTTTGCAGATCCCGTTTCTATCGAATTCCTGGAGTTTTCACGAAAGAAAAACTTAGCGAAGCACTCTCCAAGTTGTTCCCTGTTGTCAAACTGCTTCTCCTGCAAATGTTTCGTCAACGAAAGAAACAGATGGTGGTCCGTTGGAGCAAGGTCCGGTGAACACGGCGGTTGGGCCAGAACATGCCATCCGAAACCATGGAGTTGTTCTGGGTCTCCCATGCAACGTGTGGATGTGCGCTGTCGTGAAGGAAGAAGATCTTGTCTAGTTTCAAACGAAGGGCTGCTTCAACGCGATGCAACTGCCTGCAGTAGACATCGCTAGTAACAGTGGTGTTTGCAGGTAGCAGCTCACAGCGAATGACTCCTTTGCAATTCCACCAGACACTGAGCATTACCTTTTTTGGGTGAAGTTCCGGTCTTGGCGTGCGACTTCATGCTTCGCTTCTGCTTGGAGCTAGATATTTCTTCGCCGATCCCCCAAAACGAGTCCAAAGATACCGCTCTATCCTCACCTGGCGCTGCTTATCCCAGAATACTTTCGCTCGCCACCTGGAAAAGTGCAGACAGAGGGAATGTTTTTGGCCTCTGGGTGTATTTTAGACGATTTCGGAAAAACGCTAGTAACAAAAATTAAGAAAATTTAAAAATTAGGAAAGCTACTTTTCCTGAATGTTATCACGTGGACGACGCGTCACAGCTTTTTGGCTGTGTGGAACCGTGCCACACGATGTCGTTACACGGTACCAGCAAAAAACAACGAAGGTTTCAGGTTTTTCTTTCTCGTATAACAGTCACACAAAACGGTTTCGCAAAGAACTAGGAAGGGCGGGAACTTCGGGTTTTGCCTGATCGTACATTTTAAGATGCCTTGTCGGATATCAGCCTGAATGATAATTCCATACCTGTTCTTATTCCACACCCTGTAGATTATGTGTTGCCGAAGGCATGTTTATTTTTCTGCATTTGTTGATGCCGAATTGCTTATTTTATATTGCAGTGTTAAATTCCATTCTTTGATCTTTAGTTGTTGACGTCATGACACCAGAAGAGCGGACCCCGCGACGAAGCGGGACAAACGCTGAAGAAGAAGAAGAAGAAGAAGAAGAAGAAGAAGAAGAAGAAGATCTTTAGTTGTTGACCTCTTAAAGTTGAAAGGTATGAGGTTCTATTTGATTTTTTCACTTTAAACAATGGTTTGCAGCTAATTGTATTTTTAACGAAATTTAACAATTTAACGGAAATTCAACGTAAGTTTTCCGTTTAAATATTCCGTTTAAAAAATGTAACGCACAGAATTTTGTGTACGCCCTTGTTCCAGACATAGGTTGGTCCTCCAAGGAAAAGTCTGTGTTCTTGAACTTTCGGAACCATACTTTCGCTGTATCGTAGGGGAAAGGGTAGGAGCCATCGTTCCACATATGTTATCCACCACGACTTTGCTTTTTGAGCTGAATCAAACTTGCTTGAAGTCGAGAACGATTTTCTCTGCCACAGTCGCAACGGAATATGACGGCAATAGTTGTAAATGTGGGTCATGGGCCAGCCTATATCTGCGTTATTGGGAGAAGGTTCCAGAACACTTTTCAAAAATTTGGCGGAACGCGAAAGTGGGTGGCAGGAAACTTTCCTTACAACTTCATAGCTTCAACAGTGCATACGTAGCTTAGAGAGATGTTCGACGATGAACCATATTTGTGGCACTGGCCACGTTGAGACAGGTTGTAAAATGTGATGTGTGAGATGAAACCCTACAGGAGCGCTTGTTTTGTGGACAAGTGTTGAACGCGAGGCGTAGACCTGATCCTGTTTTAACTGTTCTCCTCACTCTGCGTGGAAGAACTATAGGCAAATCCACTGTTAGCAACTTCGCTTTCTTTATTCCTTCAGGACAAGCCGACAACACAACACATTATTAGTTGAAAACTTCTCCCTTCGTAAAACCTCGGCATTGTAAGCCCGCCAACCGTTAACAGTGCGCCAAACAAGGTTTCTATGGCGAATCTTCTTCAAAATTCTTTCCTTTTGACCTTCCTTCTTTCAACTTCTTTCCCTATAACGCAGAGTGAATCTTCGTAATCGCATCGCCTCTGATGGAGACGATCGCATCTGGAAACGTTGGGCCGGCCACGAATAAAGAAGATTCACCACATGAACGTTGTTCGGCACACTATTAACGCTTGAAAAGGCAACCATCAGGCCCTGTTGTTCTTTGCGATTCTTCTATGTATATCTTTGCCACCTACTATTGCAGAATATTCAGATGGTAGGGAAAGAGCATGGACCTTTAGGCTTGTTCTGAATTGTTTGTTCTTTGTTCGTTCTGGAGAGCTAAATTATTACCCAAACATTTCATTTATTTGTAAACAATCTGAGATTCAATGCTGGCAAAAACATAACCAACTAGAGGTACTTCATAAGCTAAATTTACAACATGTAAATGGCAAAAATGATCGGTACAACAAGAGGATGATGATAAGAGATGTGGAAGACGGCAAAAGGAGCGTGATCGAGAAAGAGAGACACGAAGACGAAATTCCAAACATTCCCATGGAAACACTTGTATGACACTCCCAGACGACTAGATATTGGGATATGGATGAAGAAGAGTGCGCACTTCACTCTGTGTTGGCAATAAATATCATAGTAGACTATAAAACGCACATTGCTTTCTACCCACATAAAATTCTATTGAACGCGTTCAAGTTCAAATTTGGAAGTACATCAGTAGATCATCCTAGAGCAACAAAAAACCGTTGAAAGAATTGCGCAATTGTGAAAGTTACAAAAGATCGCAAATACAGTGAGAGTACGTAGATTGGGCCAACGGTGAGATGCGAGCGGCGGGCCTTGGGCACGGGGGCAGGGTAAGGAATGAGCGCACAGAACCGACAGAATCGCCCGAAGCTCGAAGATGACTGAATTATTTCATCATAGACATGAAATAGTGCTGATGTTCACATTACACCTGTGAATATGCAGTAATAGTGATTTCGTTATGCGAGGGATGATAGAAAGTGAGAGGAGACCAAAGGAGATGAGATGTCGCTGAAGTCAGAGGTAAGCCGGCTGCTCCGGTCTTAAGGCTTGCACCCGGCGTATGTATTCTGATTCTCGGAAGAAGTCCGACTGGAAGGAGTTATGCCGGATAGTCGACATTCCTGGAAAATTCTCATGAGGTGTTCAAGTGTGAAACTGCTCTCCCACTATCACACCGTTTATGTTTTTGCATCAACAAGCTTGGATTAGGGCAAAACCTGGACTTCGACGACGTGGTCGTGATGGTCAAGAAAGCGTTGAAAGAAATCGGTGTTAGATGGACATTCTCATAGCTGGGAGAGGGCACACTGAAGATGGATGAAAATTTCCTTCGAACTGTCTGCAGTGATCCTAGGTTGAGCCGCACATTCATTGAAAAAATAGTAGTAGTACTACTACTACGACATAATCTCTGCATTTTTTTATTCTAACTGTAGACTCCATGTTTTCATTCGTCAGCAGTGCGCCTCATTCCTCAACTAGGAAAGCCCGCTTAATGTTCATAAGACTTGCGGTTTCATATCCAGTTTGCGGTTTCATTACAGCGGTGCGAGTACTCTACAAAACGCAAATGTACTGGCTTATCTATAAGAACGCTTCTTAAATGATGCTGAACTAGATATTGTAATGAGATGGATTACACACTACGTACTCCGTAAAATAGTCTATACCATGGATTCGTTAAAAAAATCAAAATCGAAAAGAATCCTGATTAGAATCTGGATGCACCACATGCGTGCCAAAGGTATAAGAGAAGATGTCTGTCTTTTTATCGTCGTGTTCAACTACCTACTCGACCCCACTAAACTGAAGCGCTCAACGACGCACTTTGTTGAAGATGAAGGGTATTCCTATGTACACATGCAGTACGTCAGGGTATTTCCACAGCTGAACAGTGCATGACGAAGATCTACTATGCGTTTCAAAAGCATGTATCCACCTCATAATTTGCCCATATCTCGTTCCATGTTCACTTCTGCAGGCCCGCACTAGCTCCACTACATTCCTCGCAGTCGAAATAGTTAGACACTCACTTACAGAAAAAGTTTTCATCTTACACGAGAATAAGACTTTCTTGGCAAATAAATCGGATGTTTGAGTGTTTCAAAAGTATGTATCCACTTACGATAAGCAAACTTTTCATTAAATTAGAAAGTCGATCGGACCACCATTACTTCTTATATTATCATACATTCTATTATGCATGTCGCTGACAAGCTTATGGATGATTTTGTCTTCGATAGTGCCCCAAGGAGTCAAAATCGCCGCCACGTCATTGAACTGTCTGTTATTTACGTATACTCGTTGAACCAAGAGTCCTCAAATGTTCTCCATCGTGTTGCAGTCAGGAGTCCGGCTAGTCCGTTACTTGGATATTGTGACGGTGAAGCCAAATTTTGGTCGACCTGGACACATGGACTGCAGCGCCTGCTGCACAATATGTGTCTGACGTCTTCTGCTTCTCAAGAAAAGCTAAAGGCTAGGCTGCAGTACACCTCAGCACTCAAGACTGTCCATGCGACACGACGGATGACTAAGCTTCAGGTTGCCGCTGCTGCAGAAGCCGACCCATTTCCTTAATGATCCGCCTTTGAAGTGGCGACCACAGGGCCTATCGCTGGTCTCTGTCGGTATGTCGGTATCCGTCGGGACCATCCAGGTTGATTTTTCCTGTTGGTGAGGATGAAAAAAATTATTCGGAATGGTCGCGATGGATACGGACATTACTGAAGAGACCTGCGATTCTGCTTTTCTTGAGAGGCAGAAGATACCAGACACATGTTCTGCAGCAGGACATCGCTGCAGTCCATGTGTCCGGGTCGACCAAAGATTGGCTTCACCGTCACAAGCTTTCTTTTGACTTCAACATGATGGAGAACATATGGGGACTCCTGGTTCAACGAGTCCACACGAATAACCGACAGTTCAATGACGTGGTGGCGATTTTGACTGCTTGGGACACTATCGAAGACAAAATCATCCAGAGCCTTGTCAACGACATGCATAATAGGATGATGTTATAATGATGTTATCAGAAGTAATGGTGGTCCGATCGACTTTCCAATATGTGTAAATTTGCCATTCGTAAGTGGATCCATACTTTTGAAACACCCGACTTTTGTCAAGAAAGTGTGATTCTCGTGTGAGACAAAGTGCTTTCAGTGAGTTTCTGAAAGTGAGTGCCTACTTATTTCCGACTGCGAGGAATCTAGTGGAATTAATGCGAGCCTGCAGAAGTGGACACGAAACGAGATATGGGCAAACTATTATACATAGATTTGAGTCGCTCTACAACAAAGACGACGAGTCGATGTCGAGGAGAGGGTAGAGCTACGCGATAGCCCATCATCGATGCTCTTCATGGTAGTTAGTGGACCCATGCCCGCTCCGAGGTTGCACATGGTTGTGAACTCTCACATAAGCACGGTATCTGTGCTCTCCTCCGCTGACGCGAAGGATACGTCCGTGTCTGGCTGATCTAACTTTCCCGTCTTATGGTACTTTTCAGGTGTGCAGTGGGCACCAGCCCGCTTAGTACTCTCTTCAGCGTCACCCTGAAAAACGTTGTGCGTGACTAAAAAGACATGAAAATGAGGGTCGACGGCCGGTAGCCGCACCATCTACGCTTAGTGGTAGACATAATGTTCACAATACTAAGCATTACAAAATGGAGAGATTGCTTGTCGAATTCGATCACGTACATACACGTACATGAAGCGTTACGCCCATCTATACTCCTTTCCCCGCGTGGAGCGTCATAATGAGAACTACAAATATCGATTAGGCTGCGAGGTAAAATCAATACGGTGACTCTGATTGTAACGCTAGGAGTATAAGTGGGCTTTAGACTGCTGCTGAATCTTACGAAGACTATTTCCGTAAAGGTTCCTAAAGTTCCTTCAAGCTTGACCATATGAACATCTCTTAGTGCACCCATATGGGCAGAAAGAAAACTGAACTGTGGTGCGACGAAGAACTGAGAAGAAGACGCGCAAAAAGGCCCCCGTAGTTTCAAGCTGCGTCGCTGTGAGAACATCAGTAGTTCTGTCCAATCGGCCAGGCAGCAAAAATTATTAGGTTGCCCACACGAAATGTCGCAAACATTGTAGCCTTCTTTTCACAGTTACTCGCATCGGTTGTGAGCTCACTTAGGGTTAGTTTTTCGCGGCGTTTCACCTTCTACATTTCCTATTTTTCCTACATTATTCCCTCATTTTCAAAAATTATAGGCTTCAGACTTCAATGGACCAGAAAATGTTTGTGCGCGCGTGCCTGCTCTACGATTTCAAATTGAAGAAGTCCTGCGGAAATTTGCGGAATCTCATCGGTCATTGGTAGCTGCATTTAGCGAAGATGTCGTTTTCAAAAGACAATGCGAGCGGTGGTTTTAACGTCTTGCTGCCGACGACGAAAGCCTTGAAGACCAAGAGCAAGGGAGACAGGCGCCTGCTCTGGATAGCGACTTTCACGGGCTGCCCTTGAAGCTGATCCGACAAGATTTGAGCCGGTGCTTGCAGCAGAGCTTGTCTGCTCCAAATCCTACGCTAAATCCTGCTCCAACCTTAAATCCAAATTGAGTTGACACGTCCTCTACCACCTGCTGCGTGCTCATGCGAGGCCTCATATCGCAAAAGTCGTTCAGCAGAAGATTGAGGAACTTGGTTGGACCGTTTGAGGGTTGGATTGTTTAGCCATCACCTCCGCTGTACAGGTCTGACATTGCCCCACCCGACTTCCATATATCCCGCTCGATGCAGCACGCCTTGGATGGGAAAATATTCCCTGACTACGACGACATCCGGATTTTGGTTATCAATTTCCTCGATTCGCGGCCAGCTCATTTCTTTAAAGATGGGATCCAATCTTTGCGTGTATGTTGGACAAAGGCTTTATAATTGTGGAGTATATATTACTAAATTAAGTTTGGTTTTAATTACATTGTATGAAGCTAAATTTTGGTCTGAAGCGATATTCCGTGTGGGACACCCTAATAGAAGGGCCGGTCACGCAATGAGTTTCGTAGAGAACCGCCGGATAAGAGCGGTTTCTGTGTGGATTATCACAAGAGCACCACCTCATCCACTATCATATTCACCGGACTTCATCGTAAAAGCCCTGGTTGGGAGATTTGACGTTTTTCATGTCTCTTCAACATGTATCTGATGCGCTAACGGGACTGGTACCAGTAAAAAACACCTTGCCGATACCATCTTGAGCAGATCGTTGGAGGAACGGTATTAAAGGGTTCAAAAGTTGTAAACGACTACGAATGTCGTTTATGGGAAAAGTAATGGAATCTTAATCCGATGTGTGGAATTTCCCCCTTGTCTCGCACAGGACCCGGACTGATCCGTCGCATACAAACTGCAAAATTTAGTGATTCAAAAGTTCTTTCTCAGAAAAAACGAAAATCCTTGCAGAAAAACTCAAGTTTTGCGGAGTTATAACAGTCAACAGAAGTATGTAAAGAGAAGCATAATACAACTAAACAAAGACAAAAAAGATTAATCTTATTCAAGCGGTGATAACCATAAATTACCTACTGAGCTCGCACTTCAATGCTAAGCTACATCTCTTCTGAGGTCACCTGGGAACCTCAACAAGATGTGTAAGCAACAGGAGCTCTCAAAGAAAAGAAGGGATCCTAAGACAAACCCTGTTTCCCTCCCAAGTAGATTAGATCGAAAAAACCCTATATGATCAAAAACGTGTAGCACTAAACAAAACAAAAACGTATTGAAGGTGAATGCTTTAAGCACTTTAAATTCAAGCGCTGCCTATAAAACTATCAGCCGGTAGATCCAAAGTTTAAAAGAAATCATTGTCAGGTAGTTTGCGTATAAATGCTTTGTTTGAAAACTAAAGATTCGAGAGAAAGATGGGTAAATCCAAAAAATTCTCAGCTTACCTGATGAAGTCTCATCAATAAACCGTAATTTCATAAGCAACTCATGAGGCTCGAAGGGACGATCACGTAACTCGTTGTCGAGGAAATCTCGCACGTCGTTCCACGTAACCTTAACGATTTCAGTGTTTAGGTGCATTCTATTACTAAACTCCCTTCGAGACTTACCTTTCCACCTTTCTTTCTTCGCATTGCGCCGAGCAAAGCGACAATTTCTTTCAACTCTTCGCTCATACCAAGGAACCTGAACGGCGCCGCCCAATCAGAGCAAAGATTCAATAAGATTTCCACACCATGTCCAGAACTTGCCTCTTTGCTCGACCAAAGTAGTGGATCCGCGTGAAGTAGGCCTTCAGATGTGTGGAGGCCAAATCAACACACATAGTTACTACGGAAAGACCTGCAATTGTAGCGATTGTGGCACAACCAATTACATCGGTGCACACAACGATCACATCCAATCGTAGTCGAGCATACATAGAACTCGGCTTGATCACTCACCGACGATTACGAAGGCGACGATGAGAGAAAGAAATATGTAGTCCTTGACGACAATGTCCCCCAATCCAACGGTAACTATCAAGTTGAATCCAAAGTGAAAGGCATGAATGAAAGACCAGGTGCTGAAATTCGCGGATCCAGCGGACATTCCGAGTTGTACGTGTTCAATAAGAATAACAACTTCCGTGCGGTTACACGCATTGTAAGCACTCACCGTTCCCAATTTATAAACATAGCTGATCCCATGGAGCAATATAAACAAATGCAGGCAACATAGGCTCCTAAACAACAGAGTTGGTGCTTCCAAGAAAAGCTATGTGAAAGATACAGAAGGTATGTACGCATGGTACCACATACAATAATGAGGAATGGACGAGGTGTTGCATAGATTTTGCTACTCTACGGACATATAGAGGAGATGACTGCAGAAGTGGATTAGTACACGAATAGGGTGGATAAAGGGAGGAAAAGCTGTTGGTAGAAAAGGGTTTTGGGTAACATATCGGTGACGTAGTGAGAAAACTAGAGGATCCGCAGTCGCATTACTTCGACGACAGTTTTGCGATTACTTCGTCAGAGGCGACGTTCCTGCCTTCTAGTTCTAATATATTCTGCTGTATAGGGAGTTTATTTCGCTCACTGGTCGATTTGTGCAAGATGGCGTTGGGCAGAGCACACTTGGCAACGTTTTGAAAATAAACCAAGAAATCGTTATCGACTGGCTTAATTATGGTGTCCCATGGACGTGATTCTTAGAAAGGGGACTACATATATCGATTGATCAACCAATATCGATTGACTGTTATCTACTTTCTAAGCGAAGCCACAGGCTGCAGTCAGTACTACGGCTATGCTCGATGATGCTCGGTGTGTCTATGGGTATGTCTTTAAACAATACGAAAAAGAGTCTTCCAATTCAGAAAAGTGATAAACTCCCGCGTATCCCAGTCCTTCGCTGTTTCTAGAGTGGCCGTGAAAGTGAAGAGAATGAAGGCAAAGTTTGTTGTTGCTCCTGTTGAAATATACATAGTTTCTACATGAAATACTACTGCACTCTCAAAGACAGCGGTTTTCCTTCGGAGTTTGTTGCAGCTTTAACTGAGTTTTTCTAAAAAAGTGAACACATCATCTCGAAAGTTCTGATTCAACGCTATACTTTTCTCCTCCTGAAAATGTTCTTTGAGTGGTCATGCGTAATTTTTTCTTCTCAATTTCTAACAATAGTAAATTTTCAAAAGGAGACTGAAAAAGACCCCACAAAAGGCGAGCGAGTGGTATTATACATATTTCTCAAGGCCTTCAGACCTTGAGAAATATGAACATTGAATTCATCCACGGCTAGGAAAATAGCACTTTCGAAATTCAGCTGATCCTTGCACAGGATTTTATCACCGATGTTCACATGTGCGTTAGATTTTTGATTTTTATTACAACGAGACAGCGAAGAAGAAGACTGTTTCCCGCTATGACCGTCGAAACTACACCAGTTGTACTCGAGAATACCAAGAACGCTTGAATTTCTATACTAAATTTGTAGAAAATTCTACAATCCAAACATTTACTATTCAAAATTATATTGTGACAACCGTAGCCCTTTTAATAAAGTAGAGAGAACGAAACGTCGAATGCTTTACCAGCATACATCGACGGTTTCTCCACTTGAATGTGCTAAAGTTGTAAAAATTCCCTTTCATTTACAATGTACTTCGATGAACATTGAAAGTGAAAGGTAAGAAGTTTAAACGAAGAATTCTAAATTTATCTATTTGTATTCCTTTAAATTGAAGCTCCGTTGTTAAAACTTTTAATAGGCTTTTATGCCATCTAAACAAACCAGCAAAAATCGTGACAGAGGAAACAAAGTACACCAGGATACGCTTTTCTTCTAATCAGAAGACTAACAAAAACGAATAGTGTATTTAGTTGCCACAAATAAAACGTGAAAATAAAACCAAAAGTTCTTTTCAAAATTGCTCTTATCTTAAAAACATTTAAAGATGGCCCAAGCCATCGAAACATAGTTACACCTTAGAGCAAAGCAAAGGATCTTGTTAAACAGAGTACTTATCATTGCACCTCGTGCGACTTCTTGCTATTACAACAGCGGATGCGGATCCTCCAGTTTTAACATTCTGCGATGTGGTGATGTTTACAGAGGAAAAGATATGCACTAGACAGCTCGATTAAAAGCGGATATGTATGAGTACATAGGAGGGTATGCTATGTATTCAGGAGATCCATTCCAGCAGCTCACCGACTGGGAATCCCAGATGGATGTCTTCGCCGGTTGGAACTATTATATGAAATCAATTAGAGCAAATAACAAATAAAAACACTTCTCAAGCAAAAGATATCTAAGCAGAGTTAAGAGGAGCAGTCAGAATTTCACTATGTATTGATTAGATAGTAAGGCGCGGAACTAAATCAATATGGGGTTAACACACTGAAAAGTGCGTATGTGCTTCTAAAACTAATCGTGATTAAAGCTGTAACTAAAGAGGCAAAGCAATGTTATGGCTACACGCTAAATGTGTCTTTCTGGCTATGCGCTATTTTAAAACCGTAGCAGAAGACGTGATGAAGAAGACGTTTCAGAACCAAAAACCATGAATTTTGTCATGCATTCTCGCTCACCGATCGGAAACCATAGCTTCTCCTCAGTTCCATCGACACCAAGAATATCTAACGTATCCGTGTTACCGTTTGACGATTGCATCGACTTCCGCCGGCCATGACGACTTCGGTAAATCCATTGCTAGAAGAGGAAAAGTTCCGCATGGTTAGAAGATATGTAAAATAGTGAGAATTAAAGCATACGTAACAACTGTTTGCTAGACTTTTAATTTTTACTGTTCACTTTGTAAAAGTGACGTTAATTCTTCACTTTAAGGTTAATTTTTTAGACCGAAGCATCTGTGTCAATACAAATCTGATGCTCTTTCGCATAGTTTTGACCCTATCTAGCCCCAACGTATCAGAAACCCTGCTAATCTATGACAACCGGCAGCGGCTACTCTGCGATGAATAACGAAATCCGTGGTTTAAAGATTCGTTCCCTATCGTAGAGAGAAACAATAGAAATACAAAGGTTAAACGAGGAAAGTTCTTTGGATGCTTCTTTCATCATGGAACAAAAAATGCACAAGGAGACAAGGTATGAAGGTATGTATTAGACACAAAGTGCAGCCCGAGAGTCTTCAGATCATATTTTGTTTTTTCAACACAGAATTGTAAGGTTCAATAAAAAGTTTAGTTTCAACTTCGAAACGCGTATTGTACCTACGACAAGCGATCATCAATAATTATGATTCATGTTAGTTTTGTACTAATGCGTCAACCACGGGAACACACTTTCGCAATTACTCCCATGGGATGTCATTGTGAAGTTCGTAATTTTCGCTTGAGCAGCAGTCTACAGTGTAAACAGTATATATCGCAGCCCCAAAAGTAAAAAAGGTGATAAGAGCAAAGATAAAAAGCAGAATAAACGCAGAAATAATTGAAGATTGGGATTCAACTAGAAGCGTCTATACGTAGAAGAACTGAGTATCAAAAATGAGTAGAAAAATAAGAAATTTTTATTGAAAAAAATTTACTAGGCAAACCGTCAAAAAACGTGTTCAGGCCTCTTATGCATCAACTCGCTTTCGAAAATTTCAAAAAAGAGTACTGTTCTGGCTACGAAGAATTTTGGATTCCTTTCCTCAACCATCTTTGTGCTCCAGGTGCGTGACACTCTGCATTAGCGCTGGCCATTACTACCATACCGCCCCCCCCCTTATTTTTCTTTCATCCATTAACACGATCTTCACGGTCGAACGCCTTAAATACAGTAGGATTTGATCTCCAGCTTGTGGGAGGTTAGTTCAGGTATATGACATAATGCTCGTGTTACTAACCTTATTACGTCTTATAGTTGAGGACCCTACAAAGCTGTTTTCACCGAATTAGATAACGAATAGAAGGATTTAAGCAATTTTTTCGGGGAAATAAACTAAGAACCTCCCTTATGTCTGTTAATGCAATTAAAAAATTCGCAGGAAAACGGAAAGCACCTTAATCTTCCGCGTCATCCTATTCCAATTGCTAACAAATTTGAGCAATGTCTCTGAGAGGAATTTGCCGATATCGGCTGCAGTGATGAACATAAGAGGAATACCAACAAGTGCGAATACAACAGCAAATACTTTGCCAACATCCGTGTCCACCGATACCTCACCATAACCTGAAAGAAAACGAGAATTTGTCCGGAGTCGTTTATTTTGTGCTCGATTGGAGAAGTCCAGTTACTATGCTAGACTAATTTTCCAAGTCAGATCTCGTCCGAGTCAAATCAAATCAGAAATCGAAAATCAATTCAATTTCGAAAAAAACACCTAATTTCTAAAAAATTAAAAACGTGTGTGTTAGAGTGAGTTTTGAAAACGATTGCTTTTTGTTTCACTAAACGAAAAATGGTTTCCGTGTGTTTTCTGATGATGAGAACGACGCGGGCAATCGCTTACGCCATTATGTTAAGGATCTGTTCATACTACGTGATAGGAGCGACTGGTCGCACAGGTAATGAATACATGTCGATTTTTGTCGTCGATCGCCCAACACTGAACGATTCGTATGCTTCACACGACCTACACATTGCCATCACTCTCGTCGCTCCTGTCGCTGACTGTGAACAGGTTCTAAATCATCATCACCACAGCATCACCTGTAGTTATCCTCTAGTACATACCTTCAAAGTCATTATCGCTAAGATATGGCACAGTTCTCTCACATAACTGCCCTAATTTTGCCATTTATCCTGGTGTAAAGGTGGATCCTGAAGAGCTTGTTCGCTTCAGATTCATCCTAGATATGGTTTCGCCCAGGAGAATTCTATTCGTTAGCTAGGTTAACTTGTGCAGCTAAAGGCTTCACTCAATTACTTTCCAAATTCTTACTCCTTACAGCTGAGCACTTTCGTGAAGGAATTTTATGCCTTGAATTTCAATGGCCGCTTGTGCGGTGAGTCATAGGGTCTTCTTAAAGATTATAAATAGACGTCAAGCAAGCATACCACAGGTGGTGAGCACGGTAAGCACGTAGAGCAACGCTGTTGGAAACGTCCACTTATTGTGCATGTTGGCAAGATCGTCTGGTCGATTCAATTCTCGACGAATGGGTCGTCGATCGTCGACCACCTCCGACACCGAGAGCATCCACTCCCTGCAAAACATGACACATTACGGATAGCCTGAGAGAGCTGTGGGACGGGTCGTGCCCTTCTCATTCATACGTTTTTTCCGCGCATGTCGTTCTCTACTCTCCAGCACATCTGTTTCAATAGGCTCAACTGCGACGGCGATTGTTTTCCCAAGTGCGGCAATAAAGTATCAGACTCCCAAGGGGGATGATGAAGGTTGGGTAAGCAGGCAATGGAAAGCGAGTGTGGGTGGGACTTTCGGGTGAGAGCAGTAGGTGGCCGCGGGGAGTTCTTCTTCGGACATCAAACCCATACGGGAATATTTAGGCTGTGCGCGTCGGGGGACGGGTGAAGGCTTGGTTTCGTGTGCGTAATTAGTTTGCGTCAAAAAATTGTCGGAGCCCGTGGTGGGGGCATCTCGAGCGGGTGGCATTCGCATCGCATGTCGGCGGCACGCTTTCAATCATAGCCGCCCTAGTCCTACACAAGAGTGTCGGTGATGTGAGCAGAGAGCGCACAGAAATCAGAACTTCAGGGAACTCCTAATGTGGGGTTGGAACTTGCTCCCGAAGCACGCACCTGTAATCCCTTTCCGTCAAATACTGGAGCAGGAAATTGGGCCAGGAGAGACACTTGGTATGGTCAATTCTGCGGTGCAATAAACTGAATAATTTTGGCATCAGCCCCTGGAGATCCAACATTCGGCTGCAAGATGAATCATGTGAAAAAACGGCATTTTTTGAGTACGTAGTGCGTGATCGGTAGATGTCGATTTCACACATACCACATATCATATATATAAGTTGGACTCGAAGCGAAATCAATACCAAATTTAATTGCTATAGGATGAAATTCTGAGAAAATAATGAAAAAGGTAGTCCTTCAGCTGACTTATGCAGTTTAGTGTATATACTAGTTTACGGCAGTATAATAAATAGATGACGCTCATACGTAAGGCATCAGACGAGGGTAGGCGAAGGATACCTATTTTTTATCCTCTGTATTATCGTTTTGTCGTGGAGGTGATTTGACATTTTGGGTGCTTGTAGCGCAGTCGGACGAGGTATGTACCGGTTGTCGTGTGCACCCAAATACCAGGTTCTTGGTTCGGATCTCATGTCCAGACCAACCAAGCCGTTTACACCTATGGGCTACGTGAATTGGACTTGTCTGGGACGGATAAAGTGATGACTGGTTCATCGGCTGGCCATCGCAAGTCATTGCATGGCCAAATACGCATTCAAATCGCCTCCAGGACACCCCGTAGAAGTAGGATGCCTGGAGCATCCCAAAAAGAATTTAGTAACGCCGTCCTTTATCCTTTATAATTTATTATCGTCCTAAAAGTATTAAAAAACTGCTGCGAACGAAAAAATTATCACATAGCTTTTAGTTCTATGACGTTGGGCAGGAAAGCGTGCCATGCACTACAGCACACAACGCCTTGGATGAATTAAGGGTGGAGGTTGCGCCATGCAGCATATCTTTAGGATATATTGGATGCCATAACACGAATTTAGGGAATGTTATGAGCTACGGTAGCTATTCGATAGTTATTCGAGCATTTGGTCCTTCACAAACCAGTCCTGTGGTACCGATTCGCCAGCTAAAGGATGGAAGTCCCGTTCGGGTATCATGCAAACCGAACCTAGAATGAGTTTGAGTTGCGCATGAGGACAGGTCCTTCACCCGACAAGGCCACGCTCACGCGAGCCTGTATATGTTTGTGTTTTCAAAAGATGTTTCTCTCCAAAATTAGAAGATTCAGTGAGCCAATATCGGGCAAAAGTTTACTTCTCGGTGTACAGGATTTGAGGTGAAACAGAAAGACATCCTTTCTAATCTAGCAGAATCTGTAGATGTCTGTGCCGCTTCTCGTTCAGAAGGTTGTAGGAACTATGTAAAACAATAGGATAGTTTTGTTCTACGCTGGAAGAAGCACGTCCACTCCTTATTTGGATTGAGCTCCCGTCAATATACCCTTGTTGTCCTCAGATGCCTACGTAGTTCATAGATTGGATCGCTGTTGTTCCGAAATGAAACGTAGACGTATAAGTGACCGAACGTCCATTTGGAATAACAGATGAGTGAACGATAAACGTGACGAGCCACACCTCGTCGACCAAAAATATGTGCGTTTCGGTTCTTCGACGTATGAAGTGGAAGCGATGTACTGCGCTTAATCTGAATGAGGGAAGTGGACAAAAACTGTTTTTGTCGTGGTTATGCGCAACGGGTGTTCCTAGACTGGCTTTCCATCTCAAAGCATCTACGTCAGTGCAAGGTATGGCATGGCGCTATCTGACGAGGAAGACGCCTGCTTATAGATGGTATCAGGCTAAGACCCACCTACATAAGGTTCCCCTCTCACAAAGGTGCCGGTTAGTTGGTGCCAGACCAGCTAGAGAAGAACAGTGCGCTGGTGTCAGAGATGGCCAATAGGGAAGCTTTGAAAGCCAGATAATGGATACCGGAGAGTTTTGCCTCGAAGAGTGTCCCGAGAAACGGGTCTGAAAAAACGGCAAAAAATAATGAACTTAGGTTCAATCGGTCCCGTTTTCAATAACATAGCAATAACCAGAACAGTGCTAAACGCAGCGGCCAGTATTATCAGCGCAAACGATAGACTAAAAGACGGCGTTATGTGACACATGCTTCTTGGCGTACGCTATGCAATTTACCTTTAACACGGGAAAATTCCCCCAAAGATTCTCAACGCGACCTATATGGTCTTGTAGGGCATCGCACGAGGATCAAAGAACTGTGTTTCGTTTTTGCTGCGGGCCACTGGGTGGTCTGAAAATGGCAAAAAAATGGTGCCGCTTCAGGGCGAGCTGATAAGGCAAAAAAGTGACACCCGGAGTGGCCCTGTCGTGCTCCGAACTTAACTTACAAAGGATTTGGACCTCAGATTAAAGTTTGATTACAGTATGAATAGTTTGATTATAGTATAGCAGCGATATGATAATTGACGACGTTTTCTAGACGAAAATGCAGTGTGCATTCAAGTGATTCATTTGCAACGGTGGCGGTAGTGACTGAATGGCCGAATGGACGCGATGCGGAATTGCGGGGTGGGGGAGGGGGTAGGGTTCTAGGGCTCGTTTCCGGAAGTTACGGGATTTGCTCTGTGGTCTGCTCCCATTTTTGCAACTGAAGAGTACATTTTGGCTGCGGTAGGGTACCGTATTATTGGGTAGTGGTGAATAAGGGTGACGAATTCATGAGTATCGATTTCGCCCAGACTTCGTCTATGGGAATTATTTAAGCTGCTGACCACGAATCTGTCACTCTTTTTCTAAATTATCACTTCACTTGCACTCTTTCCATCAAAGGTTGAGGTTGGAAAATAAGTCTGACCACGTTGGAGAAGGAAGTGATCCAACTAACCTGGACAGCTTTACTCATATCTACCGTAACCTGCCGTAATATACCGAAATTAAAAAAGGTATCATATTCGTGATCAGCACCCCAAATAACTCCCGTGGGAGTTGTTTGGGCGAAATTCTTTCTTTCGTCCGCTCCTCGACCTCTGGAGTCGTGAAAGGCAGCAGTGCCGGTTGTTCTGCGTAAACCCCGTTACTTACACATACCCATCGTAGCCTTCTGCCTTCCATCGTTTCAACGAAAATGGTTGCCAGATTGGTGATCTGCATCTCAGATAACCCTATAGATGAATTTGGGACGAGAAATCTTTTTCGTTCTCCAGAGTTGAGGAAGTGAGTACACGTCGAATAATAAGCAACAAAGGGGTAGCTCAAAACCACCAGAAACCGGATAAGGATAACGGTTAACATGCTCATCTATGGCTGATATGTTCACTGAATGAACCAGCTTCGGCCACTGTGTGATCGGAGTAGTACTGAAATTGACAGATGTAAAAGTAGAAGACCTAACGTAACACAAAAGTAACTGATTGACATCGGCTTCATTCTAGATTACTGGATATCAAGGGCTCGTGGCAGGGCACTGGGAGAAGGCGCCGGCTGGCGCATGCGCTCAGATTCAACAAGATTCTTGGTTCGTATTTGCAGCCCACGCCAACTAAGCCTTTCGTCAGGTGAAATGGTACCAGACTCGTGTGGGAAGGATTAATATTGACCTACATGTAGGCTGGTTCCCCAAGTTGTTCTATAGGTCAAATATGCATTAAAATTGCCTCCACGATATCCCGTAGAAGTGGAATGCGCGACGCATTCCAAAAGAGATTGAGTAACGCCAAGGTCTCTATACTTTTATTCGGATCTATCCTAGTCCGAGGGGGGGGGGGGCACACAACTAAAAAGTAGGCAGCAGAATGAATTGAAACTTACCGAGCGGCTCCTAGAGAAAGAGCTGGAACCTAAAAGAAACCGAGAACGAGCGAAACGAAAAAAAATAAAAAATTGCCGCCGTTTACAACCGTCTCGGCGGACAAAGAGCGACGGAATGGAGGCACGGCGCGTGCTGGCCGCCGGCTGACATGTTATATCCAGGATTTAACATGGTGGGGAGGGCGAATGAAGCCACATGCCGCGTGCTGACAGCCGCCTGACATGTTATAACCAGGATCCAACATGGTGAGGAGGGCAGACAACTTTGCCGGCTTACAACCACAACAAATGTAATTTTTCGTCTTTTTGTTTGCAACTTTTTCTTGTTTAGGTCTCATGTTGTTCTGTAGGAGCCGCTCGGTAAGCTTCAAGTGGATTTGTTACATATAATACCTTTTAGTTATGTGGCCCCCCAGACTAGGATTGATCCTTTTATTCTTTATATAGCTGTCAGCTCTTTTTCAATGTTTGAACCCATAGAACGCTTGGCGAATCCCGCAAGGAATTTACTAATGAAGACTTTCACCCATTTATCGTTTATTGTTGAATCAAATTTGACTACACGGAAAAGCCATATTCAAGGCAACATTGTTCACGTTGTGAGCTACATGCAAGTGCGTCATTTTCATGGATTTTCGCTGAGTGTGCAATGCAAATTATCTATTGTTCTTTTACACTTTACTCAAAGGCTACGCGGTCGGAGGAGGGGCAGTGTTTCGCGTAGACTCTGAATTCTGAATTCAAGCTCTTTGCTCCGGTCCTGCCCACGCAAACCAATCCTTCCATCCTTCTGCGCTCGGGTATCATTGTTGTCAGGGATGGTAATACAATGACTTGCCCGTCGGCTGGCCGATATCTCGTAGAATGTAATGTGAATAAGAAAATAGAAAGATGTGAGGCACATCTCAACTAGGGAATGCTTGGCCCCACTCTTTCTCCACTATACTTTATTCATAACAGCTTCTCTTCTGCACGTAGCTGCAGAAACTGATATTCCATGGGTCTATGTATTAGGTGGTCCAATACGTTTATTTGTTGACTTCCCCCCTTCTCCACCTCCACCACCTTCACATCGTAAAGGACAAGGACTGCAATTAATTCCTGCGGAAGCAAAGAAAAACAACGATTAAATGGCTCTGTCCGGTATTGAAAGGCATTCTTTGATCAGCACAAGCGGACGACCGACCTTAATCTTCTAAAACTGTGCTTCGACGCCAGAACCTAAGAACAGCCGGCAACAGCTCAGCTCCAATTTGTGTATGAGCACAAAGTGAAAAATTACCGAAACGCAGCTGCCCAGTCTTGTTCGTCGACTAAACGTCCGCCATGTTGAGCTTCGTTTAGTATCCGCCAACTGTCCGCCGTGAAATTTGACATCATGTTGGTTAATCTGAAACGTGAACCTCAGGTCACGTGGTGATGATCATAATGTGAATTTTGTATTATTTTTTGTTGATCCATTGTGTTGGCTTCACATGTGATGTGGCCTCAGCACGTTCGTTTGCGACCTTTTCACGTGTGGAACCCACACAACATAGTATCTCTGCAAGTCATCAAGCTGGTGAGCTACAAATACTCTGTCTGTGACTTGGTCTAGTCAACGCCTTAAGGCTCAGCGTTGTTGAGCTCCATTGTAAGCGTCATAGTCAGAACTTACCGGACCAGCTTTCTCGAGCGCGCCAGAAGTTCTGTTCGCGTTTCGAGCAGCATCAGAATCCAGGCGCCGAGGCATAAGTAACCGATGAGCACAGCAACCAATATGACATGAGGTGTGAGGATCTTGATGTACTGGAAAACAATTACGATTAATCAGTGCCTTCACTTTCGTTTTTCTCCTAGTCCCATCTGGGCAGGACTTGCGCAGGAAAATTCATCTCTGTAACTCTGCGTGGGGATGTAGATTTATCCATTTGTCAATCGCCTGCGATATTTCTACCTTTTCAAAAAATGCATCGCCACACAATTCAAAAAAGCGTTAAAATGACTGCATTCCACTTGTGGGACACGCGCGGTGCAGGCGGTGAGACGGCCGACCTGGTTGACACCACGAATCGATTTCACATTTCGATTCTGGCCAGCTATCCAAGCTCGTGGGATATCGTAGTGGTGCTCAGGAAGCCACACCATTTTGTCCATTGTGTGGCTCGTCCAGGTCAAGCAGTCACTCAAATCCCGCGCTATCAAGTTGATGTAGGGAGCAGCAGAGACTGTTTCATGCTAAAATGGTTGCAAATGCGGACTTTAATAGGATGCGCTACAGCTTTTTTCTTCCGAGCATGGGTTTCAGCAGGATTTTTTGAAACTTGTCCCAATTTTGCTCCAACTTGGCAGGTAACTAGATCCTACTGCACGGGGAGAGCAGTTTGCAAACCCCATATCTTATTACAGTGCACTATATAAAGGTAGAAAATGATGACATTTAACTGAATTTGTGTAAACGAAACTTTTCTTCATGCATATATGACCCTTACACTAAAGTGTTTAGAATAGAATGTCAGTTTCCCTAATTTAGAAAAAATAAAAATAAAACACTACGCGATGGGTATGCTGCATGAACAGAACCTTCTTAATTTGTACATGTCGCACATCTTCATGGAATGAAAATTGGCGGGAGATCTCATGCAAACCTCGCCATTACTATTACTATATGTAACCAATTGAGAAACGTGAGATAGAGTGGTTACTCACGGACTGTCAGATGTTGGTTAAAATGCAGCTATTTTTTATACTAGAACGGCATTCTAACTTATGACAACCAGGCAACCTCTAATCGATAGGTATTTCTTCTGTGAACGCGCGCATGTGTACAGTTTTTCGTGTCATAGGGAGTCAGCTTGATTAACATCCGGCCCTGTCTCTCTTGTGGTCCTTACCTACACAGCTGCAAATTAGGTCGCACCGAAAGTTTCCGCCACTTCGACTTCTAACTTCAAATGATTATAACGTAAAGTATTAATCATCTCAATCACAGAAAAAAACTCTAACACTTGGCATACATGCCAAAAAAGGAAGCTAGTAAAAATATTCTGGTTATGAATATTTGAGCAGGTAAAGTTCATGAACTGTCGGAATACATTTCTTATACTCTTCTGTATATGATGAGATTTCTCCTCTAAGAGCTTTCTAAGAGTTCTTTAAAACTTAAATTGGAACTTTTCAAATCAAACTGGACACTCTTCCATTTAAGTTTGACGCTTTTGGAATCAAACGGAGCCCCATCCAATTCAAAATGATTTTCGTCCTAATGTGGCTTACTTAAAACACCAATGTGACTAAACGTGTGTTTTCTACAACTGCTTCTGTTCTACAGCTAACAAGTGTGTAACCCTACGCAAACAGAATTTTTGCTGTCAATCCAATAAAAATCGCGATATCCTAGAGGACTGGATGGCGCAATCTCCCTTTTAGCATAAAAAATGGCTGCCTTTCTGCGTTTTGAAGCAAACCTTAATCTATTATTTTTCTTCACGAAATGACATTTTTATATAATGTCAAATAGTAAAGTTTTCACATATTGAAGCAGGTGAGTTGAAAAAAAAAGTTATACCAAATTTTCTTAAGCAAAAGTACACTGGTCTTTTCGAAGCGTCTCCAATTTATTCTGGAAGACAATTTAGAAGATGTTCAATTTGATTTCAAAAGCGTTAAGCCGGCCTAGAAGAGCGTCCAATTTGACGCGAAAATTGGTATATCTTACACATTTTATACGTATTTAAAGCTACAATTCCTTTGCTGTGCGACGGCAACAAGACCTATCAACTCGTGGACTATGAAATCTGAAGAGAGACACTGAAACGGCAGCGATTTCCGGACCGATTTAATACTACTATAAGCATTAAAGATAGCAGTTACCACCAAGCTCTTTCGAAGAAAAGTGTTAAACGTGCTAAGTGCTCTTAGCTAGTTCGGATAGAGCGGTCATACCGAGTACGCCTTGTAGTGCCGTCGGCCATAGCGCAGGAGATTTGTCGAAGACATGCCGAGAGCGTATGTAGTGTTCAATAGCCGCGTGTTTCAAACCTCAGCAGCGTAATTTGTCAACGTTTTTTCGATGTTAATGCCACTGGGCGGTGTGAGGAATAACCGTTTTTAATTGGACGTTTAATTCGTGACCTTCTCACAAATCTCAAACATTGGAATGAGCCTATGTAGTAGACCACTATCAAATACTCACGAAGAATAGCTACTTTTTTCTTGATTCTGTACGTTTCATGCCAACTTTAGATGTTTTTTGTCTTTCAATGCTCACAATTGTGCTACCTAAGGAGTTGCACTGCTTCTGCAGTTCATGTTCGGATTTCCGGATGTGATGCAGAACGGATCGGTGCAGATTAGAAGCTAATCACGAATGAAGGACTATTACGCAACGAGAAGAATCTTCATGACATACTCTAACGAAATTGTCAGAACTTCATAACATATTTTGGCAAAACTGCCAACAGTAAATGCGGAAAGATATCAGCTACCATCTTCGGGGATAAAAAACTTAGTTTTCGCCAAATTACTAGAAGATTCCGTCTCAATTAAGCTAGAGAATTGTAAGATACACACTGTTGCATCGCTCTCAGTAAAGGCATCTGCTTTCGAATCAGGGGGTGCATATTTAACGGTTAACGATTTAACGAATTTAAGGAATTAACGGCATTTTTCGTTCAAATCTGGCTTAATGACTTAACGGAAATCTTCAGAAATTTAACGAAATTTTTAACGGATTGCTTTCTCAATAACACTTTTTCCAACTCACTTTTCCTCTTAGTCTTTACTAGTTTTGCAGTCCTCACCCCCGCGATTAACTATGCTTCTAAAAAACTATTGAAATCTACACGAATAAACAAGAGCAATCCGCTCTATCACAGCCGTCGGTGGCGAAAGGATATTGAGCTCCAATGCCATTGTTTGGGTTTGACCTATGAGCTTGCTCCCGTGATACCACGTAGAGCGCGCGGATCCTTTTTTATATCTGTTTCCTTGCTATCGTTCATACCTTCTATGGCGCCTTTCATGTAGTGCAGGGGGTGCCTGCCGGCTGCGACGTGCACCCGATACTAAGTTTTTGGTTCGGATTTCCCACCCAACCACAACAATCGTTCCATCCTATCGGGGTGAGGGGAGATTAGTAGCAGTCTTGTCTGAAAAAGATAAAGCGCTGACTTGTTCATTGTCTGTCCACCGCAACTCTTTGTATAGGCCAAGTACGCATTCAAATTGTCTTCACGACATCTTGTAGAGGTAGAATGCGTGGCGCAATCCCAAAAGGGATTGAGTATGGTCGTAAGATAGTCCTTTATACATGCATTTGTGAGGTAGAAGATTCTTCGCCCAGCTTCCAAGCGCGTCAGGGAATCCAATAAAATACTGGTCTGATCCCCTCGTAAGATGCCTATCCCACTTAACAGTGCTTTTCCCAAAACACTCTTGCTCGCCACCTGGAGCAGTCTATACGAAGAGAATGTTCTCGGCCGCTGAATGTATTTTAAATAATTTGCGAAAAACGCTAACAAAAAAATTGGAAAGCTGCTTTTCCTGGTAGATAGCATTCCAAAGATAATCCTTTAATTGCGTTTTTATTAATTTTCGGCGCGAATAGGCTCGGAGAGCCCGCCTTGCAAGAAAGCCCTATACAACGTTTTGTGCTGGAGGAAATCAAATTTTATGCAGCACCGTTGTGTTCTACACTAATGATGAACTGCTATAGGCCTTTTCTGGTCTAACTAGGCACCCCCCCCCCCCCCTCCCTCACCCCGAGCCTATTTGCACCGTTCCTTCGGTACTTTGCGAACAGTCACACAAAACGGTTTGACAGAGAACCAGGAAAGGGAGGGAATTTCGAGGCCCGCCTTATCTGAATTGAGCTCCAGTGAGTTACTGAAGGTGTTTTCTCTATTGAACTAGTAGTTCGTAGTGAATCATATGATTTACCGAAATTTAACGATTTACCGCAAACTTAACCAAAATTTTCCGTTAAAAAATTCGTTAAAAAATTTACCGCACAAAACTTTGTGTGCACCCCTGTTTCAAATGTTGATTCTTCTTGTTCATCAGAGTAGCCAGATGTACTCCAGGACAACATAGTTAAAGATCGTACACTAGACCGTTCACTCTTGCGAGATAAAATCGCGGGTTAAAGTGTATTAAAATAAGTCGTGGCAATTCATATAAAGATAAACAGCTGCAAAACAAAAAGCAACGTCAAATGTGGAATCTATAGGAAATCGCGAAAACAAGCTCCGAAAAGCTTCGAAGAACTTCGCTGCTCCATTCATCTAATTTTAATGTGTTTTTTCTACAAAAGTCAAATGGAAGCAAATGCAAAGTTACTTTTCGTTCGAAATGCTTTCACTGTTTACAAGAGCATCGACCAATTTCTGTCACGTTGTTTTCTTCTCACAATTCGCAGCTAGAAGTTAAATCGAGGGCCCAGTATGAACCGAGGAAACCTAACGAACTCGTGATTCGCTTTCTGTTCGAAATAATCACAACAAGCTTATGATTTTGCAATGGTCTCCAACAGCTCCTTTTAGCCGCAAGTACCGGGCAACGATTTTTCGTTGCCATTGCTGGATTTTGCTGGAGCAATCTTTTTTGACTTTGCGATCGCTCTTAGGGTTCACAACTTCAGTCAGTTCCCTACATCATCAAAATGTATTTTGAACTAACAAAATTGAACAATATACAGAGAAAACGCGTGTTTAGAGGGAATAATGGAAACAATGCACAAAATGAAAAAATGACGTTCTTGATGACGGAACCCTAACCGTTAATCGCACATTGGTCTAAACAAATCTTGACGGTTGGGCATAGCTTACGGCAACAGTGATTTGCTAATTCCGTACCAGCTGTCCACTTGAGCTTTCCGTGGTTTGAAAAAATTTTAGAAAATTTTTACTGTTTAAACAAATGTTCTTGGCTACATAGCTTTAAATTTCAAACAATGAAGATCGGACGTCCTGGTATCTGACGAATGGGAAGCCTGGAAATCAAAAGAAATGAGTCTTGTGTTTTCCGCTTTGCTTTCTTCTCATTTTCTGTAACATTTGAGAGTAGTGACTGTACCCTGATATAAAAATCCAAAGGTGCTTTCCTATTTGCTTGCAGTATGGTGGGTATGCTTACCAAGCCCAAGTGATTGGCATAGCATCTTTTCTTATTTTCTTCCTTCCAATAGTCAGCTCATCGTGCCATGGCATTAGAACCTTTGTGGGGAACCATTCCGAGGTATCCGAGAGGTCCGAGATTTCCTCTTGGCCTTCGGTTGCGCGCGTTTTCCGCGATCGCCTGGGGACTTGGCTGCGCTATTGACTCCGTCCGCACATTCTTCGACGCCTGGCTCAAAGGGTAGCGCTATCTGTCACCATTTGAAAGCCGTCCATGCTAAAAATTGCCCTGAACTTTCTGCTTTGAGCGACACATAGACTTTACGGAACCAGTGAGAGAAGAGGCTCCGAAAATTCTGAACAATCAGGCCATGCAGTATGAGTGGTTGGGCGCTATGCTAAGTGGTTGTTCATTCGGAGTGCATTATGCCCCGTTTTTTCACAATTTACGGATGAAGTTGAGGGAGTTGGAAAAAGATAGTGCTCAAACGCTGGCGTAATTAATCGCCTTTTGTGGGCGGTATTACAGCAATATACGTCGGAGTTATCATTTTTGCAGCTCGGCAAAAGATAATATCCCCCAATGAGCAACGTTTCGAGGAAGTTAAGTCTATATTATAACCCACAACTCTGAGGTGCTAAACCAGTTGAAAAAGCACCTCAATAAGAACTAAGAGGGTCACGCCCCTGCTGCTCCTTCCAGAAGGGTTTGGGAATATTAGAGAATAAAATTATAAAAATAATGGATTCGAGCCGACATAATTTCGCCCAACAAAAATAACTTGACAAAGACTCATGTTTAGTTTTCAAAAACTCTTTTCAGAGCCATTACCTTGCCTAGAGAATATGGAAGACAAGGCACTTATATTAGGGGGGGCCAAAAGTAATGAGACACCCCATGCCGTGTCCATATATCTCGTGGCTGGAGTCCGGTTTTGTGCTTATCGTATTTGTATGATTGTATGCTACTTACTGAAGCCCATCTGAGAAGTTACCACTTCCGCCCTTTCCAGAAGCATGCCAAAAACCCCAGCCTGTCTCATGCCGAAACCCCAGTCTGACGAGTCGACCTGTGTCGCGCAAATCTCCCCCAATTCCCAACCCCGAGCAGCCTGGGCTCAATATTCACGCAAGATGAGAAGTACGTCTTCTACCTTAACCCTGCCAAGCAGCGAGTCTGGGTGAGGCCCGGTGACCTGTTACCGACCTTCGTTCGGCAAGATGTTCACGGCGAGAAGCATCTTTGGAGCTTTTGGGTCTGCGCCCATGGATCGGTTAACCGGAAGCTGTTTCCCAAGAGCACTACGATGAACTACAAGGCCATGGCGAACGAAATAGAAGAGATGGGCCGGCGACTCGCTCTTATTCATTCGCAGCGCTTCAAGAAGGTTCTCCTCTTCGACAACGCCGCACCCCATCGGGAACAAGTAAGCACGGATAAGCTTGGCCAGCTGGGCTACGTTCACATGCCTCACCCACCGCATTCGCTGGACATCTCTCCATGCGACTACCACTACTACTTGAGCCTACAGGACTTCCTAGTCGGAAGGGACACAAGAACCCAAGCAGTCCTTGACAACCATATCGAGCAGTTGATCAACACCAGGCTCAAGCAGTTCTGTAAGGATGGGATCAGGAAGTTGACTGAGCGATGGTAGCAAGGTCATTGCCCTTAATGGCAAAAACATTCCTCAGCATCGTTGAGTTGTAATTGAGTTATAAGGAGATAAAGATTTTTTTCATTTTGTCTCATTACTTTTGGCCCCCCCTAATACATAAATACATCTAAGAAAAAGCAGGTTAGACTCCGCATCTAGGCTAGATAAGCTTTGTTATCTTCAAAGCTAGAAATCTTTGACATATACGTGTCGGATAAATAAGATGCCTAGTATGCTTGCGTTTTAAGTATTTTCAAGATAATTTTTATGCCCTGAACCTCACAATGTACGCGTACAAGCTATACTCTCACAGAATAGAACAACGTCCAAAGAAAGCTCTATGAGAAATACACTTTAGCGACAGAAGTCGAAGGGAGTATCACTAAGAGTACAGATAGTTTTTGTTACGGTTTAGTCAGTTGTTGTTACTGTTCTTTTGTTGCGCTACAAAATATACATCGGGAGCCATTTTGGATCTGAATTTGCTGACGCAGTGTTTTAGGGTGCTGAGCCAGTGAAGAAATCAGTGTTTTTATCATTATTATAGCTTTTACCTATGTCGTCAGCTCCGCAAAATAGCTGGAAGACTTCGCTTTGACCGAAATAGAAGCTGAAATCGATTCGTGAGGTGAATGAGACTGAAACCGCCACCGGACTGCGCCACACCACCCGGCACAGCAATCGTAAAGGGTTCATAGCTTGGACTTTAAGCATGGGGAACTCAGATTGCTAACACCCTCGGCTGCCGAAGCGGAACTTTATCTATCTTCCCCCACAACGTCGCGGCAAAGATGTATCTTCCCCATAAATTTTCAGCCATCTGTTTTCACAGAATATGTAGTTCTGCTAATTCTCATCATGAGCGAAGGAATTTTTGTGCTGCTTATGAAGGACGATTGTGCGCAAGTGTGGTGAGGATGACACTGATACTTCCTTGAGTATACTGCAGGTGGATTTGGATGATAATTTAAGATAGCGGTGTAAGGTGTTCGAATGTTGTTGAATAACCGGAATAAATTTGGTCACCAGTGGGCGAAAATCCCGTTACCTACCGGTGAGTTTCTTACGGCGATTAGTTGCCCTTCCACTGCACCAGAAATTGTCAGCACTTGGCTGCGAGGGATTTCAGAATTATCCCCGTAACAGCAGCACGCCATCCTCATATATCGGCAAGGGCGAAAACTTTTGGCATTAAAAGTGCCTTTAGAACTGATGGTCGCTTTCATGAACGAAACAGAAATTCGAACAAATCCCAGTGTCTGTTGTGATGTTCGTTGGTTCACCAATAACAATCAGTGCTTCGTGGTTGATTTCATGCGCATTCGAGTGACTGCTTGAGCAGAGTACTGACGCTCAGGCTCTCATGGGCAGCCGCAGATGCAGCAAGCACTTGTCTCCAGCGCAATTCGAAGTCATCTATCATCGCTCATATTTCATCGCGTCAAGCGCATTTGTCGTGGCATCCTTTACGCGCTCGGCTGGTGTCAAAAAGTCGGCCGAGGAGACGGCCTCCCGGCCTCGAATAGCCTTAGCCAAGCATCGGAAGCCGCGAGAGCGTCGTGATATGTGGTGAAAAACGAGCACAGGTCCTCTCGTCCGGCTAATCCTTTCCCCAGGCGCTGTGAGTGATAGCCGGTTTCGCAGTCAACATCCATCTCCATCTCTACCGAACGCACATCTACGTCGAGTAGCTGCTCTAGTGGCCAGTCCAGCTGTAGTGTCAGCAGGCCAGCCGGCAAACAACGCCTGCGGTCAGCTGCGTAGACCCATCCACGGTGGGGAAGCTCACAGCGAAAGCCCGGAGGACGACGGGGTCAGCTGGGACAGCGAACTCGATGGGAGCCGGTCATGTCAGCCAACCGAAGATTTAGTGGCCTCTCGGTGGCCGTATGGCAAAAAGCGTCTTAACCGTCACGTCGCTGCAGCGCTTGAAGGCAGTTAGCGCGAAAAAGACACGACCCGACGCCGCTCAATTCACCGGGAAGGTCTTGTGAAACGGAAAGAAAACTCGCGAAGCTCACCTTGACGGTCTGCTGCGGACAGCTCTTCGGCTCTTGCCGCTCGGCGTCATCCTTGATGGTGTCGGTGATGACGGTCGCGCCGTCGTCGGCGTCGATCAACGCCGATTGTGAATTCAACGGCACACCTTCCCATCTGGCTGTCACATGATCTGAAAACATCGAGCATTCGACACCGAGGTCTCCAACGTGGAGGCGTTCTGCTTGGAATCGCTTAAAACTCACCGAGATTCAATAACCCCGAGGCCTTACTCTGCGGGTACTGGTCGCCGGGACATGGAGACACTGTCTGATACGCCCTGTCGGACGTAACGCCTTGACCGCCTAATCATAGCTCAACTTTTGTCGCTGGCCATCATGCAGTTACTACTCTTTGACCAAATCGATGATCCATACTGATATTCTTTGAGCTTTTGGGAGAGAAACCTTGGTTGCTTAGTGAGGTGTAATTTTTTGATGGAGCAGAGTGACATAAGAAGTCGTAAGCAGTCAGCCGCCAGAGATGTGTTTGCGGGCCCAACTTCAGCTGCTTATAATGGAATTTGCAAAGCGAACCGAAATTCGCCGATACGCATATCAACACCCTCGCGCGAACATCCACCACATCCACGGTGACGCCGATGATGTAGTCCAGCAGTGTTGGGGCGGAAGTAACCACAGAGGAACACAGCTGGCTTATCAGTATATGGGACTCAAGAAGAGCATCCTATGCACGTTTTGGACTCCTCAAATGTACGTAACAAAAAAGAGCCATTCAGTGTTCTTCTGCATAATCTGCATGCTCTGCTGAGCAGGAATGTAGTGCGGTCTAAAAGATAAGCAACGTTATAAAGCAAATGTGGTGAAGAATGTGCTCCCTATCAGAGGCAACCGATTACTCCAGTAACCGGTAATTCCGAATGGATGCATAGCTCAGAACTAGTGGAGGTATATCAAAGAGCTGAGGAGATTCGACAAAGGAGTCGTCTTCGAAACCGTCATCGAATAGTCGGATCTGTAGCATCTTCAACGCTAATAGAATGAACGTGTAAGTAACCACGAGAGATCAAAGTAAGCTCACTACTAAGCGGAGGTGAGGAAATCGTATTCTGAGCAAGCCTTGAAGTTCTTATTCAAATGTCCTACACGCAGAAGAAACAAAATCTGTCCAGTAATGAATGGAAAATACTAAACATATCGGCAGTTTCAAATGAGTACTAAATATATTGTCACTAACTGAAAGGCTTAGGAGCTCTAAACCAAGAAGATGCCTCTAAAAAGTACCTTGAATAGCCTAGTACTCTGGAGCACACGTAATCGACCGATTCGAAAAGTATTCGCTTCGAATTCTTCAACGCCATCTATCCCGTATAATACCCACGTGCGCGCAACAGCGACTGAAGACGTTAATCCCATCTGCTTCTCCCAATGAGGAGTGGGCGAGCCAAAAGTGGGTAGAAAAAGTGATGGCCAGAGAAAATGAGGACATCCGAGGGCTGCCGCAAAAGCGTAAAAAAAGTATTCACCTATGAGTATTTTTCCGTCGTCCTGAATAGATATGGTAGGACGACGAAGGAAAATCTTCTGCTGTCGGCTCGAGCGGCGAGGGTCGTTAGCGGAAAAAACGGACGAAACCGGTGAAGCGCAAAGGTCGACGAGGTCCTGCGCGTGAAAGTCGTGTCGAAGCGGTAAGACCACATTGTGCTGCTCATCGATACGCAGCTCTTCAGGCCGAAACCGCAGAAGCTCTTGTGGCTCGAATGCCGAGCCGTGACGGGAGAGAATTTCAGGAATCTGATAGGACAGTCGAGTGTCTAGGTGACCGATGTTCAGGTGGGCCGTCTGGCTGAGCGTCGCCCGACGTACATTGCTCGTCGACGGTCGGGCATTCGGCGAGTAGAAGAACATCGGCGAATGCGCCACGCGACGAAGCGCTAATCTTCTCACGCGTTCACGGCGTCAGTGCGGAGGTGATAGGATGCTTCAAGCAGTGAGTCCAAACGAAGCGCTAGTGGGCGGGCTTATCATATGTCCGGGGGCCAGCTACCAGCATAATCAACGGCCCGAGCTCGAGCTCGAGACTCGTCGGCGGAGGTCAAGTGAGAAGCCGCCGCAAGACGGCGTTGGCTCGATCACGACGCCCAGTGAGCTCGAGCTCAGCAGCGCCAGCGGCAGCCGCCGAGACGACACGGCCGGTCGGCCACTGCAAACTGGAACAATAGCACTCGTCACAGCACTCACTTCCCGGTCTTGGGAGTAACTTATGAGGAGGACGAGAAAGGCCATAGTCTAAAGAGGCCCTTCATTCCGAATGAGAGGCTCTGTGGTTTAGAGAGTTCTTGCCGATTCAGCTGCGTTGCTTTGTCCCAGAAGTACATTCCGGGATGCCCACTGTCATTGGATGTCATTCCCACCCACTGTCAATGGAGGCCATAATAACAAATACTGGCTAAGCTAGTCCTTACGAATCACTGAACAGTAGGAGTAGCAGATGCCTTCTTTTCACGTGTGAAACGTCTCAGTCATCAAACGGCTATGAAATGAAGAGGATTTGCCGTTTTCAGGGTTAACTGTACAAATTGGTATTGTTCACTCTGTAGCAAAGAAGTGGTTGACGGCGACAAAATTTTAAGGTCAAGAAAGGCGATTCAGAAGAAAGAGACGCTGTTCAGGCATCCCTCTAGTAGTCTGTTCTCTTCACACGTAGTTTCGAGCACCTTGGGTGGACGGCCTACCACTACAGTACTTACTCGTTATTCGGAATGTCCTACGATCTCGCAAACGCTTAAAGAGGATATAGTGGCACATATCAGAGCCCCTGTTCCCAGAGAGATTCATGCAAAGCTGGAAAGATGCCAGATAAAAGTGAGATGCACACGGCTGCCAACACCGGCTTCAAAAGATTTACTTAACAGTGTCGCATCTCTACTTTAGTTTGATAATGTTATATTTGTCCATTTCGTTTTAAAAATGTACACTTGCTCTGACATCAGTTTGCAAAATCATGGAGCCATTTTTCTTTGAATTCGCTTAAAAACGCCTTTTCTCGGAATCATTCCACAACTTTTTATTTTTGCTTAATTTTACTCCTAATTTGATCGATGTCCTATTCTGACTAGTAAATGAATATGTGATTTAGTGACGACAGTCTGTTCAAACTTAATTGGCTTCTCGGTCACAATTGCTTTGCTATTCATGGTACCCTGCGCGCTATCTACATCCGTGATTCTGCTTCTAATAGGCGTACAGTGCCGTGCAATAGAATAAGCAAATTAATAAGTAATCCCATCCAAAAAAGGAACGAGTTCATGCGCTTATTTTCTGAGCCGCACTTCCCTCACAGGGAGGTTCGGTGAGAGGAGGTAAAGGATCACAGCAGATGTTTTAAAGATGCGTTCCGATAAGGAAAAAACCCGCGGTCACTCTTGCGGCGAAACGAGAAATATATCATGCGTTTTTCTTCACTCGGGCTCTCCAGAAGCGCTCTAGGCGAAGCTGAGTTGATGTCATTGAAAGTTGAATCCGAAGCGTGCCGCAGAGCAAGAACGGGTAAGTGTTAGATATAATGAAAATCTCGTTCAGCTTTTTCACGGTGTTTCTATACATCTTCAACTACTTCTCAAGACTTAGCATGAAACCGCTCAATATGGTGAAAAAATTAGTTCGCTACGGCACGACACAAAGCCTTGTATTTTAGAGGTGTTAAGGTCGAAACCTTGTTTTCAAGAGTGCCTGGTAGAAATTCCTGGAGAAAGTTAGTGAAAGTAACAGCAATATAACACATAGAACGCAGAGAACGAATCCTTAACAGTCGCAAACAAGAAAAGTGAATGAGTTTATGAACCACATGGTGAAAAAGGGATTTCATGGACGGCGTTGGATTGCTATCTTCTAAAGAAACATTTTTTTACATTTTTGTAGTTAGGAAAATGGACATGCTTGAAAAGCTAAAGTTTGTGCAAATAACTTGAACAATTAGAGACTCTATGTATTACTGACACGTCACTGCCACTTTTTACCACTTTCTTCATTTCACTTCGATTAGTTTCATTTTCGCATCAGACTATTAAAAACGAAATATTACTTACAATCAGCAGAAAAACCAGTACATTACCAGCTTTGTGCATAGTCGCGAAAGAATTCATTGTATTTCATGTGTTTAAAGGAAGGTTTTAGACGTAGTGCTTCTATTCGCTTCCATACTCTTCGAAAACTGTTTGCAAAACGCGTTGACCTTCACCTTAAAATAGAAAGGAAGCGGTGGAAAGGGCGATCGTTCTAGGAAAGATATGGAACAAGTAATTTGGTAGAAAAGGTACTGATGTGGAGATTTGCTTGTCGAAAAAGCAGATCCACTGTGACCGTTTGTTTTGTACATCGAATTAAAGCACATACAACTATTGTTCTTATTGTGCTTTAGGATCTCTTGTAAAGGTGTTGACCAAGAGTGGTATATTTATTTTTTCGTCTTATGTTTCAGCATAACCGGCATCTTCAGAGCCTGGAGAAGACATGAAAGAGTTGGAGAAATTACTCGCCAAAGTTTCATTTCAAGTTGCAGAAGCTCCAGAATCTTCTTATTGCATTATCCTATACACCAGCGTAATTTACTCTGCGATCCCAAGTTGAAATCTAAGACTGTTACTTTCCTTCTTCTGCTCCAAAATATGAGCAGAAAGTTTAGCTTCATCGAGGAAATATCGTAGCAAAAAGGAATTGGCTACATAATCGTTTTAGTCACATTCCATTTTGTGAATGTTGCTGAACTTCTTGACGACTATTCCCCGTTTCCATTGTATGCATGATTAGTAATGAACTCATTTGGAGCAAGAAGCCGGTGATAGGAATGGGGTTTGAAGGCACCACTATCGAAGAGGAACAGGCATATCTGTGGAATCTGAACAAAAAAGTGGCCGCTGAATGTGCTCGTTCTCCGGTGACGGATAACGTCAGCGACTAGAGTGCCACCCTCACCTACACAGCTCCAATATTCACGAGGAAGTGACAAGCTGCCATTTCGTGTCGGGACATGCGAGAGCTTTTATTCCCACCGATGCGATTCCTATGCTACGCTGAGTGGTGACCATGGAGCCTACTGCAAGAGTGTTCAAAGGATTCGTTGTCCGTACTCATTAAAGTGAAGCGAAATCAAGACAGGATACGCCACATCAGTGTCATTCATTGTAGAGCCATACGTGGCCATCTTCGCTTCGTATAGAGGTAACGATAGGTCTTCGTGAGGAGGAAAATACCCATGGCAAAAAATGGCAAAAAAATCGGTGCTTAGAAGCGTTTGAGAAAAAATAAGGAAAAAAGGACTTTAGAGGGGAATCCTCCAGTGAATCACGAAGAGACTGTTTTTCGTGTCGTGTTCCTTAAGTAGCCAACAAGGTGGCAAAATTTCCCTATAAAAGATTCTGGATTACTTCACGCATGCCAGAGAGAGTCTAAGAAGTGCTTCAAAGGCAAAATGAACGTATTTCCAATGGAATTTTGAAGTAATTATTCGACTGATGGGGAATATGTAGCGAGTATACACGGACTATACTAACCTTGGTGGGTAACTACGCAGTATGTACATACATAGATCGACTAGAATTGCTGTAAGCCTTTATGCAAAAAAGCGAAGTTCTGATGTTTCTTTTTTGTATAAATCCTTACTATAATAAATAACTGTGAAAGAAATTCTAAGAGTTGAATAGAATTAAATTATTTAGCAACGAGCTCAGTCAACAATGATAGGAAAACCAAAAACATAACCTTTTACTGTATGTGTTCATTTAGAATTTTACTTGTCTCAACAAAATAAAAAACATTTTAAAAATTAAAAATAAAATTTTCAGTTTTCAATTTTTTTACATATTTTTAAAATTGGATTTAAGCAGAATCCGTGACTCTCTATCAAACGCAAAGTGTAGTGCTTCCTCAAAAACGAAATCAATCGTTGTTTCGGTGCTCAAGGACTAGTATATACCTCTCAAGAACAAGGAGGATGTGAAGTTCGTTTCTAATAGATTGTAATTCTATAGGGAAGATTCCAGTACCTTGCTCCCTCATTCAAGTACTAATCCCGAAAATTTTCTTAAAGCCGCTGATCGCTAATGATTAATCAAGGTGAAGGGGAGAGTGCGTGAAGCTAATGTGGAATCTGGCATATCGAGGCCATATTCATTAATTAAACAACACCTGCAACCACTTTCTCATCACTTACTAAAAACTCGTTCAGTTTACACAAGCTCGTACCCTAGAGCCGCACCTTTACACTGCACCTCTAGATAGACACTCTAATTAATGGAGATGGTGTGAGGCTGGATGCATGAAAGCTGAGTCATTTCCATTTATCCTCTTTTTTAATAGCAATTGTTGTTGGAAGCTAGAGCGGTAGCGGCTTGCTAATAGAAGCAGTTTCTAGGGAACCAAACCAACCGTTCTAGGGTTTTTTATTCGACCTCCGGTCGCTACTCAAGCAAGTTCAGTAACTCTGCTTTCTACAACAGACTTTTAAAATGAGTTGAAATGGACCTTCTACACGTACATATGCTGATTTAAGTTTAGTTCCACTGCACATGTAATAGAACTTCACTCCCCCAGAAATAACACCAGAGCAAAGCGACATGTAGCTGCCTACCATTACTTCATCAGCGTCACTCAAAGTCGACTTTGTAACAAGTGAAAAGTAAGGACATTTGAAGAACATGTAGAAGCACTGAACAACAGCAGCTGGTTTGCAAGTGCCGCGTCGCCCTGCGGTGCACTGAAAGGATGGAGAGGGGATGGATAGGAAAAACTATTCAGCTTACCTATTCAAAGCATTCTATTTAGTAGAAAGGTATGAGGCAGTACAGCTACGTATATATGTGATGTCCACAAGTTTCTTATTTTCCTTACACGACACCAATTTGATACTTGATGGGCATCACATTATGTCGACCGAAAGTCTCCGCCGCTCAAGTCAAATGCTGAATTTATCATAAACCTATTTGTTGTTTCTGAAGAAAAAAACTGTCACGTTTGCCACAAAATCCAACAGCATTTTCTATTCCTGGATATTTAGGCTATTAGATCCTAAACTATTTATTCTGGGATCCTCCTCAAAGCTGTGTTTCGGCATTAGAAGTTTCCCTGTGCTACGAAAAAAATCGATTTTGCTTTAAAACAGTATTAACCAAAACTAAGGAAACAGGAACTTCCATCATTCGTTTTCTGACAGAGCGAGAATAAGTTTTTTTTTTAGTTTGTCGTGGGGTACCCATACCAAATAGTACGATTGTTTACCGTTTCATAACATAAATACGTTTCATAACTCGAAGTAAGAAGGTTCTACTACAGGCGTACAGGACTTATGTCCGACCTATTGTGGAGTGTAGTCCCACAGTATTTTCGCCTTCAAAAAAGAAGGATATCGAATCTTTAGAAAGGATTCAGAAAAACTTCATAAGAAAGGCATTTCTTAGATCCGGGAGTTTTCCTACTCCAGAGTAGCGCGTTCTAACATACGAAACAAATATCTCAGCCTAAACACTCTGGGGTCCCGTCGAAAGGTGACGGACCTGTGCGTCCTCCTTAAAAGGCTTGCAGGAATCATTGACGTGGACGTCTCTCAATTTTATGCGATAAACTCTTCTAAGACAGTAGTGGATCGAGAAAGATATCCGTAGGCCAAGTACAAAATTACATTCCTCAACGTTTACTTGTAGCGCAGCCTCATCTTATTTGAAGTTGAGGCACAATTTTGTACTTGGTTCTCAGCTTCTGTGCTCTTTCAAGCGTATGGCACAGGAGAAGTTTTGTCTTTCTAAATGCTAGAGGTAATATGGTTTGATTATGGATTTCTTGATTTTCTGTTTTTTCTCACCTGTGTCTTAAACCGCGTAATAAATTATTATTATTATTATTATTATTATTATTATTATTATTATTGATAAAAAGTGCCTATGAGAAGGCAAAATATCACAGGTGAGATCTATTATCCCCCGTTGTCTTTATTGTCTTACTCATCTGTTGCTCTTTATTTTCATACTTAGCCAAGTATGTTGTTACAAGATGTTAGATGGATGCTTCGTTGCGATCAAAACTCTTGCTCCAGGCGGGGCGCGAACCAGCACCTTCTGCTTTCCGGGCAGAGATGCTACGCCTTACACGTAAGGCTCGAGATTCGACTGCCGTCTGGCGCAACAGTTTTGACCGCAACAACTGTAACAACAGGTAGCCTCTATACCGACCGCTCCAGGCTTAAACAAATGCGTTAAAACATTAGCTATGTGTTTTCCTCCACTTTTTCATTTTCCCCGTATATTCGCTACGAAAGATCTAGTACGATTAGCATTGTTTTATCGTAAAAAATTGATGGCCCCCCAGAGTTTAGTTTAGTATGGAGGCGTTTCTATTAACCAAGTGTTAGGAGCACTCAAAGTCGTCGTTTTTAGGAGACCACTGGCGTGCCGGTGTTAAACTTCGACAAACTTCTGGCACCCACATACACCATCATCAACGGGGAATGTTATGGAGAAGCTGTGAAAACTTGTCACTTTTTTGCTAAAGCAGAACGGCCTGACGGATATGAGTGCTATGCTAGGCAGCCAGCATACGATCGTAGGGATAAGAGAACACTGGAAAACGCCTGCCAGGTGAACTTTTACTTTGAAGAGGATAGTCGCTCCAGTTTTTATTAAAAACTGAGGCAAATAGCGCAGTGATATAGTAATGGTGAATGTTAGGAGCAGGTGGTCATGCACAGTGACAAATCACAGACGAATTGTCACTTCTGAATGTATTTCACCCGTTGTACTACGCTCATGTGATACCTGCTGCAGGTATTGTAATAAGGGTATATATTATAAGTGACAAAAGACAATATTATTTAACAAGAAGGTAGGACACAAAAGTGCACATACATAACCAAAGAGTCCATGAAACAATTGATCCATTGATAAGTATACAAATATACCTCTACTTATATGGGATCACAACTCTCACAATTGTGATTGATAATGGCACAATTCAATTCAAGCACACTTGTCTTAATATTGTTATTGCCTTCCACAGTTGGTAGATGGTGTAGGTTGGCTTCAAAACTGACAGATGCCAGGTTCGTTATACGAAGTATGTACATTAAAACTCAGTTGTTTGGAGTCAAAATTGTTCTTTTATGTCAAGTTGGAAACAAGGAAATAAGAAAGCGATAAGGTAAGGTGTACGAAGCGATTATTCAGCGCTCGTGTCCAACAAGTCTTTCAGTAAAATGCGACTATGGAGCTTAGTACTCAGAACCAGGCCTAGCACCAGTTCTGTTTCGAGTTTACAGGTAAGAAAGTTAACACACTTCCAACCGAAACAGTAAGTGTGAGTATGGAAATTAAGGCATTTCGGAATGTTACATAGCTCTTAGTGTGGCTATTGTAAAAGACCTTCCGAGACACAATAATATGGCACGACAAATGTACAGAGAGAATGAATCGTGGTGTCTTTATTGGTGTCAGAAACAACACTGTGGTCGGAAAATGAGATATGTGGGTTGGAGGTCCTTCTGAGGAGAAGCTTTCGATCAAGAACTGTAATCTACTACTGGAATAACACTGCTACACAATAAGGTGATGTGCAAAAATTGCGAGTGATCGAAAAGAAAAACTACAAGCAGTTCCATGGAACCAAAACACTCGTACTACCGAAACAATGAATAATTTTTTTACCATATTCGAAAGGAGCAATTAGGAGAAAGGCTGTAAGAAAGGGTCTAGACAGAAACCTTTCTCAGCTGCTAGCAACTGCAACCAGATTTTGCTTTCTAAGCTAGAATAAAGAAATATCCTATGCAAGATAACTAGCACATTTGCAAGCGACCAGAAGTCGCAAATAAGAGCAAGGTGAGTTTTTTCTTAAGTATGCAGTTTGATTTACCGCTTTTGTAGGCAGATCAATGCAGTGGAGTTAATCATTTTGTTTTTTTCCACAACAGAAATAAACTAATAATTTGCATAAAACCATTTGAATTGGGAAGTTAAGCAGTTTATGGAATGGATTTTGCATAGATACCACATAGTCGCGGCTAAAAATCATGAAAAAGACACTCGATGGACTTCTATCCAGTTCTACACAGGCAATTATTTTTAATGAACTCCGTGACTGGAGGCAAATATAGTCTCAAGTATGCAGCTACATCTTCCAAAATTCACATCATCCATGTGTCCATAAACGAAGCAACTTCTTGATAATTTTAAATTTTCAGTGGCCATGTAACCATTTTCACGTTTAGTTTGACACTTTTCAAACCAGATTGGATACTCTTCTAGGTAAGTTTACGCTTTTGATGTCCAACTAAACGTCTTCCAAATCATAAGGAACCTATCCCAGATTAAACCAGAAACTCTACGAATTGGTAGAAATAATTTTTCTTTATAAGGAAAGGCTAGCATAACTTTATTAGAAAACCTTTAATTTAATTACGCTAATAAGTGAATACAGTGATTAAAATTTTATAAAGTTTTACGTTTCAAAAATGGTTCTGAATTTTTTATAAAGAGCAGAAAGGCGTCAATTATTTAGTGTATAAAAAAAGAGATCGTGCGAGGCACTCGCCTATGTAGCTCGTAGCGATTTTCTTTTTATTAATATTGTAAATGCTGCTTACTTGATATCAATCAAATGGAGATCGCAACGGACTAGACGAGTACACGGCACAATCTATTCTTTTAGTGCGCCAAAAAACCATTGCTTTTTTGAACCCAAGAACAATCGTTGAACTATTAATTTTTGTCTGGAAATTCAAACTTCATAAAATTTCAAACAATGTCTCCGCTTGTTGGGACAGTTTTGATAAGCATTCCAAAGAAAGTGATTGTATAATATTGTATAATATGATCGCATCCAAGATTATCAGTGTATTGATGAGCTGATAGGAATTGATCAAATAAACGAAAATAAATAAATAAATAAATAAATAAATAAATAAACATTTCAGCCCTTCAATGCAGCAGAGAAGACAGTGAAGTGGTCAAAATTCAGTGAAGCTATTCACTACAAGAGGAGCGAGGACGTCTCACAACTAGCAATGCAGAGAGGTGTTAAAGTGTCAGTAATTCAGGGCAAAATCGAATCGTTAAGAGCCTTTTCGAGCTCATTTCGTTTTTGAGAGGTCTATCCTTAGTCGTTTCACGAGTAGGTCCTTTTAGGAAGACGGACGCTACGACTAGCCGGTGATCAAGAAGACGGTCCCTTCTCTTCTCAGTAGACGGAAAATCGTCAACGAATGAGCAAAAAGCGAGCGTCAGCTAGGTGAAAGGCAAAACCGGTAACAGCACGAACCTTCACATTGAGCGATCAGTTGGAGCACGTCCAAGTGTCGCGGTGAGATCATCACATGCTAGACGCGGTGGTCCGGTGTGGAGCATTGTGAATGCATGATCGCGAGGCTTGAATTCGCCGCTTTGACGCTGATGACAGGTGGCTGGCACACTGAGCAGAGCAAAGTAGCACCGAGCTGCTGTGATGACGTGGACAGAGATCGAGGAGCTCGGTTCTTTTGAGAAGGTCAATCAGTCAATAGTCAGAGGTAGACCTCACTCTCAGTCAGTCTGTCAGTCAGTCTCGGAGTGAGTGAGTGAGTCGGTCAGTCGCTGAACGGGTGCCGAGAGCCGGCCCTGGTTTTCTGTTCGATGGCCTGCGCTGCAGGTGTGTGGCTTACACGAAACATCGAGCATCAATTACCAGTTTGATGAGCTTTGTAACAGAGAACGACGACGAGCCGAAACGCGAAAAGCACGCGAGAGAGGGCGGCGGGGTCTAACGGGTCTAGCGTCTAATACGACGGCACCAGCTTCTGAATGCGGCAAGGGTCGCGACGGCCTCAACCATAAAATGCACATAAAAACCCGAAGCAACACGACGAATGTGCCGAACGGCACGTATTAACACTATTAAGGCTTTACGTTCCTATACCGAAGTGGCAGACGAGACCAAACTTCCTCACTTATTGCAATCTCAAAGAACTGAACTTGAAGTGACTGATGACGAGAATGCCAATAAAATATCCGTTCGAGTCTTTAGTGGTTCAGGAGAAGCTGCATATGTTGGTTGGATTGTGTTTAGTATCGCTATGTTCGTAGTAGGTTTATGTGACCAAGCATTTGCTTATGTTACATTATTGATGTAACACAAGAATGTGTTCATGTTTGATAAATAAAATAAAATAAAATAACCTAAAAATAGTGCAAGAGAGACCACAGATTTTTCATTAGTAGAAGGATCTAAGTCGCTTATAATTTTGTCTCCAGGAGTGCTGATAGGCCTCGATGATATCGCCGATGTTACGCACGATGAAACAGCTCCGGTGGTGTAAGGCCCCGTTTATACTTCCGACGCCGAGCGACGCGACGGCGTGTAAAGTGGCCAAATTGACCGATCGCGTCGCTCAGTCAATATGGCCACCATACGTGGCGTCGCGTCGCTCGGCGTCGAAGTATAAAGGGGGCCTAAAGGCCCCCACAGAGTTCTGCGGCAACGCCGCTCGCCGCAATGGTTAAGGATAGGGAAGGGACGCCGCTGGCGGCGAGCTCTGCGTCCCTGCCCTATGATGAAGAATAGGGCAGCGGCAACGCCGCAGAAGTCTGGGAGGGCCTTAAGCCCTAGTTTATACTTGCGCCGCCACGCGGCGCGGCGCCACGACCGCCATAGATATCGATTTTTCGCGTCTCCTGGTCGATATCTATCTCAATCATCGTGCCGCGCCGCCACGCGGCGCGGCACCACGATCGCCATAGATATCGACTTTTCGCGCCGACCGGTCGATATCTATCCCGATTATCGTGCCGCGCCGCGCAGCGGCGCAAGTATAAACTAGGGCTAAGACATAGCATTCTCCCTGGAAAGCAGAAGGTGCGGGTTCGAGTCCGACTTGGCAATCGTAACTAAACATTCATGTAACATTCTCCAATTCTGCTTCTTAAGATAAAACTTTAACAGGTTTAAGCCGATTTTCAAGTCTTTTAAATGCTATGAATGAAAATGTCAAAAATCTCACAATTTCAGTCAGTTGTTGTTCAAAACTGGTTTACTCGTACTGAGCAAAACATTATAGTAGTAGTAATAAAGTTACAAAAGAAGAGGAAGAAGTTACAAAAGGCTTGTTAGTCATAACAGAGATTTTTTGATTTTTGACGAATTTATACTCATACAAGGTCTTCAAGAAAATCTCCACTTTTTGCTGGACATCCTTCTAGTAACTTCCATTAACTAAAATTCAAAAAAAAAAATCAGAAAAAAGTCTGCAAAAAGTTCACTCTCGTTAGTGCTCATTAGTACAAAGAAATTATCATGTTTTTTAAACGAATTTATAACTACACAGTGTCTTAAAACATTTTTCCAATTTTTATAAGCTCAAGTGAACCTCGTAGGTAAAAAGTCCTCCAAGATCCTTGAAATATTCCACATAATCGGAAGATAGGCATTTCGCGAAAATCCAAAAGCCTGACTCCTTTTTGAGGTTCTAACAACGATCAGCGGACTCTGCAAAAACTCAAAAACGATTCCAGAATAGCCGGAGAAATTCGTATCCTTGCCACCATTTCTAGTTTTTTCAAAATATGGAAAGCAAAATGATTTAAAAGATTTGAATTTCTATTAAAGCTAACCATAAAGGCGCTTTACATTTAAATCGCTTGATCTGTTTTAAGGAGGAACTCCAAAATAACTGTAGTAAAGAACATGTGCACCTCAAAAAGTTCCTAAAATAAAGCTTTCCTAATATAAAAACAGAAAATAATAAAAAATTTGAAAAGCACTGAAGGGATATTTTTGAGACGCACACAGCAATAGTGCAACTGCCCGACTCGATAGCTAATAATCGCAAGAAAATAATCAGCTCTGGATTGTTTACATGCGCATCATATCAAATAAAAGAAGCTCGCTCTTACAAGCTCGCTAAAATTTGAGAAGCAGTATTCTAGGATCCTGGCTAAAATAAGTTTTGAAAAATTGCGACTGCGAAAGCAAAACTGCCTCATGACGCTTAATAATTGGCTCACCAGAACAGGGAACTATAAAAATTAGGCTGTTGCTTTTTTGAAAGAGGACTATCGCGCTCTTGAAACAGTGAAACTCCTTCACCTTCTCCTGCTGTTCAGCTTCGTCAGCCTCAGCAGGCCGCTCACCTCGATCATTTCCCTATGTTGTGCAAAGTTGCACCTGGAGTGCATAACGCTTTCACTTTCCCACGCCATTCAGCAGCTCCAATGGGCTCACTTTCTTCAGAGCTAGCTTTTCTTCGAAACTGTTCAAATAGCCCTTCTTTCATAATTTATTCATCCACGGCTAGTGCACAGAATGTAAAGAACCTGCAACATTCGTTCCTGTCACTTAGGCGTACGTAAGCTTCGGACACTCTCGGAGGGTACTCTATTGTTCTTGCACAGGTTTCTCGATTATAGCTTTTGTGATGCTACCGTGGCACTAAATCGGAAGTAACCACAAACTTGGGTAACTGAAGCGAAAGCATCGGCGTGTCGACATAGCGACAACACATCAAAACAAACTTCATCAAACCATCAGTTTACCCATAAGCTATGAAGAGAAAAAACCGACGTTTAGAACTCCATAATTTTTGGGCTAAATCAGATCCTACATAGTTGAGTAGACCGGTACATCATCAGATTTTGTGCGAAGGGATACCATCTGAGGAAAGGCTTCGCTAGTCAAGTGATTGTTAGAATGCTAGTGAATTATGATCCTACCTCAACTGTGAGCTCCTGGCATACTCAATTATAGAGTGTCCTAACATAACTAGTTTAAGGGTGATAAAATTCTCATCCTCTTTCCCAAAACAAGTTCCTACAGTTTATTTTAATGAACAGGAAAACGAGAATCCTACGGCTAGTTTAATGCCTAGCAACATGCTCTTATTTTACGTGTCGCAATGCCTGTGTGCTATTGCTTTAGCTGACGCATTGCAGGAGAAATTTTCCTGTCTTTAATGTACCTTTTTAACAGCTAATTCCACTAATTCAATATAAAGCAACGCACAAAACGTTGAGCCAGAAGTAAAGTCCTGATAATGAGATACATCAGCCGCCCGTGTTATTTTTCCGGGCAAGAGAGACGTTTTTGTTTGAGACAATCTCTAAAATTGTTTGGGTACTGGAAGTAATGGATTACGCCAGGGTTGGGTCGGCAAAAATCCGTGTATCTATTATACATTGGATCCGAATGAATCACTTTCGGATATCCGATTCGGATATCTCTATCCGAATCATCCAAAAATCCGGGGTCCGCGAAATCGCCCTTATCCGATAAGATAATAGATACACGGATTTTTGTCGATCCGATTTTTGCCGATCATCCAAAAATCCGGTGTTCCCGAAATCGTCGTTATCCAAATCATCCAAAAATCCGGGGTTCGCAAAATCGCCGTTATCCGAATCATCCAATTATCCGAAGATTTTCGATCGGATCCAATGTATAGTATCTATCATGTTCGATCAAACAGCGCCCGGGGTGTAGTGCCGTAGAGCATTCCCGCCCGGTCAGCAGAAGGTGCGGGTTCGAGACCCGCCTGGCGCCAGAATTTTGATCGCAACAAAACATTGTTATAACAGCTTACAGCTATGTATCTATTGTTAGTTGCACTCTAGTACAGAAGACACGATCATAGAGTGGAAGATACGATTGATTTAGGATGCACGAGCATGATGCAGTTCTCAGAACCGTCTACAGCTTTGAAATTTGGGCCGCATCCGTGAAGAGACTTCTTACTTAATCGAAAAATAACTCAATTTTCTAATTAGGCCCAGTGTTCTAGCTCTTACTCATAGTCTTGCAAGTGAGCTTTGGTAGACAAAAATATTGCTCAAAATGAAGGCTTAAAACAGAAAGGCGTACAAACAGAAACGTAAGAGCACAAAAGCTATACCTTCTTCAACTGAACAACTTCATGGCATTTAACAATCAAACAGCTAAATATTCGAGCGCATTGGAGAAGTGCATGTCGCAGTCTCAAACGCCAAACGCACTCCAAGATTTTCGCTTTTATGCCTTTAAAAAAAGTTGACCTTAGTGTTGACAAAGAGAGTCAGAATTTCGTGATTATTCCTTACATTGAAGCACCTTGTATAGCAGCTGCTAGACATTCTGCTGAAAGGCGCTTCACAATAATTTTAGCAGGTGTACTAAAGAACGTTAAATATCCAAAACGTGCAATTATTTATGTACTAAAAAGATAAGCTTAAGGAGATGTCAAAAATAGAAATAAATAAAAAAATCTACACAGAAGTATTAGGAGGATTCTCTCTTGAAAGAAAATGTTGGGTTCTAATTCGCTTTCCTTTTCAAAATGGATAACTTCACATCCTAAACCACACCTGCCTATTAGACATTTTGGAGCGTTAGACACACTTAGAGCGTTAGGCAGGTGCTCATCGAAACGTCACGTATGTACAGAAGTTTTTGAATACTGAATACTACAAAAGGTGCGAAACGGAGTTGAGGCAAGGGGCTAAAAGGGTTGTCAGAGGCTAGAAAGCAGAAATTTATCCTCCAGAATTCAATTTGGTGCTTGAAGAATTGCACCTTGCATTTCGAAAGTGGTTTATAATGTTATTGTTCGATGGCTCAGCGGTGGTTGTATAAATCCTATAGAGAAATGTAATGGACGCAGCAAGATGGGGTTTGGAACTGACTCGATGTCAAGAAATGATAGAAATAACCCCATTTCTCCAAATTCCGGGTGATGTGAATCACTTACAAAAAATGAACTGGGGTTTAGATGGAGGTTAGGTTCAGAGGTAACAGCTCAAAAGAGTAAAAAGTCAGCAGTTTCGTCGTAATCGACCTTTTAGAACATGGGAAAAGTGCGTACGTAAAATCACATGCCCGTTTAAAGAAGATGGATAAATCTAAGCTTTCGAAGAGTATGGGCGTGAGCTACGTTATATTTGGGTCTGCCGAAGAGGTACGCTAATGGGCATCTTAAAACTTTAGTGCATTAGAAAAAGCACCAGCTGCGTCAGAAGAGTGCTTGTAACACGGCTTTAGCGGAATCAGAAATTCTGCTTTGACTACTAGTTGGAGGTACTCAGAGGAAGCACCTGTTCTCCGTAGACATATATCAGGTCATTTCCCCGTCAAACGGATGTTCGCCGCAACATCGCATTTCCGACACTCAACGACAAATAGCCTAGCGCTTTCGGAAAGAACTAGGACGAGGTGAACGCTACAACTTCCGGAACTTTCGTTACATTTTGTTGTTGGTTGAAAACGCAGTTATGTTCAACTGAGAGGTATTTATGTTCTCCAGCCCAACATGGATAGGATTCCTCTCCAAGGCCAATAGGGCAATACACCTACAATAAGCGTCCATTCATGAAGAATTGCAAGACTGTCGCCGTTTTCACTTAGCTCAAGAGATGGTTGAATGCTTATTCAAGAAAGCAGTCGAAAAACAGTAAACGTTTATAGCACGTTCAAAAACAGTGATTAACGTAGTTGCTTCGCTATGAACTGAATATACAATTTTCCAGAAAAAAAATGATGTGAACCCCCCACCCGCCCAAGTCAATTAAAACTTCGCCATGGGGCTTCGGGTAAAGAGGTTTTAAAATTACTAAACATATGCACTCAAAACGATATGCTGAGCACCAGAAGATTGCTCCACTTCTTTAAAGCAGTTTTCTTGTTAAAGTGAACCCTCTTCTAAGTAAGCTATACTTTTGAAATCAAACCGAAATTCCTGCAAACCATTTAACCGCTCACCATCTTAGAATTAAAAACAAATAACTTATAAACCTTGTAGAGGAAAAATAGGGTGTGACTTATAGTGTTGAGCACGTTACAAAATCGTTATTTTCTACAAAAAATAATAAACTAAAGCATATTTCAAATAAAGAGAAACAACAATTTTTGTGTGAGAGGGAATCGTCTCATGCACCTGTCATGCTGCTGCATATTGGAAACCACGTAGTATAGATATGTGTGCTTTCAACAATCGCTGACATTGCACCATTGAAGAATAAAAAACAAGAAAAACAAGAAATATAAAAGTATAATATAAAGTAAAAGAAGAAATTCCACGCAAATATAATTTTACTATCAATAAAAGAAAAGACGTGAAATGATGGACGATGGATGACGCGCTCTTTTATTTTGATACTAGCTGCTTTCCCAGGTTTAAACTTTAAACTATTACCCTTTCTAAAAAAATGAAAGTTTATAAAACTTCAAACGCTGTATTCATTTTATTGCGACAGACGAATTTCAAATTTTTAATCTACCAAAAATTTATTGTGCTGTTAGAGCAAAAAATAATCCGTGTTATTAATTATGTCTCGTTTTGACGTCTACACGATGAACAACACAGGATTATTTTTAGCGTTTTCAATCATTTGGCATTGTTATTAATTAAAAAGCATAGCAAAAAGAATTGGAACTGCTTTCATTTGAAAACGTGGCATAGCGTAAAGAATCCAGGGCGTTCAAAATGTTTCTTAAAACTGTTGTTACAGGCTTTAAGGAACGCTGTGGACTTTTTGATTTCTTGAGTTCGTTTTTTGGGTTTTATGGGGTTCCTAGGAGTTTTTACGCCCGAGTAGCTGTGCAAGGGGCTAGGAATACCATTGACATCGATCGTACGCTCTGCCTAATCGATATTGATAGTGCCCATTCTTATGTGCAGCTTGGCTAGTGGAGTATAGAGTGTATATAACTAAACTGAATTGCCGACTAGCACCTTCAACGGTGGGGAATGATATTTTTAAAGAAAACTAGACTTGAAAACTATAAGGTAGGAATTGACTATTAGTATATGATAGTCAACATAGAGTAAACTGCTTGAAATTTCGTCGCGTTGCTTCGGTGGAAGTTTTCAAATAACAGTTTGGTGTCATCCTAAGTCTATGGAAGACACAGTAACATTGCTTCTACCAGTCTCAATAATTCCATCTCTGAGAGAAAAGTGCATAGCTTGCATTGGGAGTAAGCTTCCTTTTCTGCGTCCACAATTCCTATCATATACAAACGTAGTAGGAAGCAATTTGGACGAAAATCGAACCACTTCGACAGAAGAATTAGCTTACTGATCTCACGGTAACATTTGCAAGCAGAAGACTGCAATAATAACTTTCCATGCGTTAATACGCTTATATAAAAACACAGTTGCTGGTCGAAAGTGCGTGATGAGAAAGGCCATCGCTTCCCTTTATGAATAATGAAAGGCTTGAATTCGTGCACAGAACGGTAGGAGGGACCAGATGTGGCATGAGCACACTGCTTATACAATTAGTGGAAAATTGCAAGGTTTCGAGTGGAAGCAGAATTTCAAAACGCTGAGTCGTGAGAAGAAGAAATGCGTTACGATGTTCCTTTCGCTGGCTCGCCAGTGTGGTCATCATATGGCTAATCTGGGTGTTGTTGTGGGTAAAACGGCCGTCTCGACCTATGCCCGCATAACTGGAGCACTTCAAACAAAAAAAGGAAGCCACCAGTAGAGCAAATCGAACGAATCAGCACCGGAGAGGCCGTAAATTAAAGACGCGCCGTTTGGAGGCCACCAGAGAGGAATAACCAGAGCGTTTCAGACGTCATGATTGCGTTGTTATTCACGTGGGAGAACTCGACAGAGGCGCGTCCAGCCTCGTCTAAGAAGCATAAACATTTAAGAAAATGATGAGAGGCGCTAACGGATAGCGAGAAGCATTGAAACGACGACGCGGCTCCGGAGACCGGAGACGGACGTCGATTGTGGAGAAAAATACCGATTTTCATTTACGAAGAAGAATTATGAAGCTGGGAGCGTCAGAGCGCTAGGAAGGAAGACGAGCGATGCTGCTCACTCGCATGCACACTCGCGCTGGTGGGCGATGAACTTGCTCGGCCATTCGCTGTATGGCGAGCAATCCACTGGAAAGGTGCGAAGGCAGATTGCAGGTTATGAAGGTGGTAAGCACCACGGGAGAGCCGGTGACGACGTGCTCGCTCACACTCCAGCTTGAACGCCGCCGTGGAGAACATTAATGCCCAATGTTATCGGAGTAGCTCATCGGGCTGGGCTCTTCTAATCCCGTTGTCTTGAGGACGACTTTTAGCGTCGACAAAATGCCTCACCAGATTCATGACTGGTATAGAAGACGTCCGTCCCTCTTCTATCTCACTAACCACCACCACCACCACACCACAAGGACGACAACATGTACTACGGAGATGTGACCCAGGAAAAGGAAAGAACGGGTTCAGCCGCTCCATCAACGTTCCGCAGGCATTTAAATTCGCATCCAAGCGACGATCTCGTTTCTCAAGAGCATAGTGATATATAGTAGAACACCTGATCTCCAGTCTTTGGAGAACGACCAAGCTCAAATTGGATTCGGAAGCATAGTTAAGGATGCAGTAAAAGCTGAATAGCTTGAGCAGTTGAACTACTACGCATGTATTTCCACGAAAGTGGAGGAGACGAGGTGGAAGACAACAGGAGTGCTCCGGTAAACTTGGTACGCATCATGGAAAAAAGCTGTAGATGAAATGCACCGAGCAGGAGCGCAAATGACATTCTAGACGCTTAGACGTTCGTATTTTCCTGAAAGTTCTTAGCGAACGATACGACGAGCATGGAATTGACTTTGAGTTGACGATTTGACTACTCGACAGAGACGAATGAGGACGCTTCCCGCTCTCGTTCCAGGAATTCGAGGATCAACGGACGACATGCCATAAGGGTATGCGTGTAGTACTCTGTTCTACTTAATCTGCAGCGATTTATTGATTGTACGCTCGATTTTTGAACATCAACCAGCGACAGAGTGCGATGATTTGAGTACAAATCGTGTCAAAGCGTAGTACACTCGTCTCACAAAGTAGGCCTCCTCGAAAAAAAGATATAGTCCAAAATACGCGCAGTGCTAGGAGGAGGGGCAACAATCAGGATAATTGAGCACACTTAAAAAGTTGGAGCCAAAACGCCCGACTCATCCTTGCAGGGAAAGAAGACCAGTTATACCTGCACTGATGCTTGAGAAGAGGGTCAAATGGCGCATGAAATATGAAACGAGAAAAAGAATGGATTTCCGCCCAAAATGAAGCACATTAGTAAACGACAGCTATTTGAACTACATATCAAGATGACATTTTTGGTCAAATCTGTAAAAAAAAATCGAGAAATATTGCGGAAACGGGGACGTCGGTGTTCAATCCAACAATGAAAAAGGACATAGATCTTCTGGAGAGCATTCAAAATAGCTTCACTAGGAATCTCATGATGAGATGTTTTTCAATGGATTACAATAATACACCAAAAGGACCGCAGCGAGCAGAGCTATTTGGGCTTCCCTCGCTGAAGAATAGAAGAAAGATTGCTGATATTATAATGATGTACAAGATTCTCGCTGAAAAGCTATCTATAAATCCCACGGATTTCTTCGATGGGATACTGACAAGCTCTGTAAGAGGAAAGCTGAAACGTAGGGTATCGCTTGCTAAATCACGTGTTAGATCCGACTTTCTAACCTATAGAGCTCTCAAGGAATTCAACCTCTTGCTTGGTAAGCACGAGAAACTGAGGGAACTCTCTGTTCAAACCTGCAGAGGGTGTCTTTCAAGGTGAAAATTGTGGAGTACCCCAATATGAAATATGCCGTGCCGATGATGATGGTGTCCTGTTTTATTCGGCTGATGCTTTGAGTTACGTATGTTTTTGCAATTCTAAAGTGTTCGTGTTGTTGTGTTGATTTGTTTCTTAATTTGTTTACGCTAGACCCTGGTCTATGCCTTGAATAAATAAAAATAAATAACCTTCTTCTTAAGAGTGAAGCTCGAATTAGCGAAATGTTTATTGACAACGTTTCGGGCCTTAAGCCCTTCTTCAGGTCTAAAAGAACTATGATATACTTATACAAACAACAACAACAGCAATCGACGCATCACAGACCTGGGTTCCACCGACAGGAAGAGTGGGAGGCCAAGAAGTTACAGTGGTGCGATTTGGCCAGAAATGAAGTGCAGGGTCTCTGGGCTATTTATATAGATCCGCGAGCAGTGACCGGTCTCTCGTCTCCCAAAGTCGCCATCATCCTCAGTCAGTCACGCCGCGTAACCTCAGAGACTGATAAGGCTCATTGCATACTTCATTTCTTCCTTCTTGTTAATGGGTGGCTGCCAGTGTTTTATCTCAAGCGCTTCCTTAATCTTCCTCTCCACTGTATCCGTCAGATTTTTGTGAAGGATCGAGACTCGCAGCTGCGGCAGTGGATCTCGTGCGTGTCTGAGGGTGCGGTGCCTAGAGAATGGATTATCTGAGTAGCTTTGAGGGCTACGCAGTGCTCTTAAATGCTCGTCCATTCTCTTGCCAAGTGGTCTCGCTGTTTCCCCTATGTAAAATTCTTCACATGTCATGCAGACCACTTTGTATACCACACACCTCATTTGGCAAATCTGGTTGCCCTCATCACAGATTAAGCAACCTGGCCTTCCACAGGAATATGCAGCTCTTTGGGTTACAAATAGAAGAAATTGAGGAGCTTCTACGAAATGTAGTCGACATGAGCACATTCCGTTTTCGAAATGTGTTCTACAAACAAACAAGAGGTTTGGCAATGGGAAGCAGGTTGGCACCGTTGCTCGCCATTATTTTCATGGATAATCTTGAGCGGCCGGCCTTGTCTCCAAGAGTGTTATACTACGGGCGATACATCGATGACATCTTTGTTGTAGGCAAATCGCGGGCAACACTGCGACAGACGCTCAGACGACTCAACTCAGCGTTTCCTACGATCGAGCTAACATCAGAGACTCCAGCTCCAGACGGATTTCTGCCATTTTTAAATACGAAGGTGAAAATATCGGAAGGTCAAATCAGTAGCATGTGGTATAGGAAACCGGCATCTCATAACATCCTTCTACACGCGCGGAGTTGCCATCCTATGTATATGAAACGAAATATCGTTCGTCATACAGTAACCAAATCTACTACAGTGACCTCCACGAATTCTCGAGAAGTGGACCTGACCTGAAGAAGGGCTTAAGGCCCGAAACGTTGTCAATAAACATTTCGCTAATTCGAGCTTCACTCTTAAGAAGAAGGATATGTAAATATGAAGCTCAGGGAAACAACGATATTAAAAAATAAATAAATAAAATATGACGGCGACCCTTCAAGAGCACTAGAAGAGCACTAACGAGTCAGTTCTAATGCGATGGCTCAAACGCATTCAGTCCCTTTAGATTTCGATGTTCCCTTTTCAAGAAAACGCAAACCAATAGATACATTCAAAGTGTAGATAGAACACTCCTAAAATGAGCAGTTCAATTGGGTGAGTGAAGCAGTCAGTAAACCACTTATCGGAAAAGGGGAGGTTAAAACTCAACCCGCCCCTGTTTCAAATAGTGAATTTCTGAATGGAAAAACTCTATAGCTAAAATAACTGTTAATTATAGACAGTGACGATTACGCAAGGATTGAATCAAATTCTAATTTACTTAGAAGCATTTCTATAACGACTACGGTCGACTAAGTGCGCAATTGAGGAAAAAATGGTGAGCAGGCTAAAATAGTTGTATGTAGGAAGGCTACTTTTCAATAAAATGAACGACTTTTGATTTTGAGCAAAACGAACTGACTGAACCTTTTTGAATTGACCTCTTACCAACTCAGAACTCTTTCCTGAGGTGGTAAGAAGTCAAATTGTTTACTGCTTTTGATAAATAAGTAGAAACTTAACTGCTAGATGCATTGACGATTGACAGTGAAACACGGAGTCTACACAAGCATTCGGCGATGAGTTCATCATTGTTTTTCGCACGAGTCGCTCGTCCACTATTGTTAAATTACTTGTCCGAAGTACAAAGCAGTAAGTAGATTATAGTACAAACTTAAGGTCAGCACAGTGGCCGAACGATGACTATGGCAACCTAGACAGCCAGTAAGCGATAGAAAGCAGTTGTCATTTAAAAACGTTCTCATATTACCTCAAGGTGGTGTACTACATATCTCCTCTGCTATTTGTGATATACACGTACAAATTACCAACTGCCATTTCCCGTTTTGGTGTAGTCTGCAAGATGTATGCAGATGACATCAAGATCTATAAATGTATTAGAGAGCCCCACGAAACTAGGGTTGTGCAAGCGGCAATCGACTATATGGATCAGTGGTCTAAGCAGTGGGAGTTGCCATTGTCCACGGAAAAAGCAAAGTACATGGTCATTGGTACGAAAAATAATGGGCCGTCATTTGCATACACACTGCAGTCCAGAAGTCTCACACCTGTAGAGGAAGTTCGAGGCCTAGGCTTTCAAATCACGCGGAACCTGGATTTCAGCAGCTACTATCGAGTTCTCGCGAAGAAAGCCAATAGTTGCACATACGTCCTATTCAGGGTTTTGAAAACAAAAGACCCTGAAGTCTATTTGCGAACCTACAGGACATATAGCACTACACATTGCATAGCAGGAGAAGGATGGCAGATCTCACTATGATGTTTGAGATCTTGACTCATAGGGTTTCTATAGATCCACTCTCCTTCTTTGGTGTTCCGCTGACTCATTTCAGAAGAGGAAATTTAAGGTTATACATATATTCCGGTGGTAAGAACAAAGATTAGATCAAACTTCTTCACCTATGGAAACCTTAAAGAGTTCATTCCATTACTCGGTTGTGATAAAATGTCGCTGGGTTTATCTGTCCAGGCCTTCCGGGAATTGTTGGGTGAAAACTCTGCTGTGGAGTAGAGGTGATATGCTTGTTATGTTTTTGGTTTTTTTTTTGGGTCCTGTCATGTTTCAGAATGATCGTCCTCAAACAGTAACCATTGTTCAAGATCCTATGTTGATGGCTTTTTATTCATATTTAGTGTCTGTTTCTCGCTTCTTTTCTTTGTGTTCACACGTTTGGCTTGATCCCACGTCTTTAAATAAATAAATAAATAAATAAATAAATAAATAAATAAATAAATATTACCTCAAATCTGTTTTTTTGGCGGAATTGAGAAGATTGCCATTTCGGCGATCTTGAAAAAAAAGCTGTTGAAAGTATAGAAAGTGTCAATCCGTTTGTTCAAGGACTCAGTGATAAGCATGTTTATATAAATTGCTATCAGATAAATTTTTACACAGTGTATACAGCAAGCGGCAAATACAACATAACCTTAACACCTGATCTTATTTTATTGGAAACTAAAAACAAATGCAATAATATAATCTGGTTCCCACCCAGCTGACCCAACGATACAAAGCTGAACAAGTTTTGGTACGTTATAAAAGGAATTTTTTTTCTGTAAAACGGCCATTACACAGCACATGCTGAGAGTGGATAACCAACACCTGAAGCATTTGCTACAACTGTCTAGCTGCTTTCCCTAACCTTTTGGATCTATCCTTGTCGGAGGGGGAGGGGATAGCTAGAATAGTGAAACAAATTTGAACAGTGTGGGTTCTGCCGGCTAGGAAATTGCAAACAAAGACTCTCTCGTAGGGCAGCAGTTCACGGTGTTCTCTCTGTAAACTAGTTTGCTTTCAGTTTTGCGGTCGTTGTCAAAGAGTCAGAGTGGAGTGCCCTCCCCCCCCCCTCACTAGGATAGATTCAAACAATTTTTTAAACATAAGCTCCCTAGGGAGTCTTTTCTATTGTTATAATTTTTAACGTAATTATGTACTTAAGGATGTAGCAATGCATACAATTAAGGTGTCTCATCCTTCACGAATTCATGTTACATGGTGCACAACGATTCCATTTAGTTTTTTCTCTATTTCTGCAACTGTTCAGCTTCTCATCCATCGCTTGGTAGAATTTTCGGTACTAGTCGGTAATATGCCTACAATAAGAGAAATACGAGCAAATAAATTGAACCGCTTATACAGGAGTGCCACCCAGGCGGCACGCGCGGTCGACGTCGTGATTGGCTAAAGGCCCCCACACACTTCTGCGGCAACGCCGCTGCCCTATCCTTGACCATAGGGCACGGACACAGAGCTCGCCGTCGGCGGCAAGCGCGGGCGGCAGAGGCGATTTTATTATTGCCGCCGCCGCTCCAGCGGAGCGGGCAGAGACTGTCTGCGCTCTAGCCCTTCGATGAGTTATTCCGCTCAGCGGCTCCCGCAGCCGCCGCTGAGCGGCACGACTCATCGTTTTCGCCGTCCGCCGCTCGCCGCAAAAGTGCGCGGAGGCCGTTTCGGTCTCCCATGTGACCCTAACCAGAAGTTAGCAGCGTGTTTTTATATCATCTATTTTCATTTAACCGGCATCCATGATTTGAAAGCGCTTGTATAGCGTATCATAACGATGCTGAGATCCGCTGAAACGGTTCGGACAATTGTAAGCAGTAGCGACGAGAATGTTAAAGGTGTGCCATACAATCCAGCTATATCGATGTAATATGTGACAGCTCTTTATTAAAATGATTAGTGAAGAAATGATATGCGATAGTTTAGCTAGCTCGGACACCATGTGGCATTATCTTTGAACAAGTGGTTCTGAGCTCGACACAAAGGATAGTAGTCCGTTTCGGAATGCAGCTACTGCAAAAAAAAAAAAACAGTCCTCAGCTTATCTTGAGTCCAACTTTTCTGTACTGTTCCTTTCTTTGATTCTGTTCACAAAGCCGAGGCTATTTAGCAGTCGAGATGTTGTTGCAGGAACGGATCCGTTAACTTGGAAAGAGTTTGGCGGAGACATTAATTATTCAGGGCTGCAGCTTTTTGAAGTCAGTCCACATGCGTTTCGCTGCTGTTACAGGTGATGCGCATTCAGATGGCTCTGCATTATAGAGGTAGGTCGTTGCACTTGCTCTAGTAGATACTACGGGTTGCTACCAAGTCGTTCTGGTAATGCTTGTAGAGTATGATCAGCATGGTATGGAACAAAGCGGATTTTTACACACTTCTGGACGTACGAAACAGCGGAAGTTCCAATTCATACCAGATCAGATTTAACATGGTGGATCGCCAGGTAAGACTCCGGGGTAAATTCTGATTCTGCTTCGGTCGCTAGTCTAGGGAAGTCGAATGTATAGAAGAAGAGGGAAGAACTTACGCTGAGCGGCGGCGCCCTGCTTCTTGGCGGCGATAGCACGTTGCTGCTCCTCATGAATACCAGCGGTGGTACGGATCAGTCCAGCCGCTGAGAATAGGGCGACGGCAGGACTGAACTGCTCGTTGCGGAAGGCCTGCGAGTAGATCATCCGCGGCGGCTCATGCCGCGCACGCGGCCCATAGAAGAACATACACGGCGACGCATCGACTGCGATCACGACGCCGGTCGAGCGCCTGATTGCAGCGATTCAGCGCCAAGCATTTTAGCACTTCCGAATGGCACCATTCACAAATGTCTCGGTCATCAAAGAAGGAAGTGGTGGACTTTTAGGGCGGCAGACAGCGCGCGCGCGGCCGTCTGGACAAGTCGCCGAGCGGCGGCGGCTGCCAGAAGAGTACACGCACTCACAGACAATAGTTGTAGGAAACGTCGCTGGCGACGGAAGCCGTCGACGCATTCACACGCACAAACACCCGAAAGGCGTCCGGCGGCGCTCAGTGCTCAGTGATCGCCGCGTTCTTTCGACGGTCGGACGGTCAGAATAGGGGCAGATGCGCGCTGCTGACCACTGATGGTTGTAGAACCGCGGCCGCCGCTGGCTGCTGCTTGGGGAAGCGAAGAGGGAGAGATGATCTAGCTACTGGTCGTGCTCCTGAAAGGATTACGGCCCGAAACCCATGAACACGCGACAACCACATTTTTGGGGGCTTTAAGCCGCGATGAGTCTCATTAATTATCCCGGTCCGTCTACATTAAGACGCACGGACGCTGCAGACGCCACCGAACCAATCGTGCCATATTTGACGGCGACGGATCGAAGCCTATGTAAACGCAGAGCCCACTGTAGCAAAAAATGCGCCTGAATTTGGACAAACAATGCAAAAGTAAGACGTACTAGAATGCACTCCTCATCTTTGACGCTCCGGCTCATCAAAATCGCGCCGCGGCCGCGCCGCTTCCGCAAGAATGATGCCATGTAAAAGGATGTGCAAATATATAACCGTTTAGGATCTATGAATGGGGTTAGGTAAGTGAATAGAACGACTGCTGGCAGGGACATGTAAGGTTTACAGACATCTATAACTGCTGCAAAATTGAGAAAGTGTCTCCAGAAGAATATGTGCCCGGTTTTTTCTTCGCAAAATTGGAATATTTAGCTCCAATAAAGCTTCATAACCTATACTAAACAGTAAGTAAGAAAAAATCCTACAATTACTTAACTATTGAGGTTCAGCCACACACTTGTCCACACTGGCTTGATGTCGACTTGATCTATGGTATGAATACCATTGACTTGAAGTTCTTCAGTGAGTGATTGCACGAATTTTTGCGCTTAGCTATGCTGATCGCTTATTTCGTCGCGCAATTTTGATTATTCATGACTAAAGAAAAAGCTTTAGCTATTTCAGTGTGGCGGATCACCTCTAGCAAAGTGGCTGGCCGCGTTAAATCGAGTTATGCACGACTGCCTTTAGCCACAAGGGTTTGTAGGCCTTTCGAAAGAAATCAGATTAAGAAACGCATCAAAAATTAAGGCTGCTTGCCATTTTCGGCAGCCAGTTGCCACTAAAAAAATGCGTTGCAGATCATTTTGTGAAAGGTTTTCGAAAGGAACGTCTAGTCAAAGTGAACATTCCGCAGAGAACCTGCAAAAATTCAATTCAGCCGTTTTTCGCTAAACTCCGTGTAAATGATATTTACCCTACCAGTCATGTAAACCTCGAGCCATGCAGTACAAGGGCTCAATATTAACTTTGACATAGTGAACGGCGTTTTGATGTTTCAAGTAAACCACAGCCTTATTGTAGCTAATAAGGTAGAAATTTTACAATTATTCAAATAGTGTAGGTATGTTTTCTTAGACAACTTGTAAATAACTGTGTAAGTGACCTGCCATTCAGTTCCCGTTTTCAGTGAATACTGCACTATTGGCGCCAAAAACTCTGTCCTGCCCAGAAAACTTTACAACCATCCAACAGGCGTGAATTCTCTCTTCAAATGAAAAGCTTTATGGAACAGAGTAAGCCTACAAAGAGCTGCCAACACGGTCGTTCTCTTGAGGGATGTGCAGCACACTTCCCCTATAATGGAATGGATAATGGAAGTCAGAGAAGGGTGTTGGCTTGCAGCCGTAATTGGGTTAGAGAGCTCATGGATAGTTATTTCCAGAGCTTTGAAGCACTGTAGCATGTTTCTAAAAGGGAAATAAAATTATCTCAAGTTGAGCCCGTCTTTTTCAACGTTCCCACCATAACAGAGCTTCTGCTTCAAAGTCCTTTCAAGGGTGATGCGGGTGTACTTTTATTAGTGGGAGTTCCTTCCAGCTGAGAAACGTTTTTAGAGTCACATCAAAAAATTCTAATTCATCGACTTGTTCTACATAGAGCTTTGATCGTGGATGCATCAGACGTTTACGACTCAAAATGTGGCTTTTTTGTGCGCATCCCTTCGAATGTCGACCAAATGAACAGAAAATTGGGTGCGGCATCCACTCTTGGAACAACCTAGGCTACTAGAAATACATAGGAACTTTCCAGCAAAAGACATCGTTAAATGCAGCGAAAATTGCAAAAAAACTGGAGAGGCATTCAAATTTTAAGACCTTGGACGAAGTCACAGGATGTCATTTTGTGATCATTAAATGTCCCACATTCTAAAAATCGCTGCCAATCACTTGATGGAAGGTTATCTGAGTATATATGATCAAAAATTATCAGGAGGATAAAGAAATTTTAATGGTGTGTTCTAAACGACCGACAAATTAGAAAGCTTGGCGCATTCTTTCCGCTTTCCGCCCATTTGTACTTCCGACGCCAAGCGACGCAAAGGCATGTATAGTGGTCAAATTGATCGATAGCGTTGCTCGATCAATGTGGCAACGGTGTTTGGCGTCGGGTCGCTCGGTGTCGAAGTATAAACGGGCCCTTAGAAGTTGTATCGCTAGAAAATTGTGAAATGAGGATGAAAAATACTACGGCTGAGTAGGGAATCGATCGTGTCTGGGCGGCATTTATACTTTGTACTTTATCCGCTGGACGGCGCACTGTTGAAAATTCAACAAATATCAATTAAGTGACGAGGGCTTTTGATATTGACTGCATTTATATATTTATATTGACTGCATTTATATCGTCGCGCCGTCCAGCGACTGAACCACGAATCGCCCCAAGTTTTCTCTCGAAAAATGACAAGGCCTATTTTCCATTGCCCCCCCCCCTCCCTCCTCTTGCAACATGGGATGTAGAGTAATTGTTCGGAAAGAAAAACGAGAAATGAACAGGAAAGCTCCATACCTGCCAAACCGTTTACCCCAGAAATGATAGAGATCGATTCCTTAAATATTTTCCTGGACTCAATAAGTTCCTCTGCACTGCACGGGTAGGCGACTGTACAATCAGAAGCATTATCACTAGTGTGCTACATTCCATTTTGGATCCCTAACTTTCATATGATGCTTGCGTTACAGGTTCAGCACAATATTAAAACGTGTTGCGGCGCGTTTCCAGTCACTGCAACATGACCACTTTCCGAATATAACTTCCTGAGCTCCCCAGGGATTGATAACTATTGGGCTAGAAAATGGAAAATACGACTACTGTAAAGTTCTCTTGCAGGAACAGCCTTCAATTTTTCGATACAAACAGAAAGAACGTCAGCATACGATTTCATTTGTTTATAGGATTCAATATGTAGTTCAGACAATTCAAGTGCAGTCAGAAATTTATGAGCGGCTGAGGTAGCAGCTACATTATCTACTCCGCTCTGAAAGGATCCCAAGCCTGAGCGTCATCTTGTGGGAGGGCAAGTCTACAAAAACAAGAATTCACACCCGCCCGGAGTCACGCTTGAGTGGACAAATCCTATTCGCTAGGTCATCTGAGCACACCATTGCTGATGACAAGCTGCGAGCAAAGTGGCGTAAATATTCGTTTCGGGGATGTCTCATTGACTTGGCGAAAAAGTGGTTATCCTAGGAAAGACGCCTTGTTAACGATAGCACTGCCCAGCATGAGATCTTTTCAGCCGTTTTAGGCGATTAAAATAGCAGATGGGAAAGAAAACGCGGCTTACTACATAGCTCGGATAGCTTTGAAATAAATGCAATACGACTTGTTAAAAAAAGTCTTCCCCCCCGGAGGACCTGACTTTTCAAAAAGCGTCTCTGGTTTGTCTTCTCGCGGGTATTTTAAGTTCTCCCATCAAATTTCGCTCCAAAGGTGAAGAATAGGACAGGCCGCCTATATATCTTGGAATGACAATGTTTTTCACGCACCAATGTCTATCCTTAAGCGTGCCCGAAAGATTCATGCAAATCTGTCTTACAGAAAACATCGAAAACTACCGTGAGCTAAAGAATCCACACCACGTAAGCAAATGTAAAACGGGCTCAATTTAGAAGCATTTTTTCTAAATACGGAAAGGCGTACCGTGGTCAGGGCAGTTAAGGAAAGCCGGAAATGCCAATTTTTGAGGTGAAGAACCCAATGACGAGATTGCAAGGGTCCTAAAGCAATTAGCTGTGCTGCATAGGGAAACGCTCCATAACTGTGCCGTCAGCCGGCAATGCTAAAAGAATATATCGGTGGGTTTGCCAGCAGGACAGGAAACGTCAAATGCAGGGCAGAATTCACATAAATCACGGTGAACGAACTTATGGCGCAGCGATGACTTCCGACAGATTGTAGGCCTCAGAAAACGTCTTTTCTGAAGGATTTCGAAGCGCACTGCAGCGAAGGCCTACAGATGATTTTGCAACAATAGTCTATCGATATCCTCGTTCTTTGCAACTCGTATTTTCAAGCTGAAGCTGACTACGATTGCAGGGCTCCACTTTCTTAAAACAACAAAGTCTAAAGCAATGGTTAGCCGAATTCAACTAGTCGAAAGAAAAGCTCGGCGACTTCCTGTCGTTTAACATAGAATGGCGAGAAACGTTGTCAGAACAGGAGTCAATTTCCCTAATATTTTAGAAATTTCGAGTCTATGAAAACTAATCCATCGAACGGAGCTGAAAAATTGGGATCGCCCATAGTGCCCAGTGATGTTTAAATGATCTCAAAGCCTTTGCTGCGTCAGCTAGCTTGCTTTTCTTTTTATAGAAATGCCCTGGCAATAAACGTCGAGATCGCGCTACGCATGTGCCAAATGTATAGTGGAGACAACATGATTGACAACTAAATGGTGTATGCACAAAACTTGTTGGCGACGATCAAGTCAGTGTGCTTTGTTCAATCTTAATTTTGTGCAAAAATTTTGTTCACCCCAGATTTGGTTAGCGGCGTCATTCCTCGGGTATAAAATCAGTTCTTTGACTGCGGTGACGTCGACATCTCCAAAACAACAGCTTTCTAGGATTCAAATCGATCGCTCAACTGAACGCATGATAACCATCACGATACAGAAGATTTGAAGATCAGACCGAATGGGAAATTTTTAGGTTGATGCACAGGCGTGTGCATGGCGAGATCTCAGAATCTAACAAGACGACAGATTTTCACTTTCGAACCCTTAAAGAAGCTGAAGCACTTTATTATGTCTATGAAAAATGTTTCATCAAATTTTTAGCTGAAATCTTTCTTGTTATAGAAAATAAATGAGAGATGGAATGTGGCTGGGAGAATGAAGGTAGCAGTGCTGCTAACAAGGTCATTCCAAACAATACACTAAAATTTATCCGAAACTCATTTTTTTCGATTTTTGTAAGGTATTGGTCTTAAAATGCCGACAGAAGATGCTAGTTTAGCCCCATTGCTTGTCTCAGAGAGAGCTAAATGTTTAGGCGATGGAAACGGAAAATGAGTCGAGTTGACAAGGCGGAGAGATGAGGCGCGCTACAAGGACATCTATAATATTCCGGCGTTTTTAAAACGTCATATCACTGCAGCTTGTCATTCAAATGTGTCCCTCATAGTTCCAACCGTCATCAAAAAACTATCCATACAAGCGAAGTCGGACGCGCTGACGAATTCTCTGGAATGCCGTCTCATCGTCTCATGGGTAGCCGGCGAGAGGAGATGGTGACGATTTTTTGCCGGCGAAGGAGAACAGCTAATGACGCTTTTAACAAATAGCCGAATCCGGGTTTCGGCGTCGGTGGACATGGCCCTTGCATTTCTTCTGGGCTGCCTGCCTAGATGTTGGTCTCGTTGGCCGTGGAGAAACAGAAGCTGTTTGGCTAGACACTAATTTGATAGGAATTTGATACGCTGGTGTTAGGCCACTGGCAACCTCGTAGAGGTTCTGCCACGAAGTGCTATCGGCTGCCATAGGAATGATCTGCAATAGTACTAGCATACTCCTGTAATTCGGAGGCCGAGCCAAGGATCTAAAATCGGATGCACACGAGAGCCGGCACCTCCTCCGACTGCGCTACCACGCTTCCCAATAAACATTAGCACTGGCTTTCGAAAGCAATCCAAAACAGTTGTTTTGTTCTTGTCTTAACCGTTGACCAAGACTCTTACCCACGTCTTACTAGGAATACGTTCCGGCGAATTCTCCTTCGTCAGAGCTTGGAGTGGAACATGCGGGTTTTATCTTTATGTCCGTTGAAAACAATATTCTGCACTGCGAAAAGGCGTTTCCACTGGTAGCGTAGTTTCTGAATTTTCCAGGTCTGATGAGAATGATTTCGCCGAAACGTAAGCCAAATAAAAAGTGGATAACGATCTTGGTCAACGGTAAAAACAGGAGCACACTAATTTCTAACAACATCATGACAAAAGTTGCCGAAAGTCGAATATGAGCAGCTGGAATCACTGCCCAGAATTAGATTTTTGCAAGGAGAGGCGCAAACGTCATATAATGGTGGACTAAACAACTTCGCTGAACTGAGATTGTCACAACCAATCAAGTAAACCACACAATACACCAGACACCTGTTCACGGCGCGATCTCGACATCTGTCTCAGAGGACTTCCGTTTTGTTGATGTTTATGGCGAGCTACAAAACATTACTACAGCTGAAGTGGCAAGAAATTTAAGCTCCCTAAAATTGCATAGGCATTTCTGGAGACACCCTCAATTTTGGAGCAGTGTGGCTAGGATTCGTCTGTATAGCGGATCCGTGTTTGAAGCAAAGAGCATGGCATTGAAGGAACCTTGCTGTCCTTCTGACATGCTGCCTAGCGCCATAGGTTGAGGTTTGAATTAAACGGGATCAAAAGTGTCTACGCTGCCGGCCTTGGCATTTGCAGTCAAGAAAATAGAGCACTTCTATTTCTCATTGAAACAAAAAATGCATTTTCCAACAGTTTAACCAGAAACTAGAAAACGATTCTAATACTATGGCATACGAGTGGACTGTAGTTGAAGGTTTGGACCAAGAGGGGTTTACGAATTCATTCAAATGTCCTCATGCTGTGCCCTACGAGGTCGCTCCTGCGAACTTTGCTGATGAGACCAATACAAACGCTGATTAAAAAGCAAAAACAAAAAACGGTTCAAATAAATTGCACTTGTCGTCACCCAAAGGCATTCTAGAACAGGCTGTTTCTTGTTTAATTGCGGAAGCAAATCACTAAACCACAATTGACTAAGTATTATCGTAACTCTTTGATGCGAGATCGCGGAGAAATTTACGCTTTAAATTTTTGCAGCTTCAAAATTAGACTTAAGCAGAGGCACTTGAACAGATAACTTATTGAATAATCTAGGATTTTAGCATAGTAAGCAGATAGAATAACACTGCCGATGTTTAAAGGGTAGAGTACGAAAAGTACTCGGAAAAGGTTGTTTAAAATTAGAAATTAGACTAATACATACAAAAGCAGTTAACTTCAGAAATAAAAAAAGCAACTGTGATCATAAAAGAAAAAAGTTACAATCCAAATAGGATCTTGACTCATGTCAAAATTTCCGAAGTGGATCTCGTATTCCATCGTTGAGAGTGAGAAAACTGATAAACGGCAAAGGGGTTGAAGAAGAATGAAGTGAGTGAATTTATGTTAGATATTATCGGAACACTCTAATGTAAGAATGCCCTATTGAAAAAGCAAAAGGGTTCAAAATGTTCGCCCTGAATTTACACAGTATTAGTAAGAGAAAACGAAGACTAAAGGGAAACTCAGAATTTCGATGGCTGATGAATAGCTGCTCCCTAGAGAACAGTAGAAAAAACAGATGTAAAGTTCTTAAATATGCAAAGTATAAGAACCCTTAGTGAAATTTTAACTAAAAAATTTTATTGTATAACCTTTTTAGTAACTTCCACAAGCTTCTACAGCGCTAAAGTTTGAAAAAAAATCACGTAAAGTGTCGTAAAATGGCTGTCAATAGGGACACCGAGAGAGACACCCAATAGGGACATTTTATCAGTGATTTGTGAAATAGCAAGCTTCCAAGCATGCAAGGCCGGAAGTGAAAGGTGGGAAGGCTGGGCATGGGGAAATGGAAGATATGAGTCCTTCTGTTCGTTTTCTGTAGCGCTGCCATGGGGCAATTAGGAATTCAGCAACCGCTCGCTCGCTCTCGACTTTCAGCGCTTTGATTACACTATGTAAAAACTATGTAATAACTATCTTCTACTATGATGAGCTCATAATAATTATGCTCGCTCCTGGAAGCCCCTACCCTATCAGATATCGCTTCACTGGTGAGCCTACCAACTTTTTGGAAGCATATACTGCTACCGACATTTGTCGCGCTACTTGTTTACAGTACATTTGTCCTATACTAGTAGGTCTATCAATATTCGCGTTTACTTTCCAGAATCTAAGGATCTGTTCTAATCCGTTTGAGCCATACATTTGCACATGCGATGGTCGATGCAATCCAAATCGATGATGATCAAGTGTTGATTTTACGCTCGTTAGCGTGTATTTGAAGGCGAAGGGAATGGAAGGCCGGGAGCGTTTTCGGAAGAGCTAAAGGAACGAAACTTTGTTGGCAACTGGCGAAAATACCATTGCCAGCATTTGTTGTCCAGTTTGATCTTGCACATCTGGTTCTTTGAAAGTGCAGGCCGTTTGAAGCAAATAGCCCTTAATGTGCATTATTGTCCGTTTCGAAAAGAAGACCTTCAGCCTTCTGGTTTCCGTTTTTGTAACAATTCCTTAATGGAGCTTTAGGCTTAGTCGTTCCTGTAGCCGAGGTCTGCTGAGCGCTTCTAAACATTCATTTGGATACGCGCCGAAGAACAGGATGGCACCAATATGAAAGCGAGGACGAGGAAATCGACACGACCGTTGGTAAAATAGGCTTTGCTGGAATTCATTTTGAATTGCGGACAGCGAAAATGTCCGGATGAAGTCAAAAATGATTGAGGCAAGGGCAAACGTGGACAAACGCAATTAGTTGCGGATGGCAGTCGCTGTCAGCAACCAGACACCGATCGACGGTGACGACGACGACAATGCCCGCTGAGCATCGACAACGGCGGCAGCGGCACGTTCTCGGTGCTTCATACGCCGCTGACACCATCGCTGGTGTCGCGCGGAACAACAGCGAACCGACCGCCAGCAGCGATGAGGTTGGAAATTCAATTCGCGACGCACCGAAATCGCATTGCCGACGTTCACGAGAATACGTTTACGGCGACAAAGTGATGACGGTGACGAATGAGTGCGCAGGCGACGAAAGACGCCGGACCGGGACAAAATAAAGGACGATGAGCTGCTGGGTGTCAGCGATTACCGGCGTGAAATCTAGCACCCCCGTTCCCGCTTCTGGGTTCAGCGTCGATGAATGTTCCGCTGACCGCACCGTCGGTTACGGTGCAGACACAGCGAGCTGTATGGGGAGAGAACAGGTTTCCAGCGCTTACTGTAGGAAGTTTGTACCGTTCTGCTTACTGTATACACTACAGTGTCCTCGGCACACTCCACATTTTACTGCTTATTGCAGGAATAGCTTTAAGTATTCAATGCAAACTTGCTGCAGGGCGCGGTTGGCGATTTTTAGTGTTCGTTGCCTCAAAAGCTTACGGGAAAGTGCATTCATAGTCAACTCGCATAATCAGAATTCAGGACTGCTTATGTAGGGCTATGCAATCGCACTGTACCGAGGATAGCTTTGAAAGCACTAGTGCTCAATTGAAAGTAGACTCCTTGTAATGATAGTCTGAGAAGACGGGTAATCGCACGCGAGACGACTGCTCAGGTCACCTTAGGTAATTTTGCCTTGACGAGTAAGTCTGCCGTGCAAGGTAAATTATGATTTTTAGTGTCCAAACAATGGGACTTTTACTCTACCTTCTTGTTAGAAAAGGATCAGGAGTATTATAATATCTGTTGATGCGTTATGTACATCATTCTGCTTAGCTAGACTGACAAAGACAGGATATAAGGTATATGTCGCGTAAGTGAGCAGCATTGGTAGGTGGGAACGACTAAACCAATCAGACCGGGTGGAGTTGGAATGCCATTCAGAGAGAGCATGTATAGTTGGTACACTGATGAGCTGACATGTGTTCGGTCTGTGCTCTGTTTGGTTATCATTGGCTGGCGCGCTCCCACTTACCAATGCTGCTCACCTAGGCGACATGTACCGGATATCCAAACGAATCGCTTTGATCGTTGGAGTGCGCGCGTGGTCCTGCAGCGAGCGCCTATATCTCGTACAAAAAACTCGAAGGTCCATATTGATGGAGTTCCCGTTGAGCTACCGGAGAAAAGCGTGTCACTAGCGGGTTTCAGAATTATCCTTCCGCGACATGACTGCATTGCCCAACACAACTATAGAAAGCCGTAGATCACGTAAAAGAATTATTGCCAGGTATAGCTATGAAGGATGCTTGTTGTAGGTGTCTCTACAAAAAGGCGTGGAAGATCCTATTTTGGTGGGTCACAACCACAAATAAAGTCGTTCTATGATTCTAACAAATATAAGCTGTTTGATAATATTCTGCGCCTAAAAGGGATGCCCAAAGGAAACAGACAAGACACCAGTCAGGATTTGGTATATGACCCAATAGCTTCAGAAGACTGAAAAACGTAGATGCATGCTTTAGAAAGCACGCACAGAGCCCTTTAAATGTCGTGGCGTGTCCCATGAGCAATGACAGGTGAGGATTTACCAAAATGGACGGGGCATATTATAAACGGCAGAATGATGCTAGAAATGGTGGGAGCTACGAGTACACAAAGCAGAGACGGAGTTCGTAAAAAGCAGGGTACGTATAGCAAAAGGTTCCCATAAAAATGAGGCTTTTCTATAGAAGGCTGATCTGATGTAGATGTACGGACCAACCTATCAATGGAACCAATTCCAAATGCCGCGTCGGTGCTTCAGAGAATAATTCGGAAAGCATTATTCAATTCAGAGGGCTAACCAGGATACAATCTCAACGGTAGGTCGGAACGGCGCAAATGTTGTATATGGGTAGAACCGCCTCTCCTTGGGAAGTAATAAACTGCAGGTATCTCGACCCCAATACAACTCTGCGAAGAGTTAGGGGCGACGGAAGTCGCCTGTTGGCGCCCTGTTGATTCACGTGCTCCACAGCTGACGGGCGCGCGCGGGATGAGGGCTGGTATCGCGGCGCAGCACAGCGCACAGGTGGCGTAGTGGGAAGAGCTTGGGCTCGTGAACGAGGGGTCGGGCTTTGGATCCCGCAGACTGCGTTTGTTTTGGACTTTTGCAAAATCCATGTTTATCATATAGGTAATCCACCTAGGGGCATTATAGTGTGTTTTAGAGCATGTTTACATATAACATATGCTTCAAACTACAGATCAGCTTGTTCACTTCTGTGTGTCACTTATTTTAAGCCTGTTTGTGTGAAGCTATAGTTATGTAACGATAGATATTTTGTGGCACTAGTTAAAAGTTCCGACTCCACCGACAAGACTTCGGTCAAAAAACGTTTTTCGCTGAAACTTCGTCTGGGGGAGGGGGGGGGGGGGTTATTTGGGATGCTGATCACGAATTTGACATCCGTTTTTCGCGATTCGGTTGGAGGCCACCCATACCATTAACAAGGGTGGTCCAGGCAGGGTCACCGATTTCGCTGAAACTTCGTTTAGGGGGGGGGGTATTTGGGATGCTGATCACGAATCTGACATCCGTTTTTCACGATTCTGTCTCTACCTGCCGTCTCCGGCAGAAACTTTAAGAATGTAATCCTATGCCTTCCTGTATATTATCCATCTGAATCGTGAAAAGCGGATGTCAGATTCGTGATCGGCACTCCAAATAACCCCCCTAGTCGAAGTTTCAGCGAAAAAATTTTTTTGACCGAAGTCTTGTCGGTGGAGTTGGAACTTTTAACTAGTGCCACAAAATATCTATCGTTACATAACTACAGCTTCGCACAAAACAGGCTTAAAATAAGTGACATACAGAAGTGAACATTTAAGCTGATCTGTAGTTTGAAGCATATTTTATATGTAGACATGCTCTATAACACACTATAATGCCCCTAGGTGGATTACCTATATGATAAACGTGGATTTTGCAAAAGTGCAAAACAAGTGCAGTCTGCGGGATCCAATCCCCCGATCCCTCGCTCACGAACCCGAGTTCTTCCCCACTACGCCCTGTGCGCTGCGCTGAGTCGCGACACGAGCCCTCATCCCGCGCGAGCCCGTCAGCTGTGGAGCACGTGAATCAACAGGGCGCCAACACGCGACTTCCGTCGCCCCTAACTCTGCGCAGAGTTGTATTGGGGTCGAGATACCTGCAGTTTATTACTTCCCAGGGAGAGGCGGTTCTGCCCATATACAACATTTGCGCCGTTCCGACCTACCGTTGAGATAGTATCCTGGTAAGACTTTCATCTCTCCACTAGTCAACAGGAGCCGAAAAGGGCTAAAAACACCAAAATAGTTGACTGGAAAATGCAAAGAGGCCTGACTACCTAAAGCGATCTGTGAAAGAAACAGAGGCCGAGGGAAAGGAAGGACCTGAGCGAGAACGACTACCGACGTTCGCTACTGAGTCGTTCGCTTCAGCAGTTTCTTCACACCTGATTGAACGATGCGACGGCAATTCTTCTCGGTAATCTCATCGGCGAAAAAAATCGAGAAAAATGCGAAGATCGTTGGGTTCCGGGAGCGGAGAGGGAGAGTTCATAAAGAAGGGTAGCCGCAGAAAAAAAAAAACGGAGTAACACGGGTTTCCTGCGATAGTAGGCATCAGACCCCAGATACAGTCTTTACAGCGTATGGTTCTGGAGTGTTTGAAGCACTGAACGCTATTCTTTTTGAACGTTCGAGATTTTTAGCTTTGGCCGTTGGGAAAGTTACAGAATGATGCAGTGCTTGCAAAAGTCCTAGGTTTTTTAATGCACTTATCCAGATTAAAATTACGAGAGGTAGCGCAGACGGAGGAAGTGCTGACTGTCACACGTGGTTCAATCGAGGTTCCAATTTGAAATCCTCCAGGCCTTCCATTCCCGTGATCAATAAATTGGATACAGAATACTCTGAAAAAGATAAAAGCCGACTTGTAATTGGCTGGACATCGCAACATATTTCACTGGTTAGGGACACACTCTTCCGCTGTGTACCCCGTAAAAATGGAATGTGTGGCGCATCCCAAACAAGTGTTGATTAGCACCGCTCTTGTATTATGCTTGCCTTTTATCTATTTCACTTCAAATCATCATCTTCACTTCAAATTGGACACTCTTCTAAGCACGCTCCACGCTGTTGAAATAAAACTGAACATCTTCCAAATGAAAACGATCGTTTTCCAGATTACAGTAAAAACTCTCAGACATGGTTAGAATAACTTCTTGTTTAAGAAAAATTTAGCATAATTTTCCTCAACATTTTTAAACTTATTATCCACAATATGTGAACACATTGTTCATTAAGGTTACATTTGGTTTTAAAGCTACAAAAGCAGCAATCAATCATCCAGTATATCACTCAAAAGAAGAGATCGCGCCTTGACAAGATTTTTATTTGACTGATTTGAGTAAGTGCTGACTACATCAAATAGAGGTAAGGAAGCTATTAGTTTTTTTATAACTGTTCATGTTGCTGTTCTGTTTACATCTGTATTGTTTCATGAAAACAGAATTTTTGCTATCAATCGAATAAAAATCGCAACGATCTACTGCTGTATGGCGCAATCTCTTCTTTTAACATACTAAATAATTTTTGCATTCCTCAGCTTTAAAATAAAAACTAGTTCATTCATTAGTCTTAAAAATACATTTTTTAAATAAAACTTAAACTGCGCGTCCATTTATAGGAGCTTGTGAAATAAAAATTTGAAAAAAAGTTGTACAAAAAGGCAAAAAATATAAAAAATTTCTAGGGCAAAAAATATTCTTACCGTGTTCGAAACACTCTACTTTAATCTGGAAACGATCACTTTGAGTTGGTAGATGTTCGATTTGATTTTAATAGCGTCAGCCTTGCTTTGAAGTGTATCCAATTTGATTTGAAAGGTGTCCAACTTGACGCGGAAGTGGAATACATAGTTTTGTTAAGCTTTGCTTATTGCTAGATTCGTTACTGATGGAAAATCCAAAATTCTCCACTTGACACACGAGTACGAGTTTCTTTCCCCGAACATTTTCTACGCCACCCTTCTAAAGTTATTGATGCGATATATTTTGCACATTTCGGACCCTGCGTCGACCAGGCAACTGAATCCTTTTCTGGTTCCTTTTCTATATTCTTTTCTTCGCCACAAACAAATGCTTTTAGCAAACATGTCTGATTCTTAAGTTGTAGTAACCTAATGAAGGAACCAAAGCAGGATCTACCGGTGGGAGTTCAGGATACAAGACATAACATGCTGCTCGCACACCGAGTCTCAGGTATGCTATATGGTCATGCTACAAGAAGCGGAGAAGGAAGGTTTTCGCGGAACGCTTTGAGTGAAACAGAATGGATAAATGATGACTGATATCGAGAGGGACAGCAATGTTTTCCCAGTTCTCTCAGAAAGCATTATTCATCCAGAATATGATGCTTTTTGCGGAAAGATTGGAGTCGTTCTTGTCGAACATGAATTCACCCTTCGACTGTTTGCTAGATGTAAAGCTGTTCGACGTCAGAATGGTAAGGCACTCGAATTCATGAAGTGGATAAGGTGGGAAAGTGAGAGGTCTGTTCCTCACCAGCATGATTTCGTCCCGTACACTGAATGTCGTTCCTTAAATCATTGCTCAGCGGCATAATAAGGCTGAGCCATTCCCGTCACGCTATGATGAAATGACCTGCGTTTATATTTTGGCTGGATGTGTAAGTAGTAGGAAAAACCGAATTCAAATCCGGACCAAGTATCGCCTTGACTGGACTAGTGTGGTAAAAATGGCCCTGCATTATAAAAGTAATCGAAATATATTAGCTGGACTGAAAGTTCCCGGGGTTTAATTGCCTCGAATATTCCCGGATTGTTCAAGTTTTTAGTACCCCTAATAAGAGAATAACCGAAAGTTTTAAACTAATCTACATAGAACATACAGCATGACCAAAGACAAAGGACCTCTATTGTCCATATCTCCCTAAGCTCTTCTACCATGGAATGTGTACATTAATTCGTAATTCACACCAAAGTTTAATTTTGCAGTGTTCAAGCGCGCTCATATATTTAAAAGACTTATGCCACATGATTGTTCCGTTTTAAATCATGGCTCGTACCTTTTTAAGAATTTTCTGTTCTCTTTTTGCTATTCCTAATATAATACTCTCAGCTGAAAAGGGTTTTGGGCCATAGCTTTTTTAAAGATGTGGCATATTGGAAAAGCGCGTTAAATATCTCCGGATTTGTTAACTTTTCACTAGAACTGACTACAGCAAATGAAACAACGGCCTTTCTTCCTTTTGACTACCAAAGATCACTGTGAGGCACACACTTAGGATGCTTCCACGGAATTCCTCAGACGCAAAATGCGTGGCGCAGTCCAGAAAGAATTGATAAAAGCCACCTTTTATTCATCATTTGCAATATGGGGGATGATCACGGATGAATGGTTCTTTATGAAATGCTTGTCTTCTCCGACAAGGACTTAAGGAAAGCAAAAACATAAAAGAGCACTGCAACCAATAAGTTGCCTAGGTATAGTACATACCCCTTTTAACACTAAACTGCACGTTACCATAGACAATTCCAGAAACACATACTCTTCGACTAGAACTACTACTCGACTACTACTTCTTAGATTCTTCTTGTTTCATAGTTACTATTGTTTCTGCGTAACAGCCATGGTTTCTTTCAAGTCAGCCTGTGAGTATTTTTAAAATCCTATCACTAGGTTGCAATTCCCAGGAACGGTCTAGATTTTTCGAAAAACTGGATCTAAAAAATTAAGTCTTCAAATTCGCAACGGTTGCAACAAAGCTTCGGAAACTTTGAAGGAAGTTCTGTTCTGCCAGACCTTAGATCATGCACTCAAGTATAGGGTGCACCACCTTTTTATAAAAAAAAGTGTATATGATACCTGGATCCAGCAAGACAAAACAAACCCAGCTGTAGAGTCTACTACAACATCGAATGAAAGCTCATACACCTTCAGAGCTGTATAAAGCTAAGGAGAAGATCAGCTGAGGGATATCAGTGTCTGAGTCGTAACCTCGTCGATAGTGTGCGAGTACCTAATAGACTGCCGCTGCCACATTTCTCACATAGAAGAGCTGACATCGCAATAGATCACCAGCCTGAGCGTAAAGGCTGCCGAATCTAACGGCCAAGAAATATGGTGATCGGCACGGTTGGCAGACGAGCCGTTACGGCCACTTCGTGGGTGAAAACCGCAGAAGTGCGGTTAATATCACGTCAGGCCCCAACATTCTTCTTACTCTCTCCGGATTTCCGCTTGCAAAAATGGTTGTGGATGGCTTGAGAATCAGGCATCATTCTTTACAGACCGGCTTCATTTCAGCTGTTAATTAAGGAACTGGAGAGAGAAAAATGAACTAGAGTAAAAGAAGAGCTACGTCTGTCAAGTCAGCGCCTATCGCATCGTAAAGCGATTCTCCAAAACGGCCCAGATCTGAGGAGCCGTGACATTCCCAATGTTCATCATTGGATTCGACCGTCAGTGACATATGTAGACGACGATGTCCCTCCTCGTAGTGATTCAAAGCCTCATAGAGTCGTCGACAGTGGTTAAGCCGTCACTCCGGCAGTATTTCAATCTAATAGGCTATTTAGCCAGCCCAACGGTGTCATTGAATCGGCGTTGTCGAGGCGCAGCCATTCCTACGACCGATGCCACGAGGAGATTCTAGAAATCCATCTGTTTAGTGAATATGCCGACGCTTCCGGCACGTTTGGACGCGTCAGCAAGCATATAAGTGAATGGCTTCTGCTTCCGTCCGACAACAATTTTCCCTTTGAAGACAGGCGGATTCGGAAAGTGGGCAAGGTTCAAGATCTTGATAACATGCCATTTCCAGAGAATCCCACCCAGCAGTATCTTTTCAGAGCTTGTTCTTAATGAAAAACGACGACACACGCGCTACACACCTGGCGATTTCTCTAAACGACCATATAATTCATGTGGCAGCTCAGCGCTTTCCTTAAAGAAAACTGAATAAGGTGCATCACAGTGAAAATTGCTTTTCTGCATTTTCTTCGACACGGCTCATTTTGGCGGTGTCACTCCGTGCTGCAAGGTTCCTCATCTTCAAAATGTAATTCTCCTCATGTAGTTTAACACTCAAAATAAATCACATGAATTTCTGGAAAGAAGTAATAGCTTCCTGACATTCAAGACTTGTAACGATTTCTAAATGGTGTTATCATACTAACTAAGTAGTAAGCTGTCAGCCAGCACAATATCGATGTCAGTGACGATTTATGAAAGCTGCCATATATCAAAGTTCAGTGATTTGTTTTAAAAAAGCAATGCAAAAAGTAATGCAGTCGTATAAGAACAAATCTACGGTAAATCTTGTTTCTATTTTGTTGAAACAAACTTTTACTTTCACAATCTCAGCTCACATGACGTGTTATGCCATCTTTTTATGTACGTATTATGCATAATTTTCACGTCAGGCTAAACACTTTTCAAAGCGAGTTGGACTCCCATGAAATAAAACAGAACATCTTTTAAATGAAGACGGACTTATTACGGATTAAACTAACAAAATCAAATTTTCGGTTCGAGCATTTACAATGTAATCCTTTGAGTTGAAATGATTCGCCAGCCCTAAAAACATAGTGCTTGAATTTTCAATTTTTTTGCAACTTGTATTCTCTTACCTCTAAAAGTGAATGTCTTAATAATGTATAGCTTTTCTATATTTTTCTAGATTGGAGAAAAGCTGCAATTTTTCGTAATATGTAACCCCATTTTGTACCCGTCTAGCACGTCGCGATTTCCATTTGACTCATAGCAAATACAAAAAAGCATTATATGAGTGAGCAGATTTAGGTAAGCAGCATTCGCATTACCATCCAGATAAAGAGACTGACGTGGTGGTCATGTACATACATGGCGCTGTTCTTGCTATACGCTCAAAAACCGCTGCTTTCCTACATGGTGAAATAAAACCCATCCCCGCTGCAAGAAAATCACAATGATCCCGACACCTTATTCACTCTTTCGGGAGGTAAACCATGACGTTATAGTGAATCAAAAAAATGTTACAGTAAGTTATTTTAATGAAAAAGTCATCACGACTTCCTTAGAAAGTATCCAAGTTAATCTGAAAACGATTGATACGATTTGATAAATGTTTAATTTGATTTTAAAAGTGCCCAGCTTGACGTGAAATATAACAAATATGTGTAGGTTTTTTCTTCATATGTCTATTACTTCACACAAGTCACACTGGCCACAACAGGCTACGGCATTGATAGACATATGGTACCTCCATGCATTAGACTGTTGCCAGGAGTAAAAAGCCTTCATATAATAGTAGAGATAATAATCCTTCTAGTAATCATATATGTTTAACAAATAGAGCTTATTAATAAAGAAGAGTGCATTAGCATCAGATTCACTTCTTGGTTTCTAACCTACGTAAATGGTTTTCTAAAATTTTTATTCAAACCTTCGAAAAAAGCTGTTGCTCGAATGACCAGCAGAAAGTCGGAATTCCAAGTGGCGTGTTGGCATAGCCATCACATACATAACGCGTTCACAACGTCGCCGTATCTCCATGCCCAAAGCACTTTCAGTTCTGATTATACATACTTCCATTCGAAAAGAGCACCGCAGAGCTTCCCGTTGGCCTTCTTCACTGATGCTGCTGAGCTCCCTTTGTGTGGAATATTGATCATGGGTGTCGTCCGGGTTTTTATGGGCAATTTCCACCATATGAATAGAAACGAGAAAAACTTTTTCAATTAAGCGTAATCTCAAGATGAGGAGTTCCAGCGTCAGATGACGCATGGCCAGGCCATGCAGCGGCATTCAATCCCCCAAAGCACACAAGGACGCCTCCCTCACATGGAAGTTATTCACTTCGGGAATGAAGACGCTTGTTGAACGTCAGGCCTGGTGACACCAACCGGTATATTACCCTCTGTAATGAGCACCAATATATTCGACACGAAAAAATGAAGCTCGTGAATTCGGCTTCAAACTAGTAGCAGGTTCATTCGCCTATTTTAATTCATTTTTTAAGGAAAAAGCAAAACTGTATGCACTGCTAAATTAAAATGGTGTGCACTTTCAAAATGAATGGCGTTTTATACTAATTCTTTTAGTACACGTAAAAAAATGACTACATTTCTATCTGAAGGTGTTTAAAGCACTATGATTATGAGATAATTCAGAAATAACCTCTGCAAAACAATCAGAATCCTACATGTGTAGTGATAGAATTTTTCTGTAACTGTTCTACTGCTGAGCGGAGTCCGGCTTAAATCCACCCAAACGTCATAGAACGTTGAATGCTGTTTTCGCCTCACGCTTCCTTGTCGATCATCCGCACCCTTCAGCGCTTGCGCGTGAAATCACTTTCGGGAAAATTTCCAGTGATTCTCACCTAGTCACCACATCCACCGCTACTTGAAAACTATGTGGATATCTCTTCAATTGCTGAAACACATCTGAGGTCTGCTTGCCTACAGGTTATCAATTAGCATGCTTGTTTCCGTAGGGGCAAAACAATGGTCATACAAGCTAAACAATGGTCCAGCGCTGAATGTGTCCGTTGGTTCTAGTTTCAAAAAGATTGCGCTGCACAGTTGATGGTTTTGCTTGCGATCTTAATTCCTCCTCTAAGACCTGTCACATGCCAAAATTTCGTTCTTTGACAAGACAGGTGCCCAATGCGCATTAGAATGGCAGAGAAACATTGGAGTTATAGAAGCAGAGCTCAATTCTCGGCTCTCGAAGCAATCCCGAAATAAGATATGGATAAAGCTTTTCAGAACAAGGTAAAAAATGCTATTAGGGATTAAAAGATGAATGACGGCGTTAGTCAATCCTTTTCCGGGAGACGCCACGCATTCCACTCCTACGGGATATCGTGGAGGTAATTTGCACGCGTACTTGACCTACGAATTGACTCACGGCGGCCAACCGATAATAAGCCAGTGTTTTATGCGTTTCAGACAGGGTTGTAACCATGCTTACTGACTACGGAGAGAGGGAAGTTTTGCTTGGACCGGGCCGTAAATCTGAACCAGAAATCTAGAATCAGATGCACACGACAGCCGATGCCTCCTCCGACTGCACTACGACGTGCTCATGAAAAGCTATACCTGAAGTTCAGACTCTGAACGAATGTATGAACCATTTCCACTGAACAAGGCGTGAAGCGAAATAACGGATAACATTTTGTAGAACTTGTATGGATTAAAATAAATGGTTAAGGCTCCGTTAGGAAGAACGGCATTGCAAGAAATATTCTCTTTTGTAGTTGAAGGCCTCCAGTTCTTCAGACCTGGGTCAAAGTTGTAGCCATGTTTGCTCAGGGAAAGCGGTGACAGAGCCTTAGTCAAAAAAGTGTATTCGCCAGGTATCCATGATGGTTAGCAAAGGGCGTAGTTGAAGGGTACCCTACGATGAGGACGGACAGCCCTCCTTATAACGCCAAAATTGCGCTCTTTGGAAACTTGCAATAAGGCAACGTCACTGGCACTTCAAGGTGCTGACAAAACATCAAGAAACGTCTAAATTTTATCACCTAACAGTTCCGTCTTCCTTAGTAGGTACCGCTCGATGTCTTTCGCCTAGGTGTGTTAATGTAGAATTCTGTTCCGATTGTCCACGAAAAAGCTCATGAAGGAGTGCAAGCCCTCTCCCTACATGTCCGTGTCTAACAATCATCCTTCTGGCCAGACGACGTGGTCACATAGCGCATTTATGCAAGCTCCCTCGTCAGTGCTTTTGATTTAGTGGACCATGACTGATGGGGCCGTTCGTGCGCTGAAAAACGCTGACAAGCTGCCGATCGCTAGCGGAACTCAATCATTTTCACAAGGCGAAGTTTGAGAGCATCGCAATTGATTGTCAGCCATAACGATAAGTGATCTAATAACGACACACTCAACGGCGAGTCGCTGCGCCGTCTCCGGAGGGCCGTCGTTCTTCAGAATGTGGTGTATGTATAGGAGGCCACCGGCAGCGCGAATTGCCTATTCACTAAGAGCTCGAAAGCGGGCGCGAAAAGGCGATTTTCAAACGGCAACATTAGTGCTAAACACTCGTGAGGCAAATTATTACAATTGCCCGCACGAGGCTCGAGCGCTTTGTTTAGCCTGGCGAGTTTTCGTCGACATACTTAGCACCAAGCACCACAGCCTGCCTTCGAGATAAATATATCAAGGAGACGGCGGGCGCCAGGCGTATGGTGTTCCAGAAATGGAGCGTAAGAAATCGAAGAAACGGCAACAAATTGGGCGACTTAGCAAATGGACAACGACGGATTGAGGAGGTATCGGGTTGCTCAAATCGCTCGTCGTGCCGAGTCAACGCCTTTGTGTGAAGCTCAATGGTAAGTCCAGTAATTGAAAGGAAATTCCCTTTTAGACGCCCTAGCATGACAGGCGTCGTGATGAAAGCAGAAAGAAAGAAAAAACCGAAACGAAAAAAGGTCCGCAAAGAAAAAAGGCTGTATGTGGCTTAGCGAGAGATGTGGAGCGAAATTACCTGAATCCTGCGTTTTCTCTGGACATAGTTCAGCGAGTTCGCTGGGAGACCGCAGATGAACCTTCTTCGTGCCGGAGGGTAGCACGGTAATGGTCATACGACGTGCATTCTCCTCGAGAGTCCATTGGTTCCAGAACTTGCGCAGGAACATACAGCCAGCTAACGGTAGCGGCCGCGCCTAAGCACGCCAGCCAGCACTGCAAACCTCACGTTCATGCTTGGGTACGACGGCGAACGGCATCATAACGGTCGGTGCGGTGCGCGGATCGCAGAACTAGAACATCGACACTCCGTCAATCAGTCGGCTTAGTCGGCTTAGTCAGTCCGTCTCTAGCGCCTTATTGGGTTTGGGAGCGTAAAAAGCGGAAGCTGAGGAGGTGGAGGCTTCTGCGCGGCGGCGGCGTCGTCCGGCAGCAGCCAATGACTCCGACGCGGACCGACCGACGTCGTCGCGCGGCGCCCCTCTCCCGAACAAAGGAGTAGCGAAGGACGCATATCATTGCACTGATTAGCGGAGCACACAGATTTCCAAAGGGCGCCCGAATTTCTGACGCGCGACGACGTGCGCCCGGGGCAGGAGGACCAGCGGGCGCAGCGCTCCGGCTGCACAATCGGGGTCGTCCGCCGGACATCTCGCCAGCGGCCGCGAGCCGCCGCCCGTTTGAGAAATGACCGTTTTCAATTGATATTGCGGAGTGGTGGGGCCGGGTGGCGTAAAGTGTCAAAAACAGAGCGCGACGAGAGCTGTGAGTTAGCCGACGCTAAGACCCAGGCTCCGGCCTTCTCCCGCCGCTGAGGAACCACCACCGAGAACCCGTCTCCGTCTGTTAACCGACCGCTAACATGTGAGTGTAAACATAAATAAACGCTCTCGTCGGCCAATTTGGCAAACTTTGCGCGAAGGATTTGTGTGGCGGCTGTGGACGGGGGCGGACGAGCGGACCGACTGATGCACAACGCACTCTTTCGTGTTGGTCATAACATATACACACGCGTATACATACGGCACCTACACACACGCTCTCTTTCACACACACGTACTGTGGCCGGTGTAAGAGAAGTGAAGACGTGCACGAGAGATCCGGGTTGTCGCAGAGGGAGGCGAGCATGTCAAGGAGGACGTCGGTCGGTGTATCATCGTAGTGTTCGAACAAAACGAGGAGCGAGTTCTCAAATTACGCGCTATCCAAGATTGCGAATGCCGGCACGACAAACACCTTGGCGTCGAACGAGATCCGATTTGCCGCCCCGACACCCAGACGGACGGCGCTACGACGATGTAAGACTAAAACGGATCATCTGGACGCCAGTAGGCCGGAGCGTCCTGACACCGGCACATGCATAGGGGGTACGGAAAAGCCAGCTGGTCTGAGCAGCATCAACAGTCCACTGCTGCACCTGCCTGTGATGTCGGTCGCTTCTGTGAAAATCGCGGCAGAGGTGTGAGAGGGCTATTAGACGCTCAGAAGCTAACTGTTTTGTTTCTCTTAGGGAACGTGTGATGCCACGCCCATCACCAACAAAAACCCTTTGTACCATTAACCTAACGAGGAAAAACCACACAATGATGTGTTCTGCGTCAGGATGTTTCGAAGCCACTTCCGCTTTAGTGCCAATATAACTCCTCTAAAAACATCCCGAAAAAGCTGCACCTCGTGCATAATTCTGGATATCTTTTCAATGTCATAGAGGTTAAAGCGACGAAACACATTAACTCCTGGAGCCTAGTCATGAGCAAGTGCGACTGCTGAGCTCACAAAGACCTTATCTCTGAATCTCCTGGGCTGTTGTGTACCATACATTCTGCTTCCCACTGCGTCGAGATTCAACTCTTTTTTCAAAGCTTCCCTTTATGAGATTTCCTCCTGTATTCCGCCTAGCCCCTTGCGTCACAATGAGTCCGACACCTTTTTTCTGGAGCTAATTCAAGTGCTGCAGCGCACTCGTGCAGCTTCAAAGAACTTCCGGAATCGTTAAGTCTTCTTCTCTGTCAATATTTCCAAGAAATTATACAGGAATGAATGTTAATGCGACGACAAAATCTTGGAAAGACCCTAACACACATACCTACGTGACGATTCCGAAGCCTCTGCGACGGTGGGCGTATCGGCAGTGTGTTGAACACCGCCCATCCGAGCGAACTGTCCGACGGTGTCAGAATAGAGGGCTGGAAGTCTTCGATAACACCAATGCCGTACCAGTGTGGAGGGCAGAGGTGCGTGCCTCCCAGGGCATCAGCGAGAGTCGCACGACGTGAATAACGTGAACCTCCTCGATTGTCGGACGGTAGACGTGACAGACGCCGTTCGTCCATCAGATGCGCACTCACGGACTGCAACATTCCAGCAAATCACGCCGATACGGCAGCAGTAGGTGGCTGGTCTCCACAACCAGTCGCTGTTTGACGCTGTCGAAGTGGGAAGAATACGTCGTTTATTTTTTCTTCGCGCAGCTACTCATCCGCGGTCCCTCGACGACGATTTCGAAGAAGCTCATCGCGTCGACCAGGAAACTCACAACGACTTCTGCCACACCAAGTGCCTTCGGCCTCAGCTGAGTTGAGCGGCCCACTACGCCAGTACACATTACTGTCGGCGAATGTGACGGATGAAAACAATCCAGCATATGACTCCACGGAGACTTCACGTCAACCGATGACAACAACCGGCTAGCTGATGCTTAACTAAGCGCCGCAGCTGTCGTCAGGAAAAGGAGGCTCACTGGAGAGACGCCGAAGTGCCCTGAACTCATCACTTCAAAGCGACGACTCATAGCTATCCGAACAAGTATGAGACGGAACATCCAAGTCCATCGAACGCAGCATTTTCGAAGCGATCATGCAAATTTCCGTTGCTGCAGGAATAATCTCTAGGGATATGAAATGCATTTGCGGGTCACGAACCGACGTAAATGTATTCCTCGACCCGGGCCCGGCCGCGGCTGGCTGCGTCGCAACAGCAGCAGTTGCTTCTTAAGCGTGGACTCGGAAGCATTAATGTCGAGAGACTGAAACCTGACCGCTTTGCTTTGTCTAGCCCTTCGGCTCCGCATAAATCACTGCATAAAGTTGACGGAAAAGCCGCATAAAAATCTCCATAAAAACTCGTGGTGGCCGTTGCAGAAGGGGGAGTGCGCAGGCAACGGAATGGACAGACTCGCATCGACGTTCTGTTTGGCCACTTTCCCTCTTCCTCGCTCGCTCTGTAGGAGCATTCAAAAAGTGCAGAAATAAAGTGCGTATGGATTGAGCGGAAGCCGCCGGCTATTTCTGTTGCAATCACATGATACTTCCGTTACCGTAATTGATTGCAACGCGCGATTGGTTGCTACGGTACGTGTGCACACACGAGCGCGAGACATGGCCTAGTGCCATTTAAAAAAGCAGAACCCTGAAAAGGGACAACTTCCCTGAAGACATGATTTCCTCACGCGAACGTCTATAGAGACATGTGTGAAGTTTCAAATCACTCGTTCAAGGTACATTTGTAAAAAACCTTATTTAGAAGAAACCATGAACATTATTTCTAGAAATTTTCTTATCATCACTAATTTATTTCTACACATCTTAAAACAAAAACAAAGATTGAAGGTATTATTGTGCAAATCACCAGTCAACCAGTGGACAAAGTTATCCCGTTATTGACCAACGATGGCTACCCTAGTTTGACTAACATATGATTGACCAATGATAAAGTAAACCCATGATGCGCTCTGGCTCTGATTGGACATCATGTTTCAGAGTGGACGGCCTTGACTACACCAAAATTCTCCTTTTCACACGTCCATTCTTTAGGGTTCTGGTGCACTTTGTCGGTGTCGGTTTCGGTAGATGTACACATGCAGAGATGCTGCGAGTAATAGATACACCCTTCCGTGCTCGGCAAATGGTCAGGGCTCTGCTAGGATGCGCGTGCATATGCAGTTGACTGCGAGCTACTCCTATCGTGCATCTTCAAAATCTCCCAAAATCTGGAAGATCTCAATAGAGGGAGTCGATAGCGAAAGCCTATGGTGCACTATATTTCTATTTAGTTTCAGAAGGATGATAAATGGCATTGTTTCAATGTGTTTGCCTCAAATTTAGAGACGGATAAAGGTCACAGCCACAAAGCCTACTTGGCTCTAGTGGTTGCAGTGCGCAAGCACCAGACAGGATTATGTAGTACCACAATACAAGCCTAGCTGGTCCATGTCACAAATGTGGACAGTATTGGGTTGGAAGCGTTGGGAGCGCGCCAGCCAATCACAACCAAACGCAGCATCGACCGAACACACGTCACTCAATCAGGCTGCCACCCGTACATGCCCTCTCTGAATGGCGCGCTCATTGGACACTGAATGATAATGATGTTCCCGCTACTAACAATGCTGTCCACGTTCGCGACATGGACCGCCTAGCTATCAACTATAGTTGTGCCCTCAAAATTTTTTCGAGTACTCGAATGGTTTCGAGTGCTCACAAATTTCGAATACTCGAAATCGAATATATTCCAAAAATGCGGCTCTTTTTGTTATTCAAATTCGAATACATTCGAAAAACGCGATTTTTGGAATATTCGAATTCGATTATTCAAATTCGAATGACAATTCGAATGATCGTCGTTCGAATGCCTATCTGAAAACCGCGAGTAAATGGTAGCTAGTAAATTCTAGGTATTCATTTGTATTGGCATAGAATGCACCTCAAACTTGCTATGACTTCAAACCCTCATTTCTTCAAAGCTGAAGGTTCTGTGAGCTATTTTCAGTGAGGCATTAGTGTTCGAAGACTCTAGGAGAAGTCCTTCAAGCTGCTCAAAAACGTGACAAGAGTTACAACGAACTCGTCAAGTGTGACAGGGTTTCAGGACCTAGGTATTGCTGCTTCTGCAAAAAGGAAACTTGCTAAAAAAACGGTGGCAGCTGAGCTTCACAGTCTTTTTAACTATAAATTCCTACAACTGATTGGGTGACGTTCCTCGCAAAAAAAAACATTGCGTTTGCATCACAATTTAAAATTCGAAACAAAATTTCTGAAACACTTCCGGGTCTACTCGACTACCGATCGTAAACAGAAGTAGAGGCCAACACTAAAAACATATATCAGTCAGTTAATTTTCAATAACATAAGAATTTGCAGAGAGACATGCTGACAAAAAGAACGTGAAGTCTACTACTAGCAAACAATTCAAGTCAGTTTGTAGTGCCTAGGAAATTTATGTTATTTGAAATGCATAGTCGTGCTCTCCAAGTTCAGGGCACATTGTAATCCATTTTTTATCAAGTAGGAAAGGGCTTTTGACTCAAAACACCACCAACACAAAAAATGATCTGAAACATGTACTACGCCCTCAAGAAGGTTATTCGAATGAGACTCTAACAGCTGCTGGTCTTGAGCTGTTAAGTGCATTGAAATCGTTTTAGACGTCGTGTCGTGACGAACTTCAGTCTGTACAAGCTCTCGTGTGGATTTTTAATGCAATTTGAGATCTACACTCTTAAAGCGCACCCTGTGGGATGCTTGATTGTGCAAATTGGCTATTTTAAAATTTATTTTAGCATATTAAGATATGAATTTGAGACATGGGTGAATTTTTGTTTGTAGGGATCAAGTCATCAACAGACAAACTGTCGTACCCAATAATACGGCACACAATAATGCAGCCTGTTAATTACCTTAAGCGCGTCAGACTTCTCGAAAGCTTTGGCAGATATTATCATCATCCATATGTTGGTGTGCCTCAATGTACTATGCAGTAAAGTATTTTTTAACGAAACATGTAGGTTAAAAGACATGCACTATTTTTTAAAGTTCACAATTTTCCGAGGTGATTCCAAAGTGGTATAGGCATATGTATACACTCTTTAAATAAAGTCGGGATCTTAAAATTTCAACTAAAATTCAAAAACCGCAAACTATGTATAGTCCTTGAAGGTCATAGATATAATTTTCTGTACTTCTTAACAATTTTCGTTCATTCTTTTTGCCAGAGACATCGGAAAATAAAACCATTTAAAGCAGGGTGCTTCAAAAAATGTGTACAATGTTTGAGTGACTATGAAACTGCTATCCTTTTAGTCACAATAAAATTTTCAGTTTTTCACTCAAGGAGGAAAAAATCAGAAGTTTTTTCGTGTTAAATGTTAAGGCTACACTATGTGTCCGTCTAGCGTTTCATTGATTGACAGTGTGAATATCATCTACTCAGCGTTCACTTGGATAAACTTCAAAATGGAAAGCACTTCTGGTTGCCCAAGATCCCGTTAAATAAGGCTAACTAAGCCAGAGTTGGCGCTTTGAGAGGAACGAGGATACCGCGTAGTTGCGTTAATTGTCTAGAAAAATCGAGTTTTTTTTAATCAATCTGAATTTTCTGAATCATCCACCATACTAGCGCAGGGTTACAGACAATGCGGATCTATCTCAACCGGAGGGAAGGGTGACATAGTGATTTGCGCCCTCGATCCCTTTCTTAGCTTTCTACGAAAGCTTCAGTTGCTGTCCCTTTATTCAGGGGCTTTTATGTGAATTCATGGGATGTGGTTGTGCGGTGTGGAATGACGTAGGCAGTTGACACGTTACGGTAGCCCCCTTCTAATTAGGATAGATCCGACTCTGCTTATCTGCTATCTGTCGTCTACCTGAGGCCAAATTCATCAACGACTAACCCACGTGTATAGGGAGTACCCACGATGCAACCTGCGTCTCTGATTCTCATTTTTCTCTATCTGACTCATGTTTTAGCTCTACCCCTTATTCCCTGCATCCCCACAGGTTTAACTGTTGAAGAATCCGGCCCTGGTGTAGATGCTACGAGCACGGGACAATAGACACTAATAACTAGATGTGCGACTGATTGATCAATTTTTGACCCCTTATTTATCCAAAACTTTAAGATTGGTTCAGACAAGAAACTTCGTACACTAGCGTTGCTATGTACCAGTTTTTGGTTGGTTTCAAGCACTAAATTTCCACAACATTTTTATAATGTAAGAACATAATAAAGCTAGCCAAAGCAATAAAGCCTTTTACTGGTAGTCTTTCATTGGAAAGCTCCACGTAGCTTGCAATTACGATATTAATTAAGTAAAGGGAGCGAAATGGATGGCTGCATGACACAATTTCATGGTTCAAGCCAACGTGAGGTTTTCACTCTTCCTGTTTGAAGCGGATAACTACGAAATTAGGAGCAAGAGTAGGAAGATAGCGATTCTACAACCATTGTGCCCTTGTGTACAATTTTCTGAGACGCCCTGTATATCCGTTGTATGCAGTCTTCTAACTTCGTCGCATGGACGGTGGGTTGTTCCATGAGGTCTAAATGTTCAGATTCAATCATCGGATGATCTTTGAATAGTTACTTGGCGGTTGAGCCAGAACATACGTAAGGTGGTCTTCATCGTCGCTCAGCAGCTTTCGGATGAGGCTGTTCTACAAAAACCTTTTGTAGTCTTCATGTCCCACCGGTGGAGGAAGCAGCATTCAGTGCACGTGCGGCGCGTTCCCTGCCTGGGATCACTGATCGGAACGACGGCGAGACGTGATGTCTGCAACGAGAGCTGCCCCAGCTCTCTCCGGGCGCATGTGCTCGTTCGCCTCGAATACTCCTCGGTCGGATAGGTCGGCATGCGTGAGTGTCGACAAGGAAGATCCGACTCGGCTATTAGTTATTAGAGGACGCGCAGCGGCGGCGCAGCTTGCTGCGCGAGTGAAAAGCCGCTGCTGCCAAGTCATTTGTTATGTCAAGTTCGCCCGGACGCATTCTGACTTCAGGGGGCAGTCAGGGGATCGATACAGACCTCCTCGTATGGCCCGCCGGCAAAAATTGTGCACTCTGGCAGACTGACGACGACGACGAGGAAGAGGATTCCTCGTGTTCGCACGACGACGACGTCAACTCGCCTGACCGACCAAGGCGGTCAGGCGCAGCTCGCTTCAACATAAATTATCACGTTCCACCACAAAAGATCACCGTCGAGCAGCATCCGACCGACGCCTTGAGCTTTGATCAGCTGAGAGCGGCCATCGGGCGGCACTACAAAACCCCGGACTTCATCAGCCTAAACCACAGCCGTATATGAAGCGCTGTGACGAACAGCTTTCGCAGTGAAAAATTAGCAGAGAGCTAGCAGCACGTGAATCATCGAGGTCTGAATGCCCTAGGGTCCATGATGATCAATGTGTCGGTGAAAGTTTTAGGGCGAGATGAAGCTAACGACCGCTCGGTCACAGCATCGGCAACGGCTGAAAATAACGCAACAAAGGCACGACACACGATGCTTCTCTGTCCCTTTGTGTGTGTGTGTTGAGCATCAGAAAGAAGACGAGAAAATGAGCCACAGAGGACAGCACTTTTCGGCCACGAGTACAAGCCGCCACACTCGGCGGCACAAATGCGCCAATCACTGCGCATGATGTGATGATGACGGTCGGCTTCGTCCGGCATCGTGTTTTCATTTCCACACTTCCTCCTAGAACCCTAGTCGCTGTGCAAAACCGCAGCTGAATATGCCGGAGGGAGCGCATCCGTTATGCACGGCCCAGAGTCGACATTTCGCGACGACACAACAGCAATCATCTACATGGAGGTGCGCAGAGTTTCTGCTTACCCTACCCTCTGAAGCAACAACCGAAAGGTTAGAATATCTGCATCCTTACGCCGCTCATGGACTTTTGGAGATGATAATAGGTACATACATGCACCACTTGAACCAGTGCACTTAATTGCTTCGACGGACGTAGTTTTTTTAGATCTGGAGGCATTAATAAAATTACTGACATAAAGGAGAAACTATGTGATTTAGAAAGTGCTGATAGGCGTCGATTAAAAACTATGAGGATATGACTCGAAACATCGAAGCTTAGTTCACTTGTAACAGTATCATGTCAGAGCCACGCCCAGTCGAAACAAAGCCACGCCCCTCATATATCATATATCCTTTCGAAGGAAGTGGCCTTTTATGTATAATATCATAGAAATTAAGAAAACTCCATAAAAATCTTGTCCACATTGAGGCATAATAAAAGTTACCTAAAACTCATGGCTTCGAATTCAAGTGAACAAAGTCGAAGTGCACTTGCTTCGAATGGTTTCAAATACTTCTACGTTTTCGGGGAAATTTTCTTACTGGAGAGCGGCATTATCGGGAAATAAGGAACATAATGGTATCTCAACATTAATTTTATAACGAAGAACAGCTTACGGCACATAGAAGAACTTCAGGAATAGTGGGATCCCTCAAAAGAGCTAGCCTAGAAACCCGGAGATCTACTCACAAACAGTTAAAAGTTTAAGAATTGTGAGGGACAGTGAATTCAAAGACCTATTTGATGAAAGACCCAAATTGAAAAACCACAATTCTAGTATGCATGATCCAGTCTTAGAAGAATATTTCAGAATTTCCTTGTCATCATTGTCTTTTCTTAAAATTATTGTTCACAAAATATTTAAGCAATCAAGGTTATGGTGACTTGTAAGACCTGATGAGGGTTGTGTTAGTTTTAACGTTTATGCCTGTTTTATCGCGAAAAAAAATTTCATGCCTGTTTTATCGCGAAAATTCGGTCGCTTCAAGTTTCCATTGTCATCATATCTTTTTTGGGAAAGAATTTTACTTCACAGTGCATATAAAAACTGTGAAGGAATCTACGCGATTTTTTTGGGTGCCTAGTTTTTTTCAAGATTTGATTACTTCAAAGCAAAATGCTCCACAAGTGAATGAATAAACGGTCGTAATTCTATAGTTGGACCGTTTTATCGAGAGCTCTCACTACGATCGAAACTAGCTCGCTTCTTGGATATATAAACACAAAACTACTGAGGAAAGTTTTGCAAATAAGCGCAACAATTATCGACTCATGGAAGATGTAGCAGCGAAGCACGCGCTTTGATCGAAACATTCGGCCTCTAGGCCATGAAACGCCCGCTCTGAAGAAACGAGTATCATTCATTGTGGAAGAAGAATGAGCATCAGCCGTATCGTTGATTAATACAAATGGAGATATGTAGCGACGGGTGCCCGGCTCTCGAACGCTGCTCCACAACGAAACAGCTGTGGCTTGTTTAAGAATGCTGAAAGCTTCGCTTGTAAAAAAAGTGTGAAAGCAAGATTCGTTCAGAAGAAGCATGATTAGGCTTCGGGACACTACTGCAAGTCCGCCGCCTGGCCCTAGCTGACAATTGTCGCGTTACAAATCATTGCCAGGCATGAGACTGACCAGAAAAACCGTCCCTTCGAAGGATGAGCTTCTACCAGAGCGAATTTTGCACAGCAGGTGCTCTCGGAACTTTTGCCTTCAGCCTGAATGACGTATTTCCCAGATAACTCGTTAGAGGCATCTATTTTAGCATGTATTGGGCACGTCATTCCATGCTAGAATTGCAGGATTTCTTAAAACGACGCTATATACAGTAAACACATCCAATCAAGTATCCTTTAAATTGTGAAACAAATAATCATTCATGTGGACAATCTAACCGTTGGAGCTGGATATTCTTCCAGCATCGCATATTCACCCTCAAGTGCTCTGAAAATTTTCAAAGAATGACTGTTATATCAAGCTAGAAGAGCCCTTCCACAACGGAGTCATGTTAGGTTACGTTGTCACCGGTTCGACGGCAAGGTATTGAACCTAAGCTTAAGTACAATTTACAGGATATGCGAGCATAAACATGCATTAAAGGTCCCAAGTTAGGAGTGCTATTCATTTTATAAGTAACACTTGGTTTGATCAAGTTCTAGTTGGTAGGTAGTTAAGAAATGCATAGTTATCAAGAAATCACAGATCCATTGGATTGAAGAAAATTATTTTTTCAAGTTTTATTCCTAGCTCAGAGGATTCGACACATTCAATTGAAGAAAGGTAAATTAAGCTAAGATATGGATTAACAAGAGGTAAAAATCGCGAAGCTCAGTTGCCCTGCTGTTTTCACTGCAGAGCACTTTACATCGCTAAAGAAAATGGACATATCACACACAGTTTTAGTGCCAGAAATTAGTACACCGCCTAGACCTGCTGCTCGGCAAGACCAAGCGCCTCGGGCAGCGAGATGCTCAAAAAGGCACTGTGGGCAGATGACCATCAACTATCGCGGATAAGACCTAGGGGCGAAACGGGCAGACCCATTGCTCCAAGCCAAGACATAAAGTGCAGAAAATCCCGAGGAAATTTGTCTTCAGCATAGATTTCCAGCTCAAAGCACGATCCATCACACTGAGAGCGAGAAAAAAGCGTCACACTTCCATTCGCATAAAAAGCACAAGGTGTGGTTGAAAACCCTGGCAGCAGCCGATTGCCTCTGTGTAGTAGCTTCACTGCCACCAGTGGAAAGGCATCGGAAGGCCGGCCGGAGATTTCTCAGTAAAAAGAATGTTGCAGTGAAGAAGTTATAATTGATGTGTCTTCTCACAAGTCTTCCGATGAAGCATGAGTACACTGAAAGGTCGGAGAGTGAGTTTGACGAGTTGCTGGCGAATACCCACTGCGGCACTAGCAACTCTTCAGTCCATGCTGCTGCTTCCACAACAGCTACACAGTTGTCTACCGACGGGTTCTCACGACGGTGATCGATATTCGGCCAGTAAAAGAAAGTCTATTCAATCAGCACGTTTGTGGCCCTATGAAGGCCTCAAATTAGATAAAGGCACATGAAAAGCGAATGCTCGTCAGACGAGCAAAAAGACACGGCAAACCCACACGATGGGACCACCGGCGGTCCGAACGGCGTGAACTGTAGCAGGAGCGGCGTACGTGAGATGGTCGGCAACGGTCGCGACTTGGCCGGACGTTGTGACAGGGCGGCGGCCAGCGGATCCGTCTGCATCAGCGAGTCTCGCATTCCACGCAGAGCCCACGAGACGAACACCGGCGTCCGAAATGGCAAAGCAACGTTTTCGTGGCGTCGTCAGTACTGAATCCACTCCTCACACGCTCACTCACACACTCCCTTCGGATGTTCGGCGGGTTTTCAGCACCACTGCACCACTTCGGATTTCCCACGTTAGAAATGAACCAAAACAGTAAAATATAGGCTGCACCAGTTTAAAATGGGTCACTCAATCGATATTGATAACTTTCACAGCGCGTCGCCGCTCAGCAACCGAAGTATAAATCCCAGCTAAGTCAAGTTTATACCCTACATGATATCATGGCTGCTACGTAGATCCGATATGAGGCCCATTCAACAGCGGAAGGATCTACATGGTCGCAGTGACAGTTTAAGGGAAGATGTGCACCTTCAGATGCGGCTTCTCACGTTGAATCTAAATCTAATCTGTGTCTCTATTATGAGTGTCGGAAAACGTAGCTATGGGTCATTTTCACTGTGCTTGCTGGTGCTCAGCGTCACCTTCATCACGTACATCGAGCTCAATTGGGTCACAAGCGCCACCAAGCAGTTATGAAGCAGTATATAGAGAAACGCGATGTTGAGGTCTAGAGGGGCCGTGGTTCGGCTTGAAGACGCAGGTCTTTCCACTTGCTCGAATCTCTTCACAAAGCTCTTCATGTAAAGTCGTAGCAAAGTACATCGCCAGAAGAAGACCAGATTCCTTGGTATCACCCCGTTTTTGCGAGTCCAGAAGAGGAAAAAATTTCAGGTCCTAGTCGCATAGGTGGGCTGCATTGGGAGGTGAAAGCGCACGAGCCAATCAGACCTCAAATGGGGGTACCATTCAGAGAGGGAGCACCTGGTCGGTACATTGATTGGCTGGTACGTGTTCGGTTGGTGCTCTGCCTGGTTATGATTGTCTGGCCTACTCACATCTCCACGTACTACCCACCTTCGGAACATGAACCACGTTTCGTCCAAATTTCGCCCGCAAAGATTTTTTGGGGCGCTGATTACGAGCACGCTACCCATTTTTTTAAATATCGGTCAATTATACGGTACGATACGGTAGGTATGAGAAGTATTGGGGAGTAAGGGTGGTGCGGTCCAAATCTCCGATTTAACCCGAAATTTGCTTAAATGTGTTATCTAGGCGCTGGTTACACAAGGAAGAATTAGACCTGCACTAACAAGGTATCCTGATTTCGTGAACACAGGTTATCAGAATCACTACTCTTGAAACCGTGTCTTATTCCACGTGGAATAAAATAGCTGCTGAAGGAACGCCACAGCTCCGAAATTATGAAGCATGCTACTTCGGACGAGCAGACAGGCACGTGCCAAACACCACATAAGTAGTGACACGCTCAAGTGTCCATTCTGGAAAGAAGTGGAGAACATGCTTGAGCATAAGTTGTGTACGAGGGGTATTCCAAATGATTGCATAAACAGCTTGTACGATCGTAAAAATTGGTCAGCAACACAGAGGCTTTTGGGGTGTCACTAAGGAGAAAGGCTCTCTGGTTTATCAAGCGATATGAAATTCAGACATTTCTTTTAGTTGGCACAGGAGTTATTTCATTGAGTAAATAGATAAATTCCTTCTAGCCAAACCTAAAGCGCAGTAATTTTCTCACGTCCGTTCCGTGTATTCGTCAAAGACTGGAGGCTTTCGTGAGATTGCTGTAGGTTCAATTCAAGTGATTCCAACATGGTCGAAAGCGGAACAACGTAAGGTACCAGTCACTCAGGCCCATCAAGCTGTGGTATTTTTTAGTAGCAAGCTCAGCCTGTCCAAAATGAAGAATGTTTGCAAATTTAAAACGTAGAATAATTTTTTTCATTATTCGTTATGGTAAAGTATGGTAACTAATTTTAATCAGTGGGAAAAGAGTGAGGGTGCCTATGTTGAGCTTCGAGGTTACGCTATGCATATGTTCAGTGTATATTAGTACTTTCTTGAATTTTAGTTCAAGTGCTATGTGAGTGAAGTCTTGTAAAAGGAGATCCTACGTTTTCTCTAACTTTGCTAAACGTTTTTAAACGGTAATTCCAACAGGTTTAGGATACTTATGAAGCCTAGGCTAGAAACGGGACTATGTCTAGAGTGAGAAACTGAGTACCCCGGTTACATTTCTCGACCAATTAAGAAGCACCTTCACCGGTGTAGTCTACCACTTCTTGTGACAAATGGGAGTCATGGCCTACACCAGAGTTGACCAATCGTCTTTGCTCCCACTGCCAAGCTGCGAAAATACGATAATGGATTTGACGATTGATTTAGGATTGGTGGACTATGTTGCACTTCACGATTTGCTATTGTCACAAAAATCAGAGCATTATTTCAATTAATGCTCTTCAAGCCCCAAATGTCTGGTAATAAGGTAATGAACTCATAATGGTGTTTTGCTGTGATCAAAACTCTAGCGCCAGGCCGGACTCGAACCTGCATCTCTTTTGAATGGGCGGGAATACTATACACTACAAGCGGGACATTATATAATTTATGTGCTCTTCCTCATAAACGAAAAATAACCCATATAATCAATTTTATGGCTTTCGCCAAAGCAACAATTTCCACTTCATAGTTTTTAAAAACAATCTTGATCAGTCTCAATCAAATTTGAATAACACCAGACGCAAAACACCTAAGATCATACATAGTTTTTAAAACGAAGGGCAAGGTTTCGCGTTTTAATAAGATGAAATGCCATAGCTAATTAAACAGTGGAACGATTTTCTGCTTCTACTTGTGCAGTTCGCTCAAGGACGTTCTGTAGAAGCCATTTAATAAACACGGAGACAATGAAAAAGCTTTAATTTCCACATAGGGATTGAGAAGCGTCTATCAATTCATGCCGTTGTATTATTGTAAATATTAGGTTGTCCCATAAGTCCTTGCAGTTTTTTTCAACGATTCACTGCAGATTTCGCCGGCGGTCTCTTGCATAGCGCTGCATAGTTTTCTGAAGAGAATGATTTGCTCTATCAGAACATGTATTGCACTTCTCTTTTTACCATGAATTTTGCAATTTTTAGGTCGTCGAGGTGAAAAGCGAAAAAGTGATAAAGTAGCCATTTGCGCACTTGTTCTCTCCGCTTAGGTTTGTAATTTTTTGCGCAGTTTTTTATAGCAATTGGAAGACAATGTTCTGTACTACAAGAATACGTGTTGGTCCTATTTTCTCACTTGTCCTTTATTGATTTTTAGGCCATCAAATTGAGAAATCCGTCTATTCCGTCCGAATTTTTTCCAAAACTCCGATTCTGTGGTTGGACATTTTTGCTTGATGTTATATTGTGTCGCGTTTATTGGCTCGCGCTGATTTCTGTCGAATATCAACAACTGAAGAAGGGGAAGGAGTTGTTTGTGAGTTTTCTCTTTTTGGCATTTTGTTGATATTCAATAGAAATCAATAAACGCGACACATATTCTTATAGAGCAAGACATTCTATTTCGAATGGGATATAACACTAACCCAAAAAGTCCAACCACAGAGCAGGAGCTGTCGGCAAAAATAACCATCCTCCTTCGGACGTCCCAATTAGATGACCTAAAAATCAATAAAGAGCAAATGAGCAAATAGCACTAACACATATTCTTGTAGTACAGAACATTGTCTTCCAAACGCTATAAAAAACTGCGCAAAAAAGTACAAACCTAAGCGGAGAGAACAAGAGCGCAAATGGCTACTTTTCCACTTTTTCACTTTTCACTTCAACGACCTAAAAATTGACAAAATTCTGGATGAAAAAAGAAATTCAATACACATTCTGATAGAGCAAATCATTTTCTTTCGAAAGCTATGCAGCGCTATGCAAGAGACCGCCGCGAAATCTGCAGTGAATCGTTGAAAAAAAAACTGCAAGGACTTATGGGAGAACCTAATATAATATGTTGACGAGAACCTGCAGACTTTATGTGGGGCCTGGTTAAGAACGGAATCGAAACCTGTGTTTCTTGCGTGATGGCGAGAAAATAATACAAGGTGTATTACTAGACCGCATCTCTTTCATTTTCAGGATCTATGCTGGTAGAGAGGGGACAACCGTAAACCGTCAGTTGCGTTCGTCATCCCATACTACACAAGCACATTCCCTGATTTGAATAAAAATTTGAGTATTCTGGGACAGCAGGTGAGGCTGCCGAAGAAATTCAAGTAAGAAATTGGAGACACAAATAACTAAATGCCCTCCTTCAATTGGAATAGATCCCGTTTTCTTTTATACTTTCGAATTTGAAGGCATGGATGAGTGTGAGTGTGTTGTATTAATTGATTAACATAACTGAGGCAAAATAGCTTAAATGTGATGATCTAAAATGTTGGGTTCCGAAGGATGGTGTAGCAGTACATTGCAAAGCAAGCCGAGTACAAGTAGACGTTTGAATGAAGATACTGAAGATGCTTTAACAACCTTTTCATTCTCGTAATTCTAGAAGATGTCGTCCGTGAGAGTACTGCACGTAAGCAATCCTAACCTCTATTCCACTTTGAGGCTTAAACATTGATAGTACACAAGGGGGAGGCAAAGTTACATTCTTGCTATTTGCAGGAGTTAACATGCTATAAATTACGCCATTAATGGGCGGGATTAAAAATAGCCGCTTGTATCCCACATATTCGAGAATGGAAGCGCCTTGCTCCGGTACATGTACATGACCTGCCGGTTTCCCACTGGTAATAAGGCCGGCATAGCGCTAAAGCTTGAGACCCCGTTACCAGAAAAAAAAAAGCAGCGCATTCATTCCACTCCAGCTTCGCCACGAGGTCCTCCTAAAGGTAATTTGACGATATTTGTGGCCTAGCCTATTCATCCACATTCCAACCAGTACATCACTGAATAGAGACAGCAGCCGCTCTCGACGTCAACTAATATACAACAGCTTTGAACTCGAGAGCAGTTCCTTTACAGCGAAAGGAATGTCATGGTTTTCCCTTGACACGTGCTCACCGGAAGGCATCCATCAGCAGTCGTTCTACGTTAATTACATGAAACATTCGTCCTCATTTTCTCGGCATTCCCTATAGGTTTAACTAAGAAATTATGCAGACTTCATTCAGAAAATCGCCTTTTAAAATGTCACGCAAAAAGAAGCCTGGAGAATGCGGTCCAAGCTGTAGATCTTCAATACCTTTGTTAAGCCTGCACCGTTACGCGAATTCTAGCGAATTTTAGACAATTATTTTCATAGAAATATCCATTGGCATTACGAAAGTTGCTGATGTAAGTGTTCATTATGGAAGACAATTTATTTTCCATTGGCTACTATGAATGGATTCCGGATCATGTAAAACAATGAAGGGAGAAAAGGACATCAGAAACGGGAGATATGATGCGAATTTTAAAAAGTGTCCTTTGTTTCCTGTGGAAGTGCGTAAAGGTGGGCCAGTTAAGTAGAATTTGCAAAGTGTACGCAAAAAAGAGGAATCAGTTCTTGCATAAACAAATTTTCTTTTTTAGCTCAAGAAAAATACAGCCAATGAAAATGCACAGTTGACAATACAGCTTATTCCACATAAGCATAAAACTCAAGAAAATAAGAGGCATGAAAGAGGTAAGATTGAAAAGGCATTAAGGAATTGCAGCGAAGACCAACATAAAGATGGCGAACTGCACGCAAAAGCAACTGATATCGATTATGCGGCGCTAACGATCGATATCGTTAGCCAGGTACAAAGCCTGCCCTGCGCACTCAAAACGTTGCCCAATTTACTTCTGCCGTGAGAACATATACTTTACTGTGTAACGCAATTAATAATAGTGTTGTTGTTCTCTTCTGCAGCGAAAGAAGAGTAACTTTCCTGTAAGAAGTGGTTTGGCTTCTTCGTAGAACCTGTGGGAAGCCAAGCCACTTCTCACAGGAGAGTTACTCTTCGTTCGCTTTATTCTATGCTAAATATTCTATTTTATTCTATGCTTTGCCTTAAGTCAACCTATTTAGCGGCTGCTGAAAGTAACAGTATAAACAGGAACATATTTCAGAAGGTGAGAGCACAGCAAGACTTTGATGGAAGCTGCAAAACTTAGTGAAAGCATTTTTGGTAATATTGCTTCTTTCTTATTTTTAACCTAATAATACATGAAGAAGTTCTAAATATGAACACATTCCAATGCTTCCCTTTAACTCTTTTATACATGTGTAGGAACGTTTAAAACCGTTACAAACCGAGCACAGACGTCCTACTTTCGAAACTGATGGTGAGACGGAAACTTTGAGCCTGGCAAATACAGTTCAGAAAGTTTGCCAATCGGTTATTAGTCATGTTCTAGAAACCGTCACTGCAACCTAGATTAGTTGGAAGAGAGACCGGAGAGACCTCTACATATCTTTCATAGTTGCCTTCGTATTATAGTGCTTCACCGCTCCTAGCTTAAAATTTCAGTATTTTTGGTACTTTCCGGGCAAAGGTCAGCATCGCCGCGTATCACGGTCCTAAGGCCAATCACAGGAGGGTGGCTCAGTGTTCTCGTTCGCGAGCACGAGGAGAGCGTGGAAAACGGCTGGTGGAGGGACTCCGGGACGGTTGCTTATCGTAAACGTATTGTAGTTCTTAAAGCACTCAGCTGGCGTTTTTGCGAGATATTTCCTCATTTAAAATTAAAAAATTAGAATTTAGGTTGCTCGACTTATTTAATGCCGCAAGATAACTCGCCATCGGCCAGGGTTTGCCCACGCCTCAACGGATTAAAATGTACCAACATTTTGGGTCTGCGCATACTTGTCAAATGGCATGGCAAGAAAAATATTTCTTTGTGAATCGACTGATCCACTCACAAGAGACTCAGGCCTAAAATACGTGTGTTAAGGCACACCTAAAATACATAGACTTCGGATATGATATATAGATTACTATGTATTATTATTATACAGGGCATCTCCAAAAGATGTATACACTGTTTGAAAGGTGATAAATTTGCTTCCAGCAAAGGTACATACTAAAGAAGTTAAAATGAAAGCGTTAAAAATCAAAATTTTCTGACTTATGGTCTGCAGGGATTGCGCCTCGCGCTCACCTGATTTCTTGACCGATTGTTTTTCGCTCGAATACTTATTATAATTTTTTCTAAGGTGACCGTATCTACCAATTTGTGCTTTTTTAAGTTCAAAACTTAAAATCACACCACAATTTGCTGCAAAATCCATGCAGGTTCTATTTGAAAGGTTGTAACATTTCTACTAGTGAAGCTTTTAAAGATGTAAAAAACTCAAAAAGCACAAAAAGTGAAAACTCTGTGGCGTGCAAATGGGCAAGATTACGCCATGCACCCGCCTGAAACCTTTCATTTCGGACTCGATTGATTGTTCATGGGCTGAATGCTTGCTAAAATTTTGTCAATAATTGACAACAGTAACCTGTATTGTACTTCTTTAACGGTTAAAACTTGGCAGTACTCATGTGAGCCCTTGACCTCTTTAAAACCTCTACTAGCAGCATTAGTATGGTGTTGCATGTAGCGTTTATGTTTTTCAGGATACCACGTATTTTGCTCGAAGTTGTAGTAGTGTACTGTATAGTTCTAAACGTTAAAAGAAACACAGAGCAGCTAAATGTGGTCAATTAATGACAAGATTGTAACAAGCATTCAGCCCATAGACAACCGATCGATTCTGAAATGAAAGGTATCAGATTGGTGTATGGCGCAGTCTTGACCGTTTGCACTTTACAGGATTGTCGCTATCCTATGCTTTCATATGAGTCTCAAACAGCTCCAAAACATTCTATCAATGATAGAACATTTCGAACAGTATCCGCATTTTTAAGGACTCCCTGCTTTTTGCCGCAATCTGTGGTGTGTTTTTAAGTTTTAAGCTATAAAAGAAGCCGAAGTCAATCACAACGGTCATTTTTTGGTGAAATTATGGCAGTATTCAAGCGAAACACAATCAATCGAGTGTAAAATGCAAGAATCAGACGAGTGCATCGGGCGATCCGTAGCGTTCATATGCCAGGAAATTTCCATTCTTTTGTGCTTTCATATTTTGCCGTTAACTTCTTCAGCACCTTGTGTACTTGTCTACAACTATAACTGAACCTGAGCACTTCACTACTCTGAAGAGATTGAGTGACCCCAGATGCTCAACCTTTGCTCTTTAATCCGAATAATTAGTGACATTCGTGTCAGGTAATGTTGCGTGGATATGACACCTGTCAGCTTTAGTCAGCCGCAGGAAACCTTGGAGATAAAAAGTAGGGCAATGAGACAAAGGAACCTCCATCACTTGATATTCATCTACCTATCTATTCTATCTTTGCTTAAATATAGTTCTTTCAGCACGAAGAGATTCCTTAGAAACTGTGTGCTATTGAAACGCTAACATTCATCAAACGGGAGCATCTTCTCGATCGGCTAGTCCAGATATTTCTATTTAAATACAAACTTCAGGTTCACTGGCACTGCACTAAAAGTTTGCCGTTGGATTTAGAGGGTGTGCATCACGAGAGAAGGAGCAGAGTGGCTTATGATTTGGGAACAGCATAGAAATGTCGCCATGTAAGCTCGCATACGGCGGCCATTGAAATTGGACATTCGTCAAAGGAGATAAGGTGGTCGGTGCTTCTTCATCTTAAAAAGGGAGTTCCCATAAATTTAGTTTCTCCTTCGTTCAAATTTCTGCCAGATTTGCCAATGCGTCACAGACACTGCTGCATCGCTTTCGAACGATACAAATTTAAAAAATTGGGTTAATAGACGCAAAATTCTGACTGGAAATAACTCAGTATTCTTGAAGCAAGATTGCAAATTAAAAAAAACAGCGCTCTACGTGGAACTCAAGCGCATAAAAAGATGTCAGCCAGAACTTGACCCGACGCAAAGCCACGGATCTTCACACCGTGGAAGTTTATAGATAAGTTCAACAATAAGCCAGTGTAATACACATCGCGAAAGTGCTAGGGAACAACGCCCCGTCATTAAGACCTGTCCAGACATACATGCATAATGCAACAAGGCGAATAATTGCTTCAACTGTTTTGGAAACCATTGAGCGCTGACTGAGCTGGCTCTTCCCCCTTAGGTTCCCAATGTTTCAAGAAAATCTTGTTTTCAATAACTGAAACAAATATTACTTACTATTATTTCTTTCTTAGTAGCTGTGAAATTTCCGGAGGACAAAGACTGTTGCGAAGTTCATTGCCTGTACTTGTACTCGATTTAAACGCTGAATTAGCAGCTTGGCAACGTTGACGAATCTATCGAAAACCATTCGGCTAGGTGAGAATAGCATTACATACGAATGTGCCGTACATTCCTAATATTTCCATTTTGTCGTTCAAAAAGATTTTCGTGACTTACTACTTCTATAGAAACGAAAGAGATTAGAATGTTAGAAAAATTTAGAAATTAAAAACAATAACTTTGATATTTGTGGTTCAAGGACAAGGTGTTTAAGCGCATTCACTCGGAGTCACCGAATGCCTCAGTCAAGGTATCATCCATTCTACACCCTTGTGTAAGTGCTGTCTTTTTTTCAGAAAATAGGATTTTCGATACATTTTACAAGGATTTGGGTTTTACTTTTTATACTGGCTTCAAACGACCTAAAAATTAGTAAATTAAATATCATCCACACAACCCTTTCAAAAGTATTGAGCCTATTGGAGTAGTGTAGCACATAAGAGCATAAAGGTCTAGAAAAATCTATGAAAAATAGAGCGACATTGTGCAATTTCTGCTTTCAGTAAGCGTTTGTAAAAGCTAATCAGTCTAAAGAAGTTTTTGTTATGCTATCGGCCGCGGTTGCTCTTATGGTTACCCGGTTTACGGGTATAAGATGAAATTTTGATTGGGAGAAGGTCAGGGTAAGTGGTTTCGACGTTTTCGAGACGTGAAGGTTGAGGATACGAAGCCGTGGTCGTCAGCACAATGAAGATGTTTCTGATTGTACAGGAACTTCATTTCGTTAAGAATATCTTTTCAGACCAATGTTGGGAGCCTACATATTTAGAGCTCTATATTTGTACATTACCGTTCCACTACTGACGAAAAGTTCTTCAGAAAAACCTCGCTTGAAACCCGACCGTCTGGAGGAGAAGAGGAAAGAAATGCCGGCTTTCTCTACTATTTTTCTTCTAGAAGAAGACCTTTAAGAATTATAATTATCAAGACTTTGAGTAGTGCAGTGATCGCTGAAAACCCCTCGCACACGGTAAATGCGACTCACATCGGGTGGTGGGCTGTACTTTCTCGGCATAGCAGCTGCTGGTGGTCACTCAGGATATAGAGGGCGAAGGAGGTATGGTAGGTGAGTGAACACACGCCGTCGATGACTATGACCGACCGACACTCAGGCTCACGCTCGCGCTCCCTCTTTGATCACAGGCTTCAATGAGCATTGCCTAACCGACGATGAGAGCTCTAGTAAGAGCGGAGTGCTTCTTCCACTCTGCCTACCGCCGCGCTCTCTCTCGCAGGCCAGGCCGCTGCCGCCAGCCGTCGCCGCTCTTGTCCATTGCACATCGCCAACAATCGCTGGTCCGGCAGGTTTGGCATTAACCGAAATGCTTTTATCTAGTGATGCGTGCAGTGGACGCGCACCGTCGGACGCGGAATTAACGACGACGAACTCTCGGTCACCTTCTCACAGCTCCGCTACACCGACCATGCAGCTAACAACGATGGCGTCGAACTCACCTTGAAGAAGATACACATCTCTTCGAGCAAAAGGCGGCCGCCAAAGCCAACGACGCTGAACAGAGCTCAGACTCACCTCCGGCTCCGGCGCAGGTAGTATTGGTGCGAGAGGAGACCCCCCGCTGGGTTTCGGCTTTTCAGTCGCCAGCAACGTCGTGCTGTGTGTGTGCGGCGGCGGCCTCGGCGAAGTCAGAGGGAGACAGAGCCGAAGAAGTGGAGCAACACGACTGACGGTCTTTTTGGGTCGAAGCCATGTCCATGCACGACGGAAACGCACGAAATTTTGTATGTATGAGAGGGTGGTATTCATGTGTGTATGTGAGCGTCTGTGACGGTTCAGGGCAGGGTGCTGATGATGATGGATGAGCAATGTAGTCGCGCTTTTTTCTCAATGCCGCTACACCTCATAAATCAGCAACGCAAGGCTTCGCTCCCACAAAAAGACTCATTTTGTCGAGACTCCCCCGCCCTTTGGTGCGTACGGGCTCTTGTCTAATATAATGTAGTATGCAGGCAAATTGATGCCAGTTAAACGAGCCACTGGAGAAGAATTACGGCGTGATTGTGCGGAGAAAGAAAAAACTCTGAAAGTTTAGGTCTGGTTGCTGAAGAAGGACAACCGACGGCGGTACTCTAAAGACTAGCAAAATTGATGAAAATACGACCCATGCGACCACAAAAAGGGCAAACGGCTGCAAAAAATAATAGCCGTTTTTGAGTCAGCCGATTTACCCGTGGCGTCTCTGATTTGGCGTTGATTTTATTTATTTATTTTGTCGCCAGCGAACAAACGTGAACCCTTCCTCAACATATCTATCATGTATGTCAACACTAAATCACCCTAGAAAGATCGACGTCTACGAACAACCCATCGTTCACAAACTGCAGTTTCCCAGGTCTGTTTTCCTATGTTTTAATTAAAAAGGCTCTAAAACACGGAATGGAAGCCTATCGGTAGTGGAAGAAATTCTATAGCATATCAAGATGTGCCGAAATTCCCTGGACGTAATCATGCGCTATCGCATGAAAGAAATAAACTTACCATAGGAAAACATTTCCTTCCATTCTTGATAAAAAAATACCTACTCCAATTCGGCTTGAGCTTAAAAAACACTTTGAAAAGAAACTTTTCATCCCTTTTTAGTTTTTCTTCGAAACTGAGTGTTTCGAATAAGAAGGTGAACGTTCGAGTTTGGATACGGGTATGGGTATCGAAGTGTAAATAATGTACCCTGTAGTACTGAGTAAACATGCTACCCAAAACTGAAGGCCATATAATTTTGACTGTTTAATTAACCAAACTGGTCAATTTAAAAAGCGTCAAATTTGAAAACAAGACAAGCTGCTTATCAGGGCTGATTTGCATTCTACCTTTATAGAATAATTTTGAGCAATTTACTGTATTGCTGCTTTATTTTAGTTGGCTCACCGTCGGATGTGGGCCTCCAGAGCAAACGCTTTGATTTTCCAGATAAAAACTTCTTTTAGTCACGAATACTTCCATGTTGCCCCACACAGCTTTACACTCCGCATCATTTTGTCCGCTACCGTATCTAGTGCTCTGATGGATCATCGATTTTGGTCGCGAGAAAACGAATGCATAGCTTACCTGTGAAGATCATTATGGAAAGTGCCTACACTGTGGCAGTTGTATATCATAGTGTCATGCTTGAAACAATTCTAAAGAGCGGATAGAGTGGCAGCAGAGGAATATGAAGACGAAATGGGTGACATTGTCCGAACAATTGCTTGACGTGTAAACCAAATTGGCAGCATTGAGAAGGCTCTCGAGAGCGCCAGATGACAAGAAACGAATGATGGAACGAAGAAGTTGCAATGAAAGGGGAAAAACGAGAAAAGCCGTCTCGCTACGAAACAACAAACGATTTTGCTATGCAACGAGGAGAACGACGAAAGTGTCTCGAGCTAGTAACTCTTTTCGGAGATTTGAAGCTCAATAGAGCGATGATTAAGAGCCGAGAGAAATCTCGGCTCTCTCGCACTCGCCCTCCGGCCCGAATATGCAACTGATCCATGTATGGGATGATGGGCCTGCGTGGATAGCCGGAGTGTCGACGAGAGCTTTGGGCTAATTTGCGCGTATTCAGACGCCTCATGTTCACAACAGCATATTATAGCGCTATCGACTCATACAATACGACATTAGGAACGCTGACGACTCCGTGGAGTTTGCCCCACTCCGGATGCACTCTTAGGAACCACAGACTGCCTGCTTCGAGCACCTCTCCGCTATCACACCTAGCCGCATATGTATATACAGCAAATACTGGGACATTCCCACCTGCAAACTGCTATTCTGCATAGCGCATCTGTTTGTCGCTAGAGAACAAGTAGCTGCAGAAAATCGTTTGAAATTTTTGATTGCCCAAAAATCCTTGAATCCTATTTAGAACCTAAACACATTCAGCTGCCTTCCTATCCTTAGATTTAAAGCTTCCTTCACGATGTAGTCGTACTCAAATCATTCACCTTTGGTATACGGGTTGCAAACGAACTCTTGCGATTCTCATATTTGTCCTAGGGCGTTTACCTAGGGCAGCTGCTGGAACCGTGGATAACTTCATCGTAACTGATGTAAAGAAGATCTATCCTAATGGGGTGGGCAGCGCTAGAAGAGCAGATGGGAACTACTAAATTCTATCACTCCATATGGAAGTTTGGTGGATTGTTTTTACGTAGATTTAAATTTTAATTCTTTTTCTCGCTACCGTTAAACAAACGGAGTGAAGAATCAGCACCGCACCAGGATAACTCGAAAAAAGATACAGCAACAGTGATAACTGACTTCTTCGCTGACTGATAGCCATTCGATGCATGCGTTGGCAGCATCGGATGGCTATCAGTCAGCGAAGAATCAGGGAGTTCAGTACTTGTCTGTAAAAATTTCCGTGACCCTTAGCGAAACTTTACGATGTGTTAAACACGTTTAGATCGTTACACCAGCGGCTGCTGAAAAAAGTCAGCTTAACGAACCGCTTCAGAAACAGCGAAGATGTACAGGGTGCGTAAAAAGTATTGACGCAGTAAATGGCGGTTGTGGAAATAGTAATGCGCAGCAAATTTCGAAATATTCACTTGAGAAATATGGAAAATGATTTTGCAAACACGATAGAATAAGTCGTAATTGACATTGGCTCCTTTACTGTGAATACAGGAGCGAAAACGACGGAAAAATTCATGAGCACGCGCCGCAAGTATTCGCTTGCATTTTGTTCCGTGCTTCGAACAAGGTAGCCTTCTGCGACTGGTCACTTCTGTTGAAAGTAGCACAGACCTCATTCTTTAAAATCGCCTAAAAAGGGTAATCCAGCGGATTCATGTTCAAGCTGTGCTCTTCTGAGAAGCTGTTCACACCTGCGCGCGTTATCTGTTTGCCGTTATGGGACAGAGGTTGACAATTTTTGATTTGAGCGTTATCGTGCTTGAACATCTTGTAATCATCATCTCTTATGACAGAGCCGTGGTTGACGTTTGGGTTGCTGACATCTTTCCTCACCTACCGTTTCGAACAGCGCCTAAATCTCTTGGTAAAGAAGTATTCGGCTCTTTGGGTAACAGACAAAAAAGGGCCACCGTAACGATGACGATCATGTTTCTTCAGTTTTTTCGTGGGGGTTTTTTTGAGCACAATACAGACAACAAAAATAACACACAAAAACCTAGAGGGGTAGAAAGAAAAAGCTGGAGCTGAATCAAAACGTAGGTGCGTCAATACTTTTTACGCAACCTGTATACTCCACGACATCGGTCATATCAATTGAGCAGAACGAAGCCACCACCTAGGAGTATTTCGCTCAACCTTTGGATGACATTGCGAAGTTCCAGCAGAAACGGGTATCAAGGTGAAAATTATGCGAAATGACTACAGCTGGTGTAGTTGGAGATTTCACTGCCTCTCATCTTCTTTGTCGCGCCCCTGCCATCCCCCCCCCACCCTTTCCCAGATGGGCACAAATTTCCTAACCTTCCTGCACCATTTGTGAAGGTTTGTAGAAACCGATGGTGACTTTCCTATTACAATACCGTTGAGAATGCCATAGTTAGCTTCTCCGTATGGCGGGAAACGTTCTTGAAGGTACTGTAAGGGGGAAGCTTCTCTGGGTACTAACGCATGTTTATCCGAATCAGCACCGCATTACTTTACGCCAGGTGAACAAGCCGTATCTTCGTTGTTCTTAGGCAAACAAAGGTAATGTGTAATATTCGAAGGCCTGGTCCCCATTCAGCACGTTATATAGAAGACGGCTGGTCTCCTCTAGATTAAAACATCGAAATAAAATTACTGAGAAAGCGTGAAGAAAACAAGCATGAAGACGAGAAGTTTGCAGGTATAGCTGTTTGTAGTAGTTAAGGCGACAACAATATTTGCATATAGCTCCAAAATAAAACGCTACAGACGCTGAAGCTGCAGGAGACGAAACATTTTATAAGTACTGAGAACAGAAAGTATTACAAAGCAGAGCCTCAATACATTTTAAATTCTTCACCAAACAGCAGTAAACTCATGCATAAATGGGAATATAGACAAGTCTTTTATGAGCGCGAACGTTATTTCACTTTCGCAATTTTTGAGAAAACTTTTGAGTATTCAGTATAGAACAACCCTACGTTCATAAGAAACGAGAGTGTGGGGGTTCACAAACAAGCATACGACGACGATTTGACGACGGTAACAATATTTCGCTGAATATCAGTACAAACGCTCTGTTGGCGGAGAAAATGTAGAGACTTTCAAAAGTGCATGTGATAGGATGTCAAAACAGGAAAGATAGAAGGGAGAGGCGGGACCATGGGGAGCGAGAATTCCTTGATGGGATGCCTTCTAAAAGGTGAATATTTCTCCCACGTTCTCATCTTTCCCACGTCATTGAGGCACACACATATTGTCAGTACTGACACATATTATAGATAAACATTCGACGCACAAATTATCGGAGCATAGCGACTGCTAGCCATAACGGCCTCTGCACAACCAATTGAAGAAACTAGGAATTCCTTTTTGGTGTGAAAGGGTGCGGAGGCGAGCTGAAGAAACTAGAAAAACGTTCACTATGTTTAGCTCATCACAATGGAAGCGGTGAGTGAATAGTGCTCCAGCGGCATATGGAGTCTTCATCTTCCTTATGATTACCGACTCACGCGTTGTTTACTAGAAAACCCACGCGTCAAAGGGCAGCGGTAAAAGCTATTATTCTCAAGGTTATTATAAGTAGCGGAATGCAAAAATTTGACGCACACCTCCCATTTTCAGCCGATAAATCAAGAAATTAAAGAATAAAACTTCAAATTAAATATGGGAGCAGTAAGGACGAGGAAGCAGGTAATAATGTAAGGCGGTACTCGATACTGAGCACCATACAAGAGCGGACTAGAATTTTCCCACTGCACGGAGAACACCTGTTTAGCCTTGCATCAGCGACTTCTGACGAGCATTAGCATTTTCACGTGAAACTATACACTGTAAGAACAATCTGAACCCTTTTAAGCGATGCTAAGCATTTCTGGTATCGAACTGAACTCGATCAAAATCAAGACGGGAGTCCTCCAAATTAAGCCCCCCACTCTAAGGAGAGCATCTCAAAACGGCGGCAAATTTCTGGTAATTCTTCGGCATAAAAAGAGATTGCGCCACGCACCTGACCATCATCGCTGTTTATCTAATTAAGGCTCAAATGATGTTGGTAATTGTATCGTAAATATAAGGTTTTTTTGCAATAGCCTTGCCTATAGAATTTACTAACGTTTAAATCCTCTCAAACAGACGTTTTGCTGTCCACCAAGACACGTTAGGCGAGTGTATAGCGCCATCTCACCTTACTACCCTCAAAGCGATTGCTATTTCCCTGAACTTTAAGAGTCATGCACAAATTTCTAAAGACAAAAAAAAATATTGCAAAACTTACGAAGGTTTAAAATTGTAAAATGTTTTTTTAGTGTGGGCGAGTTTAAAATTTTAAATAAAATTCAACCCAAAATTCTCATGCCAAGAATTTATCTCGACATACCAAAACACAGTTTATAGGTTAGTTTTGCAAGATATCCGTTTAGACACAAGGTGTTCAGTTTCGCTCCAAAAGTGTCCAATTTCACATGAAAATCGCGCATGCCCAATCTACATGGAATCATTATTATCTACGTGCTTAGGGCTAAATTAGGATAGCGAGCACGAAATGGCAACGAAAATTATTCAGCAGAAATGCTTAGCGGAATTGGTGATGGAAACAACGCCCATCGTTTCTTTTGGTGCTTCGTTGTTCTGCCGCTCTACGGCGACCAAGTGCGGCCAAATTCAATCAAAATTCAACCGCAACAGCTCCTCCTAACCCCATAATTTCTCGCTAAAACGGGAATGTTTTGCCGTCAACGGTATGTAATCCTTCTGAGCTAATCCGAATTTAGTCCTCTTGTCCTTCTCGTTTAGCTGGTTCCTATCTCTCATGCGTAATTAACTGGAAACACGCGGCGCAAAAGGACAGAGAAAAATTACTATTCAATAAGAGGTTCAGCAGAAGCCCTGAAAGAGGCTGTGAAGCTTTTGTCCCGGCCATCTTCGGACGTAGGCGAGCGAATGTTCTTTGAAAATGCTGTTCTAAACAGGAGCAAACGACTTTTACAAACCCACGCATGAAATTCTTCGCCCCTCAAAATCGTTGGTACGCCTAACTGGTAGGTAGATAGTTAAAGGAATGTCCGCGCGATACACAATTGGCGTTTCTTAATGGTTGAAAGGTAACGACCAACATTTCACCACCCTCCCCATTTTTGATCTCTTTGCAATAATTAGAACCTACCAGGTAAGGACTTCGACCTCTCGTGAGACCTTAAATAGAGACCTAGGTAGCTGGATGGAGCCTGTGATACTGATTAAAAAATAGAGGCAAAATACAAAATGCAACTTCCGATTGAATTCTTATCAGCTAGAATTTACCATGCTGAAAGTTGATTGGCTACGTGAATGCGTGTTGAGCTATTCATCAGCTCATGTTATCAATACATCCACATTGGACGAAGTTGGTGTATTTACCGAGTTCTCGTTCCGCAAGGGATAAGTCGTGGGTTCAGTTTTCGCCATTGCGACCTTTTGCATGCTATGGTTTACTTTTTATGTATAAGACCTTAACACTTTATATGTCATATTTGTGTGGAAGGTTTATAAGACCATATATTACTTCACATTATTTTAAACGTTTTGCTTATTTACTTTACTGGGGGTGTGTAGCACAGTCGGAGGAGATGTCGGCTCTCGTGCGCGCCCAATACCATGTTCCTGGTTCGGAATTCCTGCCCAGGCCAACCAAGCCTTTTACCCCTCCGGGTTGGCGAATTGGTGCCAGACTTGCCTGGGAAGGATATACATAGTACTGACATGTTCATCGGCTTGCCACCGAAAACCATTGTATGACCGCCTATACGACATCCCGTAGAAGTAGAAAGCGTGGCGCATCCCAAAAGGGATTCAGTGACGCCGTCCTTTAGCGAAATGTTAGGACTTTTAGTTGGAGCGATGATCAGAAATCTGACGTCAGCTTCTGAATTTTTAACCGATTACGATAGGTTAGAGTGAATGTGAGTGAGTAAAGGAGATGAGAGCAGTACCTTTGGATTCGCACTTGATTTGTATATGAGAGCTGTTTGGGGTACTGATCCTCAATTGGGTATTCGTTCGACACCCTTCATGCTGAGATTTGAAAAATTTAGCCAAGAGGGTCAACCAACAGTCAGTGGTAAAGACTAGCAGATGAGTACAAGTCAGGAAATGCACTCAACCGTTTAACCTGCACAGTTATGAGCACCGCCCGGATTCCATCCAGCCACCTCCAATCAAATTCACGTAGAAAGTTCAAACCCTTCTCTACTTCTTTCTCTTCAAAAAAGATCTTCATGCACTACTAACTGACTCACATTTCTGACATTTTTTTGAGAAATTATTGACAGTAACATAACCTTCCCAGCATTGGGGCATAAAATTCCCACAAAAATAAATGAAGGGCCGGCAGTGAATAGCCGCATTTGCAGAGATGTTGCGAAATGCGGCCTGGTACCCGTTTTTAGGCATTGATATGTCTACAGCTGCAGCTAAATTCAATAATTATGCTTCTCCAGGCTGTCAGGCATATATCGACCACGTACTGGAAGAAAAAAGCTTGTTGAAAATAGAGATCTTCTCGAAATAATTTGTCACCCCTTCTAAATCAGAAAAATCCCGACGCCATACATATGTACGACAATTTTAGCCTAGCATTCCTTTCACGTAGCCGTTGAAGAGTTAGATCACGATAAATAAAGCTAGCTTTCCAACAGAAAAACTCCTCAAGCTCTTTTGGCTAAAGTGAAGGATAAAACTCGCACCTTTCCGTACGACTTCATGAGGCGTTAGTTCTACGATCATAACACTAAGTTGCCACACCACTAAATGTCAAACGCAATAGAATAAACAGATTATAAAGTCTGCAGTAATCTTGGCCTCCGAGAACGGCTTTATGTAGGTCGATGGACGAATCAAGCCTACATAAATACCACCGATATCGATTAGTCAGCGTGTGTAATCGATATCGACGACTTTGGTTCTGCGCTGCCTCCTATGGTAAATATAATATTGACCTTATGGGCTGTGGCTTCCCTGTTCCATCTGCCCAAGCACTGGAAGAAAGTTGCAACTTCGTGGTCTGTTCGATACTCCATATTACTTGGCCTCATTTCACAGTTCTTCTGTTCCTTCTTGTTTCAGGAAAGAAGATGGGAAAGCCACCTAAATACTCTGCCTACACAACATTCTGAAATCCCCTGTACCACATGTATTGTTTCTTAAACGTCACCAGTCGGTCATGGTAATGTGAACGAGTTCTTTCACAGACAACTTTTACTTCAAACATAGGATGCTTATCTGGTTGGTTACTACAAGAAGTGGATCCTTCAGAGTCTTCGGCGCCAAGCCGAGAACAATGCAAAGGACCTACCCTCAATACGAGGAGAGGAGAGAATCTAAAGAGCACTTTTTGGGGTTTAGTTGAATGAAACACTTTAAAGACTAGAAGAATAGAGTAAGCAAGTTGCATTCATGAAACGAGGAAGTGAACCGCCAAAAATATTGTAAGTTCACATTAGTTGACGTTCTTCCGAAGTTCTGAAAAATAGTTATGGCCTATTTGGCTGGTTGCCAAATCCTTCAAGATTAACTGGCATAAATCCTCGACGGCTGCGTTGCTCCTTTTTACCGACTTCTCCGTTCCACCACCCGTACTAAGTTCTAAAGGAATTACTGGACAACCGGACTTACTCTCGTTCAAGGCAATTCGTCTCTGGAGCTGAAAAAAAGACGGAGCTCGCGTGTTTTTTCAAGCTCGGCTCAAGAACTGAATGTAGGTGGAGACGAGCAGAGTAAGTAAGGATGAGAGGAGTAGAAGCGATGAGGCTGAACTATTTCAGGGGAAAAATGACTGAAACATGAAGAGCAGATGTCGGTGTTACTGGAGTGTGGTCCACCTGGCGAAAACAATTTTTTGGCGGCGAGTCATTCGTAATGATTTCCCTAACTGCCCGGAGGTATTAGCGGAGACCCACACGTCGTCCTTGCGGCCAATTGCTCCGAACATGACAAGGACGGGAGGAAATAGAGCCGCTAAGCAGGCACTAGTGATATGGGCTGGTAGAGTGGAAGCGGCGGCAGCGTTCACCGTTTAACGAGCACGCCTTATTGGTATGTCATTAGCAGAAGCAGAAGTAGTAGAAGAGTGACTGGTCACCTGTGTTTGCTGGCATTGCGACGCCTTCGGGTATGGTTAGAAGGGTCGAGTACGGCCGTCGAGCGGCGAACTTTCTCGACAGACGACCGCTACGCAGGTCCATGTCTAGCTCGCCAGCTACGAACACTGACATCTACAACATCGCTATCGCTTACTTTCGACGACGATTCAACAGCATTCAGCAATGACATGATGCAGCAACGAAGAAGGCGAAGCATAGCACGAGATTTGCCTCGGAGTGCCAGAGTTATCACGCCTATGTATGAAATGGAAGGGTCGGTTTTTTTTCGCATGTAGAACGTGCATATTGATGCGTACGACATAGTTAAATGAAGCGCATCTAAGGATGAGACGACGTAAAGAGTGCTGAAGACCGATAAGATGTTCAGACTTCCTCGAGTGGTTCTCATCTCGAATTGGTCGACTAAGAAGAAGTGGCTTGTTCAAATTCGACGCTTGCGCGTCTTGCAATTCCCATTGATGATCATCGCAAGTGCTTCTAATCTCTTATGGGCCACGAACTAATAGGCTGGAGTGTAAACACATAGAGAGTGGAACATAAACTGCTGAAAATGCAACCCCCATCGAGGCTGGCGAGGGGTTGACAGAGTCGTGTCTCCTCTATGCTCGTGTTAGACTCAGAATTATCCAGAAGCCTGCGAAACATTAAAGCACTTCATAATAAAATTAGTTTGGTAGATCGTTTCCGTTATGGAATTCAGTTTGTCAGACTTTGTATGCCTTCACATTGCATACTTACTCCTTAGTGCTGTCAGAAGTCGTCCAACAAAGTTTCCTGTGTACATACCGGATGCACCAGAAAACGGGAGAAATTCTGCAGTCGTCTAAATGATATGACAGACAGGTCTCTCCAACTGAAGCAAAGCTGAATCTTCGCAGCTTAAACTGAAAGATAGGAGGGCGAAAATCGTTTTGTGTGTCACTCGCGAAGGGATCGCGCCTTGCACTCGCCCCATGTGTTGCGATGTTTTCTTGATTGGTAATTTCAATAACATTTACATGATGTTTGGCAACTGAAGAATAAATCAGATTTTTGTCCAGCTTGAATACAACTGCGTTCTAAGCAGAAATTCTTGATTACGAAAAGCACGCAGACATAAGTATTTGACCCTGAAAAGGTCATATTCTTCCTCCATAGTCGAAAATTACGTGAAATTCAAGTTTCAACGTACACCTCATAATCTAACTTTCTTTCGAACTTTTATAGAAAACTTCAGGTGTGTAAAGCTTTATAAACAAGAACAAAATGACGATTTAAAAGAGTCAGGCCTAAAAACCGTACATTCTTCAACTGAGAAATTTCATGTAAATGGCATATGCACTACCCATCAAACAAATATTGCGATATTTTAGACGGAAGCATAAGCAGCACAACATCAGCATTTAAACCACCATTTTTTCACCTTCATTTCGACCTTCTTGCTCTCAAAGTCAAAAACTGAACCCTGCTTTAGCTGCAACCACCGCTTTTAAGTTGAAACTTGTGCATGGGTGAAAGTAAAATTTAGGCGTACAATGATGGGAGTTCAATCGCCCCAAAGTCAGGTTTTTTGAGGTTTTGTGTATTAGCCAAAACCCGTTGTGGGTAGCGGCTTTCGCTACCGCTTGAGCTACGAGTTCACATAAAGTGTCGTAATAAACTGTCAAGGAAGCCTTACTGGAAATGGTAGCAGTGCAAAAAGTGCGCTATTTTCAGACTAAATACGTGAGCTAAAAATATTTACTTATTTATTTATTCGAGCGTGGGTTACAAAATCATCACATGGGTAAGAAATCGATCAAAAATATTGGCGTAAAAGAATCACTAACTTTTCTTGATTCTATTTTCCCTCATCACCTTAAGCAGCTCCCTTTCAAGAACTCACAAGTAAATAGTTACGACGGCTTAAACCACCTAAAAATGCCTCTTTTTTCGAGCAGTTTTTATAAAAATACTCTATGCATTAAAAATACATCCCTAGATAAAAATTTTTTAATACAAATTTAATTTTAAGTAAATTTTAATTTTGACTATTCTTCTGCATTTTTTCTCACCTATCAAAATCGGGAAAAATTCAACAAAACAGATTTTTTGGTTCAGTTTATGCTAGAGCAGCTTGCAACAAATGCCATCCTGCAAGCTCTTCAGAATACTGACTTACTGAACACTTTTAGCAATAGCAATAAAGTTTACTACTGTTGCATATATGTGTGCCTTCCCGGATCTACCCTAGCCTGAGGTGCAATCTCATATTGACTAGAAATATTAGGTTGTCGCATGAGTTTTGTCCTATTCTGGTATGCGTTACTTTGTGGTTGTTTTTTATGGATAGAGAAAGTGGTTGTACATAACTTGAATAGTATTCTGTAACACTCGTTTCGCTCTATAAAACTTGGCAAAACTTGGCGTGTATTAAAGAAGTCGTGAACATTGCATCGTTTTCGGTGCTGGACGAAACCATGGAAAAAAGCACCTCCGGGTAATAATGCTTCATGACTTTAAGATTGGCCACACTGGGAGCGAGGAGCTCAAAACATCATTGTAGCAGGGGGAGAGGACTCCGCTAGCGAACGCACCGTGCGCAAATGGTAGCAGAAGTTCAGTGTTGTAGACATGTACCTCGAAGACGGTCACCATTCAGGACGACCCCCAAGTGTGAAGACGGAAGTTTGGAAGAAAGAGTGGAAGCCGATACACGAGAAACTGCTCGTGGGACAGGTAAAGAACTTGGATTCCGTCGTGCAAAAGTTCCAAAAGTTGATCGAAATGCGTCCTGCACTGGTGAATCGTAGAGGAACGATCCTTCTTCATGACCACGCCCGTCCGCATGTGTCGCATCTGACCATCCGAAAATTAAATCAGCTGAGGTATAAAGTTGTCCCGCATCCCGCTTATTCAGCGGACCTAGCCCCGACTGGCTTTCGTCTTTTCAAGCATCTCGATGGTTTCCTCAAGGAGAAAAACTTTTCCAAAGGAGCGGATAACGAAATTGCCATCAAGTGTTTCATTGCTTCTAGATCTTTCGAAATGGAATTAGTGCTTTTGTATATCGTTGCAGAAGTGCATTGATTTCAACGGTACTTACTTCGATTAACAACCTTTATTTTCTGCTAAGATGTTACACCGTAAAGTTGCCGTCGAAAATCGGATAGAACTTACGTGACAACCAAATATTTTCACACCAATGAACAAAAATAGCAAAAGAATAATGATGGCGAAAATTAAGGAGCCATATATGTCACATTCACTGGTGACCCATGTACCTTCATGTAATCGTAGTAGTCCCGACTACGACAGATCCGAAATCCCTACGTCCTCTAAGATCCTTAAACAATGAGCTGCTTAAGGGTCGATACAGGAAAATTTTCTAGGATGAGACGTTTGAAGCTGTTACTTTTCTTTTTTGCAGTTTTGCAGGCCTATGGCATAAGTGCTCACATTACCTATAATCATAAAAACTAGCAGCTGATAACGAAACTTGCTCACAAGCATAGGTGCATCTACGACATTTAACGCTCCCACATGAAGGGCTCAGTAATTGATTTTTTAAGTTTATACACCTAATCCATGTGTATGCTCGTAGAAGGCATAAACAAGGACGCTTTCTAAACAAGCGATGATTGCACCGGTGGAAATGGAAGAGAACGCGCATTAAAACATGATTTCCTCAAAATCTGAGAAGGCACTTCCTGGTTAGTCAACTTGGATAACTGAAGTTCTATTCAGGAGCTGCCAAGAATATGTACATACATGCACAATTTTCCATCATTTCTTTCCACAAATTATTAAAGGCATAATTGAGCAACAACTTTGTACCAATAATTTGCCAATTCTATGCCATTGAAAAATATATCGCCTTCTTGAAAATGCTCTCTTCCACTTTAAGCAGAGGCCTTTGGATGAGAAGCGATACAGTTTGCTCTGTCCTGCATGTTGCGTTTTGAGAGCAGTAGCCGCCCTATAATATCGCTATACAAAGTGATTTTTTTTGTTCAAGGTCAGTACTACGTGTTACATATAGGCAATCTTGTCATAAACTGTCAATCGTGCTATACACTTTCCCTGTTTATAACATTTCGATTCATGCAAGCTTTGCAAGTTCTTATGGCATCCCCAGTTGTTCGCCATTAGCTTTTCCAAGTGTAGTTGATTGGAGGATATCTTAAAGATTTCATTTCGCTCTGTTGGTCCATGATTATGAGCGGTAGACCACCACAAACTTGCTGGTCGGTCGGTAGACTTCGTAACTATTCACAAAAATGGTTTCCACTTTTCCATTGAATCAAACTCTCAATGCCGTGTTGGACGGACAAAGCAAACCCCCACAAAATCTTCCACAACAGCTCTATACCGGCATTCCGTGGCAGTGCCATTTTATGGGGCTTGCCTCAAAGGAGTAAATTCCTGCTGTATTCTTCCACGAGTAAAAGTACATACATGGTGTAGCAGTCAGGCGCCGCATTCATCGCGGGATGTAGAGGGAAGCTCGATGCTGGTTTATTCATGTCCAGAATACAGAAGAATCGCAGTTATCATCCAGGTTTCGACATAGTGTAGACGAGCTGGCCCACTAGATTTAGTGAAGCAGAATCCAGTTGCACACTCTTCGGAACTCCGGACCAACCTGAGCTGGTCACGTTGCAGCGTTAGGCCTTTGTCATACCAGCGCTCGCCCCGAGCGACGCCTAATGATATGCACCCATATCGATTCCATCGCGCCGCCCGATCGATATGGGAGCATATCATTAGGCGTCGCTCGGGGCGAGCGCTGGTATGACAAAGGCCTTAAGGCCCCCACAGAGTTCAGCGGCAACGCCGCTCGCCGCTATGGTTAAGGATAGGGCAGAGACGCCGCTGGCGGCGAGCTCCGCGTCTCTGTCCTATGGTTAAGCATAGGGCCGCGGCGCTGCTGCAGAGCTCTGTGGGGCCTTTAGGCCTCGTGCATACTTCCCGTCACCGCGATTCCATCGCGGCGATGAATTTTGCAGAGCAACGCTGAGGAATTTGAACTTTCCAGAGCTGGTCGCATCGCCCATCGCTCTGCAAGACAGTGCGACGGCGATCCGTCCAGGACCAACGCTAAACACCGCACGCGGCGCGAAAAAGTATGCCATGCCCACGATGGGCGGGGAAGCCATCGCGCATACCGTCAGCCACTGTTGCGGGAGCCGCAGCGAAGTTTCCTTTGACTATTCGACCGCGTGCGGCGGAAAGGCCATGAACTGAGCGCCGCGATAGCATCGCGACGACGGAAGTATGGCCCGGCCTTAGCGATTATCCTGCTTTCTTTGGCAGCATTGAAGTACTGACAAGATGTTTGTCACCGAGAGAAGCAGGAAGGCAGGGGTCCATCCCTGTCAACTTCTCCTCTTGGGCTCGTAGCAGAAGCAGTATTTGAAGGCTTCCACCACTGGAAGAGAGATGTGGATCGTGTCTGACTTCTACATAGACACTGTTGTAAAGTGAAATGAAGCGATCCGTAGATCCAATACCTAACTTTCACTCCAGGAAAAGTTCTGGTGATAGCCTGTGGATGGAGTACTTCGCGGAAAGGGGTTCGAAGTGACGAACCCATCGCTTGCTTTAGAGCGCCAGGATGACCACAGCATGATTCACTCATTCCATAGGCAGGCGATAAACCAGCCCTTTCCATATCAATCATCCAACTAGTTTTGGTTATCTTGGGGTCTGTTCATAGTCTACGACGAGGGCGACATAAGCGATTGATTCGCCCGCACAATGGTCAGCGACAGATCGGCAAACAGCGATAGCTATGCTTTTCCCGGAAGACCAAGAACAGACCCTTAAATCGACTCCCGCAAGTGTTACTAGCTACTAAATACCACCCTAACTTTACGAGGGAGGGAACACTGTGCTGGTCTCTTGTTTCAGAGCTCTCAAGCACATGACATTGTGGAGGAAGTTAACGTTCAAATAGCAAGGAAAAACCCGGTAATTATGTACATCCTCCACAATGAATGATTATTGTTCGTTGCCTGCGAACAGAAGTTTCGTTTGTTCTGCAACAATCGTGATTGATCACTGCTGGGAAGCTAGTACATAGCGTAGGAGTATGAACAATGAACTAAACCGATCACACGCCTAAACCTACCAATATTTGCATTTGTGTAGCTTCAAAGAAAAATTTGATTTCCCCAAATTCACGGCAAGCTAGATGGGCAGGGAAGATGCGCCCTTTGAGGCATTCTAGGAAATACATTGCTTAGTGATATAAGTGGTTTCTATATGACGAAAGCTCCGCCTTTCCTTTTTCAGCTAGTATAGCTTTCTTGGCAATAATGCACTTACGACTAAAGCAGCAAGGCAACGTGTGACCCAGAAATTCTCCGAAGACCACCCTCGCCTCAAATGCTATAAGTTTTCCAGATTTTGACGCCCATTCATGCGCTTTTTAGAGAGAACGTGTATGCGAACAACGCATAATTTGTTGTGGGCATGTAGACAGATATGATATGCTTCTATGAACGGCTGAAAGTTGAGCTCTTGAATCCAAGAAGTAATAGAAAACAACAGAGCTTGAGACAAACAGCAGAAGGTGGTCCGAACACAGGTGTGACCAGTTTTTAAGATTTCAGCGCAAAGTGACTATTAAAAATGAGACTTATGTTATCTTTACCAACCAAATCTAAAACAACTGCGAAGGACGTCATTGGAAGAAACCTATGCCACCAGAATGGGAAAGGACTGAGGGCGACTCTAAGAATCGGTAGATCTGTTTCTAAGTAGGTATATACGTGCAGTTTGTACCTGCATAGGATTTCCGCTGGAGGAAATTTTTTTTGAGGCCTGTCTTCCAGAGGTAAAGTCATCTAGATAACGACTCCGCAGGATCACATTTCGTGAACCCTAATGCGAACACGATGGAAGCTGGACTTACAAGGGAATTGTCTGAACGGTACGCCGGAACGGCAAGAACGAGTACCATAGGGAGAATCCCCGTCTTCCAAATAGTAACAGAACATGTTTTGTTTTTGCCGAATCCTCGGGGCAAACGAGTAGGAGGGTGTAATGGCTAAGGGTCCACAGAGCGAGCTCTTCACGGCAGCGCAAGATCCCGGCGTCGTGGTCTGGGTGGCGCAGCGGTAGGGGTACGCCTCGTATTCGCGAGGTCTAGGGTTCGGTTGCCATGCTACGTCGCTTTTTTGCACTTCGTACCATAGTATCGGATTTCCATAGAGAGTTCCATATCTGAACTTGTATTTAGCTTCACAGTTCCTCCCCAGTGGTACTCCTCTGCAGCCCAAGCCTGGAATCGCGATACAGTCCACTTTCCCCAGTTCTCAAACTTGTACAGGATAACAATTCTAGTATATCCAGATATTTTCCTCCAAAACGATCTGTCCTCCCGAAGACGTGATAGTGCCTTCACTGGTTACTTGTTCCTCTTCTTCCACTACCTCCAACTTCTCCACTTCGTCGATTTCCAGCAGTCGCAGTTCGAAATCCTGCAGGATGCCTGCTATCCTTTCCGCCAGTTTCACTTCGTCTCTCGAAGGGAGAGAATCCAGTGGAGATCCGCACTTCAGTGTCAGTAGGTGTATGACCACTCGAGGGTTAGCCAACATTGTAGAGTCAGTGTTGGCGGCAGCAGCGTGTTATAGCGTGTTAGCGCGACTTTGTAAGCATAACAGAGGCGGGAATATTGATCGAGGTGGTAGGTCAAGTTGAAGATCATGTGGTCCCCTCCTACACTGTACACTGGTGGCACTCACCTCACCGACACTAATAAATTGTATTTGAAGCATTTTTCTGGCATTCTGCCGCTGTTGTTGTTCCTGTGCCAAAATTTCTTACATTGACAATGAGAACAATTTATTGGAGTAAAAGTTTCATACAAAATCGCATTTGGCATATTGCGGACATTGTTGCTGAATTACGAGATGTCGACAAATAATAAGTAATAAAAACATCTTACCGTAGCAAATTCCAAAAACAAGTTCAGATATGGAAATCTCGATATAGATATAGATATGGAAATCCGACACTATTTGTAAAAGTGCAAAAACACGTCGTAGCATGGAACCGAGCCCTAGACCTCACGGACTTGAGGCGTGCCTTCTACCACTGCGCCACCCAGACCACGACGCCGGGATCTTGCGCTGCCGTGAAGAGCTCGCTCTGCGGACCCTTAACCATTACACCCTCGTACTCGTTTGCCTCAAGGATTCGGCAAAAACAAAACATGTCCCGTTACTATTTGGTGACGGGGATTCTCCCTATAGTACTCATTCTTGCCGTTCCGGCGTACCGTTCAGACAGTTCCTTGTTAGGAATTCAATAGCCGTTATATTCCAAATATCCATTCCCTATCCAAACTCCTAATATCTCTTCGATATTTTGCTTATGAAAATATTTTCAACAGCTCTAGTGGTCGCGACCGTCTTAAAATGGACATCTTACAGGCAGAAATGCTCTGTCTATAATTTCAAGTGCTAGATGAGCCTCTGCTGCGGAGAACTAGTGCTAACAGCTTATCCCACCAAGATTGTGTAGAAATCTACAATCTACGAACTTTTCAATACTTGCGCCAAATTTTGAAACACTTATGACTCATCCTACTTTTAGTGCATTACAAGTTTGAATGCAGTAAGTATTACAGTAGATTTAATCAGGGAAGGGCCTAAGGCGTATGTCTGGCAACCCCTTGTAAACATCGGATATACGAGGAAAGCAGCAAAAATATTGTAGCCCAAAGAATTTTACACCTGACGGCAACCTTGGAGAGGTATTTGCGATTTCTCTGCATGTTCAATGTTTGGAAGGTACATATGTATTGTTTTGCGCGAGTGGGTGATTCACGGTGAAGTTTCAGGACTCCTAACTCGAAGGGTTCAAGGACCCTGTGAAAATGGTACATGCTTTTCTATTACTTGAAGGCCGGAGATTTTCACAGATGTGTTATCATCGTCCAGACATACGTACCGTTTCCTCGTGAGTTAGTAGATATGGGATGCCACAGCATTATCTACACGTATTGTTATTAGTATCGATACCTAATCGACTGCTCCTCTCGTACGTGGTTCAGCACTATTTTAGGAAGTTGATGACGGCTCCTCATTTTTTGAAACGGTTGTTCAATCGTTTAAAATGTGCCGATCAACTGGAGCTAAAAAGCAAAGTTTTCCAAGGCTTCTAGTCTTAGCATTTGGTATTGAAGTTTACGGCATTGTAATGGTGTAGTGTTGGATTTAGCAATGAGGCCTCCAGCACACGAGTGTTAAATTTCCGTTCTGTAGAAGCTGTTACGTCATTTCTACTTCGTGCCTGTGTGATCAAACAACTTGAGATCTTCGGTTTTACTGAGACCGAGTGTTTCCGGAAAATGCGGAAAGCTGACTCTATTGTTAAACCTTTAATTTTTGTATAAACGATGTACGTGATAATTTTGATTGTGTTTGTTGCCAGGTACAAATCCAAAGATTCTTTTTTTACATCCAGAAACCGGCAAAACATGCTTTTTTGTATGACCTGTCCATGCCGCCACCACAAGGGGAATGAGAGCAATGTAATAAGGAACAGAGCTTTGTGAAAAAAGCAACAAACGGTAGAAAGATAAGTCGGAGAGAAGACGTTTGAGGAAGTATGACATCAGTGGCAAGAGAAGGGACGCTAAAAAAAGATTGAGAGAGTGAGGGAACAACGGAAGAGAAATTGCAGGTTAAATGAAGATTGGAAAAAGAGTTGCAAATAGCTCGTTTTAGAGCAGCTACGAAAAAAATTGAGAAATGGGTGACAAAGCAAGGAACGTGAGATAAGGAAGATTTGGAAGCAGCTGGAGAAAACTCGGACTTGAGGGGTGGTGGTCTTAAATAATCTCAACCATTTATGGAATTATTTTTACAAAAACAGAATTGTTTTATAGCAGCTCTCAAGTGAAAGCTAAAAAAAGATTCTCTTCTGAATTAGAAGCCGATACAAGTGGATAAGTGCCACAAGCTAATAAGAAAGACACTTAACTTAATTTTTTCTTAATTTTGGTCCTCTTCCCCTTTTACTCCTCTATTTCTTCCTTGTAGTTGTCCTAGTTCCGTTATATAAGTTCAATTCTCTCATATACTACGCTTGTGTTCGCGAATTTTCATATTTTTGAAGTGCTTTTTGAGGCACACTATGATTCGTGTTATAGGTTCGACAAGATCGCAGCCAAGGAGGGATACTACGAAACACTCAGATACGTTTGTCCTTCACACATTCGTAAGAGCTTCCCTTCTTACTGAGCAGTTCCGGAGAAGCTCTTACGTTCTTTGTTTTATTTCCTTACATCCGTATAAGGGTAGGAACGAAACGGATGTAGGAATTCTTGTTTCCTTTTGTCCTTAACTTAATTGAAGTAGAGACACCATAGAGTGCTTCGCAGGGATACACGAGAGATTGTGCTGGCTGACAACCAGCCACTGACTGCCATATGTTCACGTAGCAACAAACATACCCACGTCGTTCACCTGAACCTGTACCCTGGTTTTAATCAAGAATTGGTTTATTGGGAGTAGGTAGACCTAGCAACTTTGCGGATGAGATGCAGCTCAAAAGCGTGCTTCGCAGCGAAGCGTCAGGTCTATAAGTTCTATAGGTTTGATGTGATTCCTGGATACGACCTTGAAGAACGAGCGTGCTCAACAGCCTGTCGTGTAGGAAGAAGGCAAAGAAAAATTCGTACAAATTCGCTCTTCCTGCAAAAAGAACCACACAGGTTATTTTAAACTTCTGCTCTGCAAAGTATCTTCTACAATCTTACAGAGCATGGAGAGTAGACACTATGTTTAGGCGCTCAGAAGCTTCGTCGAATTCTGCGCATCAATTCTACATTTAGAACACAAAAGTGGCACTAGAAACTCTAGACAGTATCCCTACAGCTTTTAAGAGCTTGTTTTCACTAAGCACTTACACAGTGCTCTTCTATGGAAGGGTTCAGGACCAATGAACCATGATGTAGAAATGAAAACTAAGGCTGTGGTGTTTTTCGCATCTTCGTCCGGCAGGTTTATTACGTTATAATTATGCAGAGTCGATTCAAAAATCCACCCTAACAGAGATTCAAAAAGCAAAGCGCTTCATTTCGTGGTCTTAGAACGAACCTTCTGTCATGGATTTTGTACGAATTTTAGCGCCATGCAGAATCTGATGTTGATAAGAATCGAGCAAAAATTGCCAATGGAAATTAAGATATGCCTAGGACGAGAACATAAATACCCTCGCCTGTTTCAAGATACTTTTCAGTGATTGATATAGACGTACGGTATAATCCAGATGTAGTTCAACAAATATATTATATTAGAATTATAATAATAGTAAGTCCCAAAAATCACTTTAGCCGGCTTTAGGCAGTAGTTTAGCTTCTCTTTAACCAGCGCATTGTTTCTTGTCAGTTACGTCATCAATTATTTGAAAGCATAAGGAATAGGTCAGAGAGTAATTACATAACTTGATCGTCTCCTCCCGAAAGTGGGCAATGAAAAGAGTTACTCTTCATGGTGACTCTGGGCACGAAAGTTCACCCTCTAAATATTCAAAAGGCAAAAAAAGTGTTGCATAATTCCTAGAAGCTGTTCCTCGGTGTCTGCCAAAGTTCAGTTTTTCAATTATTCATTCACTTCGAACTTCTCTTCCTTTTGACTTTTTTAATGTGAACAACTCTTTTGGAATTATGCAGCACATGTGAGAGACTGTTTTAACATTTTAGGTGCTTGAAGGCCTGCCTTTAGTTGTACAGTGTCTAGTACCAACGACTAAAAATCCTAGTTAACTAGTAGCAAGATTAAGGCGCAGAAAATGTTGTAATTGTTGGGCATGTGCTGCTTCTCTTCAATTCAAAGTTTACCACCGAACAATTGCAAACGTTTGTCTCTTGCTTGAATTTTACCTGACTTATGGTTTACTACGTATAGCTTAAGATTCATTTTAGTATTTATCCGCTCACATTTTCCATCTTTTCCCACTCCTTCTTCAATCTTATTTCTATTTTGTTTTGTGGACATCGTTTAAAATTGGGTTACAACGTTTTCCTCGTCTTCACAGAGGAGTCACGGGAGTACTAGAATAGGAGCACAACAGGAACATTCATTTGAAGACAAAAGGCGAAAACGAACCTTTCTGTCTCCTTTCTATTGGCATCTTATTCTCTATTCCTTCTGTATAAAATTCTAGTTAATATCTTGTTCTACAATTATTTATATACTGTGAAATTTGTTAACTGACCCTTAGAAGTTTCATTGTGTTGCCGTGAATTTTTAATACAATAAGGAGAAGTACGCATAAATGTAAGCTCAAAAGTGAATTCCTTTTCCTCTTACAACAAGGATGCCGTAATAGCAAATGCCTCTATTCAAGCATTAGTAATAGTCTCTATGCAAACTTGTACGAAATGTGGTTCAAAACCCATCCGCGAAATCACATCGAAATTGCAATGGTGACCTACATCGCGTGAAAGGATAACAAAATGAACCCTTAGGTCATGTATAGAGGTTGAACAAAGTCAGCGAAGCCGTTCTTAGCGAATGGAAAAAGTTTGATGGAGAAATTGTTCGGAAAAATTCCACTAGACGCTAGCAGGCGAAGAGACTGCGATAAAGAACCGACGAAAACGGCGGGTAGGATTGAGTTTCATACTCGAGGAACTTCAACTTTTGCAGAGCATTTATGCGTGACACGCTGTAAAGTGAGATTCCTGATGAGAAACGGAAAACATTTCATTTTGGTGAAGATATTATCTATCATATTCAGCCAACTAATGAATAATTCTCAGAAGAATTGATTTTCGTTTTAAGATGACCAGTTTTTTCCAAGATATCCCACTGAAGATCAGGTCATTATTTATTTTTAAACAGAGGTGCAACTTTATATGCGGTGTAAGGTTGTCTAGGAGCTAATGTGTGAATCTGGTGAAATCTAAGACGTCGACGTATGAAGAGTGATAGAGAGTGGTGTTAAAAAGAAACGAAACAGAAGGCCCTAACCGCAGAATGGGTTAGACGAGGAAAAGTCCATCAAGATGATCTCATCATTCTGATGAAACGGATCGGATATCATAGATGCAGTGCCAGTTCTCTTCCGATTCTGCTCGCACTTCTTGCAGATATTCAGTTTCAAGTGCGAACCACCAACTGGTAAAGTCAAAAAAATGCCCTCGGGTCGGCACGAACCTGCACAGCAGACGAGCGAAGTCGGACATCTTTACCTACCTGTTCTGTTGAAGGTCCGTATCAATTGCAATGCGACAAGAATAAAAAGGGCGAAAAAAGCAAGTTGCATGTCTTGCCTTGATTCAGGAGATAGAGAAGCTCCAGCGTTTCTTCTTGTGACAACGGATAGTACTTATGACGACTCTGCCGCGTGCTGGACTGCTTTGATCGTGACGCGAGGAGTGGAGCCTGAGAGACGGTAACCGTTACTGGCAAGCACTGCCATTATAGCAAAATCTACTTCTTTCCTAGAACCTCTTTCATTTGGTTCCGTAACAACAATAACATCACATAGGCAAATAAGCGGAATTCAGCATCGTTGATCGCCACAATGCTCAAATCCGGCCATTCTTAATAGCGTTTAAAGTGCAGCGAGAGCGGTTTAACTTTTTAATGATTCTCCTGAGACCTCTCGAAGACACCATATTATTTATGAGCCGTGCTCTTTTTATGAGCGACCTTGAAGCTGTTCCATTCCTGGAATAGCGGGTGTCCTTAAGTACATCGCATTAACCTGATATCCGCTTCATATGCTTTATAAACAAGCTCGTTAGCCCTCGCAGGTCTGATTTCCTGCCTCGAAACTCTCTGGAGAGGAATTCCATTTCATGCCAGGAAATCCTCCAGTAGACGGAAGCGAAGCGTAGTCTTGAAGAGCGTTGCATATGGGGGCTTACATCACTATGATAGTTCACGCACAGGATATCGAAGTGAAATTATCTCTTTAACTTTTATTTCACGTTTGGTTTTCATAGCGATGCAGGAAGCAAACGGCTATATAATAACGGCATAACTAAACCTTGATATGTAAACAAACGATAAAGATCGACGTTAATCAGTCACTGTTTTGGGATCGTGATGCCGTCTACTTCTACATGATACACAATTTTCACGACACACTGGATATCTTTCAGATCAATCCAAATCAAAACGATTTTCTTCCAATTTAAAATGATGACTCTCTAAGGCGGTTATAATAACCATTTTATTCAGGGAAAATTTAGGATGACTTTCTTTGAAATTTCTAAATTTACCTGTCCCAATAAGTAAACAATCTGATAAAAAGTTCATAAAATTTTAAGTTTTTGAGGAAAAATTGTGGGTCAAAATTTGTTGTAGAGCACAAAAGGACAACAGTTTTTTAACGTGCTGAAGAAAGCAATCTCAATGACAAGCACTCCATCAGGTCTTCGCGATTTTTTTAAATACAGTGTAATGTAAGAAGAAAGTGTAAAGGTTGCTTACTAGGAACAGGGATGTAAAGATATGTGTGATTTTTATGACTGTTTTTGTGATACCGTTTATATCTATGATATTCAACACTAACAAAAGATTTTTATCAATAAAATAAAAATCAGCGCGATATAGTCAAGTTCATGGCGCGATCCCTTTTTAATACACTAAAGTCATTAAAATTTATTGCAATACCTTCTTGTAAAATTAAAAACACAAACAGTTTCAAAGTGTTTGCTTAACTATTGGATTGGGTTAATTTTAAAATTTCAGGGAAAGTCATACTAAATTTTCTTTGAGCAAAAAATTGTTTTAACCGTCTTAGATAGTAGCTCTTTTAATGTAGAGAAAACTTGTTTTAATTAGTTATTTATTAAATTATTAAATTAAAAGCTTGGTTTTATTTCATAACGTCAGGCTTGCTTAGAAGAGTGTCCAATTTGATCAGAAAATTGTCCATTTGTTGTGTGAATGGAATATCATTTGAGCCATGTGAATCCGTAGTTGGGTTGGACGTAGACCATCCGATAAGTCAGTGTTTTCTCCCAACTGTGGAAGCGTGGTAGGACCTGATGGGGTTGGAGCGCTTGTTCGTCCTGGGCGGGACACGAACCAAGAAACTCTCTTTTCGAGGTGCCGAAATCGTTACCACACAACCATCCACACAAGCAGCTGTTCAAATTTAACCAACTTATTATATCTGTCCAAATACAGGGTGTCTCAAAAAATTGCATACACTGTTTGAAAGGTGATAACTTTGCTTACAGTTATGGCACTGAAGAAGTTAAACGCTCGTATGAAAGCTTAAGAAAACAGAACCTTTAATACATAAGAGCATTATGGAATGCACCATGCACTCGTCTGAAATGTTGCGTTTCACACTCGATTGATTGTGCTTCGCTTGAATACCTGTTACAATTTCTTCACAAAGTAGCCATATCGATTGATATGTGCTTCTTTTAAGGCTTTGAACTCAAAAACACATTACGTCTTGCGAAAAGTGCAGGGTATCATAAAAATGCAGGTCCTGTTTGAAAGGTTCTAACATTGCTGCTAATGAAGCTTTTGGAGCTGTTTGAGACTCATATGGAAGGGCAACCAAAATTCTGTGACGTGCAAATGGTCAAGATCGCGTCATGCCCCCGTCTGAAGCCTTACATTTCCCGCTCGATTGATTGTGTATGGGCTGAATACTTGCTTCATTCTTGTAACTACTAGACCAGATTAACCTGTGCTGTGGTTCATTTAACGTTTTCCTTCGCCCGGTAACTGCAGTTATACCGATTAGCCTCTTCATTCGGCTTGAATTTGGAGCCACACTCTGCAGAATTCGTCTTGGAAAATGGGACTCCCGCTCACATTTAAATTGCGCAATCAACAAACTCGCCCGTCACATGTCATTCACATGATTGTCAAGTTCTACACGCTAAAATATCTATCGTTCTATTCGTTCATTCTATCGCACTGACTACGGAAGACAGTTGCGCGTTCAACTACCTTTTCAACGTAGCAGCAGAAGGCATGCCGCGATCCATATTTTGAGATGGTTAGCACCGATTTTTAGATTTTACCAACACCATTGTCGCTATACTTTTAAACAAATTACTTTTAGTTGAAACGAGCACTGTATGTTTTGAAATGAGCATCTCTTCACGGAATTCAAAAGAAAATTGACTACTTTCGTTCCGATCAAATACTGTTATAAAATGCTATTTAAAATAATAACAAATAAGCAACAGAATATTCAAAATTTTAAAACTTCTCTCTGATCTATAAGATGCCTTTTTTCAACAGCAAATTGGTATGTATGCAAAAATTAAGCCTTTTGAGATTTGAACAATCATTACATGTAGGCGTCAATCAAAAGAACACCGTTTTACCTTTTAATGTTTTTATTAAAACACCACACTTTGATTATGGTGTAGCGCAATAGGGTTGTGAAGTAAGCCCAATTTTTGTCAATCATTCGCACCTATGTAAGAAGCGTTTTGCGCAACGCGCTCGTTCTGTATATGATAAAACTACCGTCTACTTCTGAAGAAGCATGAATAGCTATTCCATCTATCAAGGAGGAACACAAGGGCACAAAAATTTATCACAATGATTTACTGGAAGAGCTTTACTTTTGAACAGGGATAACCTTATGAAAAATGGCAAATTAAGCAACGGCATCAATCAAGTTCTTGAGCAGAGTTAACCTCGAATTGGAAAGAAGTGAGCTAGCCCTCTGAAAAGCTAGGGAGTTGATACATAATTCCCTTTTCATTTTAGATCACAAAAAAGGGATGGAAAACTATCTAGACCGTTTTCAGTCTCCAATGTTACGTAGCTGCAACTTATCGAATTTGCACTTTCATTTTAGACTGCATAGGGAAAGAACTTTTACTCCCTCTCATGTTACATCGCTACAGCAACCTGTTATGGAGTACGTAGACAATTCGTTCTTATGTCCGAGGAATGTATTGAAATGACAAATGGTTGAAAACACTCAACTACACAGGCTTTTTTGAAATTTTATGATAACCGCCGCAGAAATAATGCTCTTGGAAACGGATGTTAAATTAAGCTCCGGAAACCGAAAACACATTACGTGTGTCAATATTAATATATTCGCTAAACCAAGATGCAATATAAATCAATTTTATATAGGCTTTTACAATTTGATTCGTTGCGATCAAAACTCATACAACAAGCGGGACTCGAACAGGCACCTTCTACTTTCCGGGCAGGATGCAGGCTCCGGCGCTGTTTGATTACACGTATCATCCGCGATATCCAACTACATACCAAGTAGGACCTGCCTGTGATCATCTGGATGATCCGTCCGCTTATATGAAGAGAAACCGATGATGATGAGGCTGGAGGCCTTACTAGTGACAATGTTTTGCTGTTTTGTTTGGCCATTGCCGGAGCATATAGCAAATGTTGCGTGCGACTAAGAAGCACCGTGGTGTAAGACGTAGTATTCCTCTCACAAAGCGAAGGGTGCAGGTTCGAGTCTCGCCCAGCGTGAGGTCTTTGATCCTAAGGAAACATCCTGCAGCAGCATATAGCATATATAATAACCATTCCAGAGTTTAGCAACATTTGCAAAACATTGGTGCTATCTTAACTTACTTTCACGCAGCATGGGTTTCATGACTTTCTTCTTCAAAATTTTAAGATCTCTCGAAGGACCGTTAAGCTATCAAGCGTTTTACGTGTTAACCATCAAAATAAGAACGAAAGAATTAGTATTTGATGCAAATCGATAATTTAGCATATAATGTAATTAATAATAATAATAATTCTTAATGGAATTAGTGCTAATGTCCCTAACTCACATTTTTCAAATTTGTAACTACATATAGTCACCAACTGTCGATCAATTTTATAGATGTTTGGTTGCTATTATCGATTTTTGTCCAGTATTACTCAATTGGTGTGGTAATCTCAAAAGTGTACTATCGGCAGGTGGTTAAGCTTCCTAACAAGTAAATGTTATAGAGCGACCATTTGACATCAGTCATCATTACCTAGTTTCGGCAAGAATTTCCAACTGCAGTTGGGAATCGCATGGATTTGTTGCTTGTTGAACAAGCTTCGCAACATCTAAGCACCTTTAGCCTTCTTATAACACTTTTGGAGCCAGCCAGACCGATCACGTCAGCTGGCATTTCCAACCTTATGCTTACAGTTTGAGAAAAAGTACACAGAATGTATTAACGTAGGGAAAAGAGACATGTTGAAACCAACAGTCCTCGATAATCCTCTGAAAAGTCAACTTCCTATAGTTTGGACGCCTCTGAACTATTTCTGTAGAAATACGAAGGGGTTTTGATAGCTCCTTGTTTTCCTTCCTTTCGACAACAAGCTAAGAATCAGCTTCTGAATTATTAAGGTAGTATCCGAATTTAGTTTTATCTCCGCCGCAATCTCAGTGATGTTTATCTCGTTCCACAGCACATTCAACAAATAAATGAATAAAAATATTACGAAATTTCAGAAGACGCATTCGGAACAGCAAAATTTGATAGCCGTACTCGAGCAATCTCTAAAGCTGGCACAGCTAGTTAGAGCAGAGAATTTTGTGGATGTGCCTGGCGGCATTCTATAGAAACTGTAAACTCTCGTTCAGTTTAGCGTCAAAAATCGATTTCCACTGAGACAAATCAATCAAGCTCGAGGGTGGTTGGCAGTGGAACCAATTACGGCGAGCAACTGGTAGTGGGCGTATTGTGCTCTTGCTCGCATGTGCTGCGGGTAGGACTCGTCGCTAACACCGCTTCAGCACGCAACGCTTCCGCGCGCACTATTGGAGACGCTGCCCGCCGGAACGCACCTCAATAACTCCCAGAGTGGGGCGTGCTGGGTGCTTCTATAAAGGCTTCAAATGGCTCAAAACAGCGTTTATTAATCTGCTTAAGAATAACTCCAGCAAACCCTTTCTGCACCTTTAATTCAGGCGAAAACTCAGGGGCGCTTAAACTAAATTGTACTTTGTTTTCAAAAGTGTCCGGGCATGCCTTATGTATGCGGCTTACGTTAGACGGCGGAGCACAATTGTGACGATAATTATTCTGAAACCCTCAGCGACGGATGAAGATGCGGATGAAGTTTTAAGACGGGTACGTAATTTGTGCCAATGCACACAAGCGTCACACTGCAAACGCTACGCTCCATTAACTTAACTCAAATCCTGGTAATCTACCAAAGGAAACAAGGGACGTAAATCCTTTCACCCGTCAATGAATTTTTTTTTCATGTCTGCCACTTCACAGAAAGTTCATCCGCAGCTACGGGTCATGAGAGTATGGGTATGACACACGATAATTTTTTTTTTGTTTAAACGAATCTTTAGGTGTTTGTGTTTTCTGCAGTTTAAAATAATCATGAAAACATTCATATACCTAAGGCAAAGCTAACCATTATACAAGTCAGTTTCTTTGAACCTCTATTGGCTGTTACAGCGCTTGTGATCTGTTACAACTGTGTTTTGTTGCGACCAAATCTCTAGCGCCTGGCGAGGCTCGAACTCGCATCTCCTACTTATCGGGCAGGATGCCCCACGCCATTACATTTGATCAAATAACGCTGGTGGTTCAACGGCGTGGAGCATCCTGTCCGGTTAGAAGCGGGGTGCGGCTTCGAGCCCCATTTGACGCTAGAGTTTTGATCGCAACAAGATATCGTTATTTTCATTAATATTCATTCACTGCAATAAAAATTTGAACTTTTTGAATTTTTTTCTGCTACACGTCGGTGATTAATAAAATTTCGAAAAAAGCGTCAGCAAATTTTGTAAATTGGCAATTTATTCCAGCTTTCTTTACGAGAGTCGGGATTATTTCGTAAAATGCTTACTTTAATTTGAAAAATGCCCAGTTTGATCTAAGAAGGGTCTAGTAACTTGGGGTGGTCAACCGTTGAAGAACCGCTATCAATTCACCGAGCCCGGAGGGATGGACGACTTGGATAGCCTGGGCAGGAAATCTGGACCTGGGGCATGGAATCGTGGGTGTGCCACAGCCAGCGCTCCTCCGACTGCGTCAGCGCAAGCACGCTCCCGTGTAGAAGATGTACTTTCAAATGTAGATTTGCCTTCAATGAAAAATTAACTTTGTTTTGATGTAAGAAGCTTGCAAACTTACCGTTCAACCCCAACTTCTTCGCAGTAACAGAATCTTCAATTCACAGCAGCACAGATGCCCATTTCGCCGAACTTTCCATTCAATCTACTTAACCTTTGCCGGTTATTTACTACTTTGTTACCTACAATTGAAAGCAAGAGATTAGGAAATTCGCCGGCCATGAGACTGTTTTCCGGTTTCGGCCAAAAAAGGTTTCCCTTCAGCGTTCATTGTATTCACAGGAGGCTATTTTTCGCTTAATTCAATGCCTACGGTAAAGAAATCGTGTGAACTTTAAATATGTAGATAAAGAAGCGCTATCTCAGAAATTTGCAGTTTCTTCTAGTGCTGAGATTGGAGATTTTCGTCAGTTACCAGCGATATTTTGTTCCCGCAAAGTAAACCGAACTATAATCTAGGTTTAGGTATTAAGATTAGATTCAGGCTCTATACCATAGGGATAAAGGATAACGGACGGCGTTACTCAATTCCTTTTGGTATGCGCCACGCATCCTACTTCTACGGGATGTCGAGGAGGCGATTTGAATGCGTATTTAGCCATACAATGATTTGCGGTGGCCAGCCGATAAACAAGACGGCGCTTTGTCTTTCCCAGACAAATCTGGTGGCGATTCACGGACCGGGGAGGGATGGAAGGCTTGGTTGACCTGGACGCAAAATCCGGACCAGGCATCGGATGCGCGCGAAAGCCGGCATCTCCTCCGATTGCTCTATATGCGCCCGTTCTGCACCGTATTACATGCATGAACGTATCAGCAGATTTTTTTACAGTTTCTAAGGGGAATCTTACAAATTTAAACAGTTCAGATATAATCTCAAACGAAGATCTATTGTTGAGTCAAAGATAAATCACTATACGGATTTAAGTGAAGAAATCCGTGGATAAATTACTCGAATTTATTTAAGGATAAGAGAGCATTCGCACTTATAAATATAGAAAAAAAACGACAAACAATAATAAACGTGATAATACAGGGCATGAGTGAATGCGTTGCGGTAATTTACGTATTGTAAAGTAAAACACAAAAAGCAGAACAAGAAGAACATCTCCGACAAACGTGTTGGAAAGGAAGACTAAAAAAGCACGCTTACAATCAATAGCGTAAATGTACAAATCAATAAGCAAACCTTTTCGTATCCGACTTCTTCCTGACTCGCCGATCTTGTCAGAGGCAGCATCGACAACGCTCGTGGCCGTGCTTGGCGAGTTCGCAGCAGGCCCTTAACATATGATGGAATCATAGCAAAAAATCAAAGTGGAAACGGCTTCAGAAGCAGTAAGCAGGCAGTACTTCTCTAACCAATCAATAATGCCTCCTTGAAAAAATGATGATAGAAATCTTCGTACAATTTCTCACTGCTTTGCTAGTACGTTAGCCGATTGGTACAGAAGGCGCAGTTCAAATAAATGCCTTATAAACTGTAATAACGCTTCATTTCTTCTCAGATAAAACTTGACACAAAAAAAACAGAAAATATATAACTGACACGTTTCAACAAGAGCTGAACGCTTTCCAAAGCAAGGTGAATAGATACCTTTGAAAGGTGGGCATTCCTCCATGTGTAAAGACAGGTTTCTGATTTTTGACTTCTATTTTTGACTTCTTTATCGTTTTTTGAAAATGTATTGGTTGCCTACATAGGATGTACCGGAAAAGTAAACACACTGTCTGAATGTTGGTAATATTTTCAGCCTTCCGGTCACACTTATTTTTAGGCCGTTTTTGAAATGCAAAAAGCGAACTGTGTCCAGTGTGGTCTAATGGATTGCGCCACATACTCAAATGTGTGTCGAGTTCATTAATCGTCTGACAGTGAAGATGGTGTTCACGTAAACCTGCGAATGAATTAATGCTATAGCAGAAGTAAAAAATGAGATACGCATAGTAGCGTGTTGAATAGATGGGTGGCGTAGTTTCTTACGAATAGTTGTGTGAAACAGAGCAAGATTTTTGCTCTTCCACACTTCAAAGAATCAAGAAATCTAGAGACATTCGTGTGGCTATAAAGATTGAAGTTTCTTGATTTTCAACAGTAATGTTTGTTTTTCAGTCACCCTGATAAAGGATAAAGGACGGCGTTACTCAATCCCTTCTGGGATGCGCCAGCGCATTCTACTTCTACGGGATGTCGTGGAGGCGACATGAATGCGTATTTGGCCATACAATGACTTGCGGTGGCCAGCCGATGAACAAGTCAGCGCTCTATCCTTCCCAGACAAGTCTGGTACCAATTCACCGACCCCGGAGGGATGGAAGGCTTGGTTGGCCTGGGCGGGAAATCCGAACCAGGATCCTGGTATCGGGTGCACGCGACAGTCGCGCCTCCTCCAACTGCGCTACACGCGCCCTTCATCACCCTGATATACCCCGACAATCATGAAATGTTGAGAAAAGCAGAAATACGTTTGAAAAGCATTTTTAAATCAAAAACCAACTTTCAACCTCTCAAATTGTGTCTACGAAAAATGTGTCTGTTTCAAATTTGAAAAAAAAAACGTTTATTTTGATTTGGAGGGTGTTCATTTAAATTTGAAAAGCGTCCTGTTTGACGTAAAAATAGCATTAACACTGTCTTGCAAAAAGCTTGATAAAAAAATCTTTATAACGCCTAGCATGTCCACACCCACATTCACTTACAAGGTTAGTGGACCACTTATGTGAATAGGAATATATTAGAAGGATTTATTTTCATGACGAAATCCTATCTTGCTGTGTACTGGCTGCCTAGTTGAACCGAAATTGGTTTGTAAAAATAATTATTTATGCAGAAGAAATTCACACATAGATGGTTTGGAGCCGAGACCAAAGAGCCACCTACGCGTCCGGAAATGCAATGGACAAAAACGGCGAGCTCTTCAAGGGGAGAAACATTTATAGATAGCAGCGACGACAATCGAATCATCCACTCGGCTGTTAGCGTTTGCCTACGTGTCAGGATCCGACCCACCATTTTGGCTTTGGTGAGCAGGTTTGACTCGACTTCCCGCTGCGGGTTTGTACGCCCTCATGTCTTTCATAGTTACTGCTCTTACCTGAATTTCAAATGATTTTTATTTCCCATTCAGCAACGTTCAAAAATCCTCAAAAGGTTAATCAAGCCTTATGGAAAATTGGAGTTACTAATTCAACAGAATCAGCAAATAAACCAGTAGAGTGAGACCCAACGCTTATAAAACCAGACATTAAAAAAACGTGACGGTAAAGAAACTGCCGATGTATACTGCTTTCACTACAATCCTTACACGTTCTAAGTCACCCAGAACATTTCTTAAGTCAAATAGAAAAGGATTTGAATTTTATGAGAAAGAAGAAGAAATAGAATATGTAGAACACAATTGCAGCAAAAAAATGGAGTTCGTTTCGCCACTGTATGCATGTTCGTCTCTTTCGTTTTACGCTGAGCTTTAAGCCTGACAACGTTCTAAATCCAAAATAGACAGCCGTATGAGGCGTTGAAACACCGCATCTCCTATGTCAAGGTTATTAGAGATCTCGTGGAAATGCTAGGATATTGGAGTATTTCTGCAACAGAATTGTTTTTAGAGAGTATATGTATTTAGGAGCGGTGAATTTGAATTGCGATTATATTTAGGAGCCATGAATTAAAAGGATAAAGGATAAAGGACGGCGTTACTCAATCCCTTCTGGGATGCGCCAGCGCATTCTACTTCTACGGGATGTCGTGGAGGCGACATGAATGCGTATTTGGCCATACAATGACTTGCGGTGGCCAGCCGATGAACAAGTCAGCGCTTTATCCTTCCCAGACAAGTCTGGTACCAATTCACCAACCCCGGAGGAATGGAAGGCTTGGTTGGCCTGGGCGGGAAATCCGAACCAGGAACCTGGTATCGGGTGCACGCGACAGTCACGCCTCCTCCGACTGCGCTGCACGTGCCCTATGAATTAAATTCCAAAAATAAACCATGTCCAGCTTGGTTTCAAGAAAGTGCTCAAGTTAACTTGATAATCACGCAGTTTGACTAGAGACATGTTTTAGTAAACAGCCTGGAAAACATTCAGCTTGATTTGAAAATAATACAATTCACAATGAAAATGGTCTCATCAACTGTTGCAATTCGAAAAGCTTAAGCGCCACAAGTATACAAATTCCATGGTTCTAGAATTGCTAGACGGCATAGAACAACCAGAACATCGTCGAAAGAAGCTGGAAAAGGCAGGACGGAATTCATTGTAAACAGAACGTGTTTGAATAACCTAGTACCGTTTTAGAGGTTTAAAAAGGCAATATCCGGGAAAGTTCATAGAAAAAAGGCGCTGGTTCTTGGGTTACCCGCTTCTAATTCATTTCTTCCACTGTCTACATGTAATGCGTAACCGTGAGGTATTAAAAAAACATCAGCCAACTTCTGCACCAGAAAAAGGAGGAACTTGCAATAGCTTGTGCTAGATGATTCTATGAATTGCTGAATTACGGTGCCAGTAGTACTTTTTGAAAGATTTGGAGAGAAAACCAGTGTATGCTCAACATCGAAATAATTTTTCTTGGTTGTTAGAATTTAGTAGTCCATTGCTGATGTGGTTCATCACAAAATCCAACAGGCAAGTTGTGGCCATACAAATCCTTAAGCATGAGAATTTCAGGACAAATTGCATCAACATGATACATATTTACACGCCAAGCGTGATTGACCTTACCGCGATGAAAAGTGCTGACCATAAACGTTGTAGCTTCTCCAGCTTGGAATTCAAAAACTACGAAAACTTTCACTCCAATATTTGCTTGTTACAATACTTAGAATGAATAGTGGTATTGGAAAAATAAACTCTATTCGCTGGAAATTTATGGCGACTTGGGTTTCACATCACCCATCTCAATCGTGTCCATAGCCACTTCTCCGCGATAAATCCAGGAATTTGTGGCCAGCTCTTCTACAGCGTGGGAGTAAAATGTGTTGCATAATCCATGAAGAGACATATGTCTCTGAAAATTCGAATATCTAACAAGGGTAGAGTCTGAAGCGTATATCTGGACGGGGGGAGCGACTCATATAGGGAGAATCTCCACCCCTCAGTTAGTGTGAAAATGCGTTTATTTTTTACCATATCTCTAACCCAAGGAGTAGGGGGTTACAATGGGATACGGCGCATCACGAGTTTGGGGGTCTTGTACACCCGCGTCGCCCCGACCGGCAAGCGGCTCGGAGAGCAGTCGAAGTGCGGTTGTTTCGTACGAGGAATGTCGGAGGTTTGGTTTCTCTCAAATGCTGCATTTTTGCTTTTCGCCTGACTGGTTGAGATTTGGAGGATTCTGACGTCTATACCATTAACTTTCTTTCGACTTGTTTATTACTGACCGGTTTTCTAACCATAAGTCAATGAGAAAGCTACTCAACATAATGATGTATAAACACTCAGCACCAGTGATAGACAGGCACAAAGTGCATGAAACAGAAGCACTGGTCACAATGCGGACAGCGTATAAAACCTACAGGCTCCTCACAGCTTCTCTACATGCGCCGGACATTGTTGGTTTAGGTTTTAGAAAACCTCCAGCAGACCTCTGATTTTCGGAAAGACAGACATGTGGGAAAGAGTGTATCGATGCCGTTTAGGTTAAATTCGGGATCCACACACCTCGTTTCTCATTTCAACCACCTCCGACGTCACATCCTGGTCTCTTTTGAAAATCCGAGCGGGATGTTTTTCCCTGAAGTCATTGGTCCATGTATGGAAACAAACTGTGAGATCTTGTAACCTGTATACGCTGCCCGTAATGTGCCCAGTGCTGCGTCATGCACTTTGCACCTGTGTATCACTGATGTTGAACATTTTTGGGCTGTTAATCAAAAGAGATCCAATATTTATTTTTTTGTGTTATTCTTAGCACAACCCGAATGCCTTTGACAAACTTTTTCCTTTTTTTTTACTTTTTTACTGCTAGTCAGATGCTTCGAAATAAAACTTCACACATTCTATAAAGTCGAAATGATGTTGATTCAAATTTACTTTACACATGGGGATCCAAGAAAACGCTTGAATGATCATTAAATTATTAGCATCTTAACAATTCCTTATTTTACCCACAAATCTAGCATTTAACAGAAACAATAGCAAGATGTCACTGTCGAATCTAGAAATTAAAATTTTCACTTTGGCTAACTTGGCGAAAACAGAAACTGCTAAAGTAAGCCAACAAACATCGTGTACTGAGCGAATTCATGGCGCAACTCTATCGTATATCGCATCACATACCATATCGCACCGAATAGAATTCGAATGGGAAGTGTAACGTGAGGAAGGTGTCTGGAGCTTATAAAAGAGTTAACGATGTAACTTGACATGGAAAAGCAGAATGTAAATAATTAAAAAAACTGAAGGTAGTTAAACAACCACTGCTTATTAAGAGGGTGCCTAGCAATAACCACCGCGTGGTAACCGAATTCAGAAACTCTGCTAATTGCAGTGTGATTGAAGCAGATGCCTCTTAAGGTGAAAAAAAATACAATTCCTGAAAAATCGATCGACAATATCAGGCAGCTACCTACGGAGCGTGTTTCCATGATTGGGTTCTTTCTATTTATATGAGTCTAGTAGCTGTTCTAAATCCCGTTACCTCCTAGTCATCCCCTTATTTTTGATTGAAGCATTGTTCCTGCTTCCCTTTTAGAACAAGTCTGATACCAAACGGCAGCCCTTATACTGCTAGACAAATGGAAAGGTTCGTTAAGCGGAGAGAGAAGTCGAACCCCGAGAAACACATGCAGAGCACTTGCCTTGCACCACTTGCCATATTAGAACATCAATGCGAAAACGATTAAGGAATGAACTACAAGTGGAGACTCTTAAGGTGGACACGTCTTTATAACCGGGTCGCTTCACCTCATTTGGATGCCAGTTGTTTGTAAAACAAAGATCACATCTGACAAAATTTACAATTTACGACGCAAAACGTCGTGAATCATGGATAAAGGATAAAGGACGGCGTTACTCAATCCCTTCTGGGATGCGCCAGCGCATTCTACTTCTACGAGATGTCGTGGAGGCGACATGAATGCGTATTTGGCCATACAATGACTTGCGGTGGCCAGCCGATGAACAAGTCAGCGCTCTATCCTTCCCAGACAAGTCTGGTACCAATTCACCGACCCCGGAGGGATGGAAGGCTTGGTTGGCCTGGGCGGGAAATCCGAACCAGGAACCTGGTATAGGGTGCACGCGACAGTCGCGCCTCCTCCGACTGCGCTACACACGCCCCGTGAATCATGAATCGTTAAAAAACTAACGAAAATAGCCGTGAAACGTAAATTTCAAAACGCAGTTGGACACACCCTTGTTATCCACCACCGCTCATAAGGTCGAACGCGATAAGGGCGTGAAATAGTTACGAACTGTTGTCCGCCTCCCGATTTCGGACAAGTTGCTCTGGTATGAGCGACCGTCGCCGAGCCATGCGTGGCCAACGTAGCAAACCCAACAGGGTGAAGACGTGATGCGCCAGGGCGGTATGCTGACGCATATCAGGTGAGTAAAGCTTTGGGAATCAACTGAGATGTCACACGTACTGTTTTTCAGTGGAAAAATACAGTTGGAAAGAATACCGAGCACTATTCCCTGCATTACGAATTCCACCAAGGTCGTAAAAGCTTCTTGAAAGGCAGACAAACGCATGACTCGGTTCGTTGGGCATGCTCGCAACACAATGAGAAAATTCCTCATACTTTTCCCCGTATGCTTAAAAATCATGCGCTCAAGACCAGAGCTTCAGACTGAGCAGAGCATTACTTGTCTGATGAGAGTACAAAAGCACATTCTGTTAACCTTTCAGTCGGTACTATCTCGGAAAGCTTATACAAGCAGCGCTACATTTTGAAATTCATTGATTTCCTTGATTTTGATTAATTCATTTCACACCTATGCAACGCACACTTCCATCCGATCCCTCAAAAACCTCAGAATTCTGAATGGGAAGACGAAATATTGGATAAATGCATAATTACATATTCCGACCTTTCGAACCTTTTTTTCTCTAGAAAAATGCGTTTTTTACTGTTCCGAAGAAAAGTGGCAAGGGAGAGTTCAGTATTAACAACGACGCCTATTTGGCTCAGATAGAAGTCTTCATGCAGTAAATGAGACGGAGCGACAATGCAAATGACCCGTGTCGTCTTCGACCACCATAATGCGCTTCCACATGTAAAGCTTCGTGTCATTAAATTCTTCGAAAAGAGCGGAACTTGCGTGGACAGCCGCAGTTCTACCAAGGAAAACACTGCAGACTCGATGGAGCTCGGATCACCTGGGAGCTCAAGTCAAAATGTGGGCTGTAGCTAAAAACTACAACTTCTTTGCTCGTGGAATTGCCCGATTGTCACACAAATTGAAGGCAGTGAATAACGTAGGGGGAGTTCGCGCTCCAATCAATCGTTTAAATATGTATCCGTTAAATATTGCCTGTGTTTCTATTAAAAAATTGTTGAAAAACATGTTTCTGTAAAATATTGCCATATTTCCATTGAAAAAAGATTTGTCTAAAAAAAAAAAAAAAAACTGCAACATTTCTACACCAATCCAGCACTAAGTTCTCTCACGGCTAACTACCACTTAATATTATCCTTCCCAAACAGGCATAGTACCAATTCGCAAACTCCAAAGTGGTGGAAGGCTTGGTTGGCCTGAACGGAAAATACGGAATGTAAGAATCAGGAACCTATTAGGTTGGCAACTAAATTCGTGGACTCCCTCGTAGTCACTTGTTCTAGCAAAGATTATCAGCTTATTTGTGCATCAATTCTCTTGCTCTTTTCACTGTTTGAAATCACTTAGTCTGCACTTTTCGCAACTACTCTTGTTGTCCTACGGTTGCGATTTATCGGAAGTTTTTGTGTCTGAAATGAAAGGACACAGAGCCGCTCTCCACGAACGCTTTCTTCATGAGTACCAGCTCGGCCACTCTGCAATTGAAGCTGGGCAGAACACATGCGGAGCTCTAGGAGGTGAGGTTGTCCAACGATCGACAGTGTTCACGAGGTTCCGTGAGGGCAACGTCGAAACTGAAGACAATGACGCACCGGACGACCTCTTGTCCGTGATCGTGAGCTGTCGCTAACGTCATCGAAGGAAATCCGAGCTTGGCAATTCGTATGTCGGCGGTCAACTTTAGGCCCTCACATACCTCTATTTAGAAGGTTCTGCACAGCATTGGCTTTTCTGTAAAACTCGGTCAATGGGTGCCTCACGACTTGGCCCTATCGCAGAGGAAGAAGCATGCGGATGCCACAAAAGAATTGTTGGGCCCTCACAAGCAGGAACCATTTCTCCATCGACTGGCAATATGTAACGAAAAGTGGCTTCCACTAGATAATCATAAATGTTCTAACCAGTAGCTTAAAGCAAAATAGAACCCGCTGCCAACGCCTAAGCCTGACCCAAACAAGAAGAAGGTGATGCTCTCCGTTTGGTGGTATCGGGAAGGCGTTATCCTCTGAAAACTCATGAAGAGTGGTTCCAGTATTGATGCCGAAGTCTCCTCTTCTTAACTTGACCGCGTGCGGGCTGAACTCGCCAGAATCGGTCAGAAAGAAGTGCGCCGAGTGACTGCCACCTTTGCCGCTGCTGCAGCACTCCTTGGTTGAACGAAGATTTACCAATGTAGACCAGGTCAAAATGCACGTCCAAGAATTTTCGCCTCAAAACCGAAAGAATTCTACGGCCGTATGACATACCAGCCACCTGATAAATGGGAAGAGGTTCTGCATTTCAACTGACCTTACTTAGATTAAAGCTCGTTATTAGTTATTTTTTAACAAGCACTTTTGTTGAAGATGCTAGAGAGTCCACGAATTTAGTTGCCAACCTAATATAATCGGGTGCACGGGAGAGCCGGTGCCTCATCCGACTGCGCTACCACGTACCCATATAGATCATACACGAATATAAACCATTTCAAGGATATTATAGAAACGTATAATGCGTGGCCTGTCCTAAAACGGTTAGCCAACTTCACAAAACACCCCCATTCTCTTAGCACAACAACACGGTGGGTTCTTTGCGAATGGAAATAAGGGTCCATTAGATCGCGCAGGTCGAATTCGACGAAAATAATTACTTAAATACCTTACTTAAATAAAAACAAAAATGCTCCAGAAGTCATCTTGCATGGACGCTTAATTCAAAACAAAAAGCAAAATCGTCCAGTGGCTTTATAAAAATTCACGGGTTCTTATACAGAAGCGGGCCCGTGCATATAAAAAGACTCCGAAATATTGTCCATCAACCACACTTGTTCGAAAATGGTCATGTCCTGGAGTATCTTCTCCTGCTCAATATGTGGTCTCAGGTGCCGAGAGCACAGAACCCAACCAAAGACTTTCACTTTTCGCGCACTGGCGCGCTTCCCTAAAAGTAGCGGATTCAAAACAGTACGAACTTAAGGGAGAATTAGGCGTAATAATCCGAGCGAACTGAGGCTGATGTCCTTTCTTCAAGACGTTACACAATTATACACAGAAAAACACAATTAAATCGCCTGAAAAGGTCGCCGAATGGTCCGGCCCCGTCGACGCCGGAGGGAAACCTCGGACCCAGGACGGAATGTCGGCAGGCGCAAGCCGTGCGCGTGCCGTTGGCCCTCAGACCCCCACCCTCTCGTCCGCCGAAGGCCTCTTGGCTGCGACTTCGTGCTCGTCGTCTAAACAGCTCCTGAGGCTCACTCCTCCCTTCTTCCGTGTCGCCACTGTTTTGACTTTGCTTTCGAAACATAACCAATGAAGGAGTGCGCGCACTCACTTAGAATGTATACAACACGCACATATGTACACGCTGCAAAGAAGAGCCGCAGTCAACGAGCTGGATAGTGGGGAAAAAACGAGGACGAGATGGGGGGACGGGCGTAGACTTTAGGCCCTAATTTACCGCCTTTATATTGTCAGGCTGGTCTGAAAACCGTGCAGTGTTTATATGACTATTACATGTTGTACCGTTAGCAAAAAAGATTCCTCCAGAATCCTTCAAAGAGCACAAACCGAAAATCTTCACGTTTGAAAGAGGTCGAAAACGCGCTACTAACTAGAGAAGGGTTTCGAACTTCCACGGAACTTCAGGTTGAGACCAGGATCGTTAGAAAGAGCTCGGAATGCAGATTGCGAGCGTGTGTGTCAAAATTGCAAAATGAAACTCCTGAGCGAGTTATGGCCTGCCGAAAACGGGCCTCACCACAGTCTGGCTGTGCGACACACCGGGCGCGAGAGTGGTCATCAGGGCCACGTAAGAAGGGCCCGACAGCTGCGGCGGTGGCGCAGGGGTAGTGCTCACGCTGGTGAGGTGCCACGACGCTGGTTGGGTTCCCGTTGCTGCTGTTTTTTTGGAAATCATAATTCATCTTCTAAATGACATTTTGTTCTGAATTATGACACGTGTCTGATTAGATAGTCGGGAAAACTACCATACACATTTGTAAAAATGCCTGAATGCAAAAAACTGCTATGGTGACAATTTTATTTGCCATTTTGCACAAAGAGAGTCCAAATCATACATTGAATAACTAGAGGTGTTTCTAACAACCTCTGCATTCATGGAGCAAAGCAAAAAAATGTGCGAAGCAAAAAAGTAAGTAGAATGTATGATGAGGAATAACAAAATATCGTTGATGTACTGCACTTGGGATTGATGTGGAAGCCCAGAATGTCGTTGATCTACTAATTTTTCTTCACTCACTATGTCCTTTTCACCAGCAAGGGTGGTGCCCATTCTTCTCGCTGAATTTGGAGTGCCAGACAAAGATGCACCAACTCGTGAGGAGAAGAAGATTGCTAGAAGGTCCGCAGCTATTCTACGTGACGATGATGCAGCTTCAGTTGATGTCGAAACGGATGAAAATTTGGGATCAGATGTGCTTACTGATGATGAGTCCAATTGGGATCATTGCATGACGAGGGGGAAGAAAACTTGAACATGGCAGTTTTCCCGGCTAGAATATATTGGAAAAGGACACCCGTGGCTCTATGAAACGCCTTACGCAAATTACCTAGCACGTAAGTTCAAAAAAGCTCGTGAGTCTAGACGATTCAGCAAAGCAAAGATTTTGAAGATATTTTATGATTTGCAAAAGAAACGGCAGCAACGGAGAGCGAACCACCGACGTCCCACCCGACCAGTGTGAGCACTACTGCTGCGCCACCGCAGCAGCTGACCGTCGCTTCTTACGGAGCCCCGATGACTCACCACTCTCGCGCCCGGTGTGTGGCACAGCCAGCCTGTGGGGAGGGCCCCGATTTCGGCAGGCCAGACCTCGCTCAGGAGTTTCATTTCGCAATTTTTACACACATACTCGTAACCAGCATTCCGAGCTCTTTCTAATGATCCCGGCACCAACTTGAAGTTCCATGGGAGGTCGAAACCCTTCCCTAGTAAGCTATCTAGTGCATTACGAAGTCTACTTGATGGTTGATGTGAATGTTATTTACATGAACTTCTGTATGAAGTCCTGTAAATGTATGAAATTCTGTAAAATCTGTATACGAGATACCTGTGTCTTTTTGAAACGGGTGTATGGAACGTCCATCCTGAGTAACAATAGTGGTTAGAAAAGACTGTTAAAGTTTTGGAACGAAGCCACGGTTTCAAGATGTGGCTAAAAACCAGATAGCCACGTTGCTTCCTTTCTAAAAACGGAGTTTCTTGATGGAAACAACCTCCATTTTCAACAGAATAAAAGGTGAATAGTACACCACTATTCGGCAATCATCCGGATAGTGATCGTCATTTGCCGTCCCAGTACCAAAGAAGCGACCATTGAATTGAAGGTACGAATTATGAATAACGTGCAGATGACAGAATAATTAGTAAACTTTTGCTGTTCCAAAAATTCAGTAACGTCACAGTCACGACAATTTTTCTTAATGGAATAGTGGTATAATTAGAAAAGGAAAAACTCATAACAAAAGTACTAACTCAAAAATACATAAGCCGTCATATAATCAAAATCGTTGCTCAAATTAAAGGTTCAGCAATGCCGGATGCGAAATACAGCACACTCTTCCAAAGTGGGAATCCATGGCACTAACACTGTCAACGAAGTGCACGTTGCGATACATTGGACAGATGCGTGGCGCGATTTCAACAAGTAACATAAAAGAAGATTTTTAGGGTAAGAAGACATTTCTTACCCTTTCATACAAGCTACAAATATCCGGTGTAGTTAAAGGGTCGTAATGGTATATTCGAACAAACATTCGCACAATGTAATCGTTTTCCATTCATACTGCATGTCAATGGAAGCACTGAAACCACTGAAACCTTCCTGCTAATGTTCTTCTACATCGCTTCCAAATCAGACTGAACACTTTCTAAACCAGATTGGGCACTTTTCAAAGCAAGCACGACGCATTTGTAATCAATCTAAAAAAAAAATCCATCAACCAGACCAAACTCAACTCCAAACCAAAACGAGTGTCTTTAAGGCAAAAGCGAATACATTCTAAGGTTAAAGCAACCTTTCGTTCAAGGAAAATTTGGCATGACTTTCACTGAAGACGGTCAAAAACTGATCCAAAAGATGAATGCACTCCTCTCCTTGGAATTGTATAAAACGTTTAATTTATGATTTAAAATAATGTTTAAAGCTTATTTCAAGGTGTAGGATTGTAGCAATGCTTATCAATCTATCAATTAAAAAATGTCTTAGACAACTACATCGCGTAACGTTTTCTCTAACCACAAAACATTTCTGCCTAGTTACGTCTTGAAATCAACTATAAATCGTTAATTGTCCTTAAAAAATAAAGACTTCAGAAAATTTCAAACAGTACAATAACCTATTGGAACAGGTGAATTAAGTGTCTTCGAAAAAAATCATATTTAATTTTTCTTGAACCGAAAATAGTCTTAACCTTCAAAGAAATTGACTGCAATCTGGTAGACAAGCTTATCCGAAAGTTGCTCGTTTTGATGGCGATTAAGTTCATTGTAATTTCAAACGCGTCAAACTTGCCTTGAAGGTGTTCATTTTGACTTGCAAATGGAATAACGGAATTATATTTGAAAGCATAATAGCCTCTGGACCTTCGGAAATGTGTACCGTCATCGACATCAGGATCGAAGTGGAACTTCGACGAAACTTAGGTGATATCGCAATGCCACGTTAGTATCATCGTGACAGGAACCATAACATGACTATAGTTCGGCTTGATCAAAAGGTATTGATTTACCAGTCGAGGGCCCAGTTATTCTACCTCAGTTAAAGCAAGAATTCAACTCATTGAATTATTATTATTTATTATTATCTTCGTTTGACCTTGAGCAGAGCTTGTTTTCCACCGTGGTTACGCACTAATATTTCATTCTAGATAACCTTTTTGTTGTCAATTTTTAGTACATCAGAAGACATCTAGTATAGAATTAGAAGACGTGCCACCAACATCATTCAACTAGCAGTCGGATTCAGAAACCGTGTCACAAAAGTCGATAGATGAAAGGACGAAAGAACAGAATTCTAATGCATCTCGAGTAGGTCTCCTAATCTTAATGAGACGATGGTTGTGGGGGGGGGGGGGGGGGAGGGGGAAGGACTGAACAAGAAATGGGGTTAGGGAAAAACCCTGGATCTGTTGTGGCGTTTCCAGCGCGACTTGGAAGATTCTGCAAGTCACAAACAAGAATCTACACATTTGCACTTGCAACTCTACACAACTTCATTGAGGAAGAATGGCAATAATTCGGAACCTTTGGATGTGTAAAATATCTGTTGGGTATCAGTATAATAATATCTATATAAAACTATATATACTATATATAAACTGAGATATTATATATAATATAATATATATAATATATCAGTTGAGCTGTAAAAGGCTAAACGCAGGAAATTACACTGTCACGTTTCCGGCTACCAATCCTGAAAGCCGGAAATGGAAGATGGAACGGAAACTCGAAAATACTCGAAAGCGGAAACAACAGCGAAGTGGTAGTGTGCGTAAGATTCGCTCAAAATGAAGGAAAACTCTTTTTGCAAAATTCAAAAACTTCTTCAACCAACACCAGTACAAACCTACTCAGTGAGCGAAACTATTCAGCCATGTTCTTTACATCAGGAAGCATTTTTCAACAACAAAAAAACAGAAGGAAGGTGCATTAAATGGGGATGCGCCACGCACTCTACTTCAAACGCACATCGCAGAGGCCAATTATATTGCAAATTTGGCCTATATGGTGGCTTGAGATAGCCAGCTGATAGACGTGTCAACGTTTTATCCTTTCCATACAGACCTGGTACCAATTTACCAAGCTAGGAGGGATGAAAGGCCTGGTTGGCCTGGGTGGTGCATCCGAACCAGGAATCTGTAATCGGTCGCTCGCCCAACTGTGCTACTACGAGCTAAGGAAACATTTTCCTATACTGCGACTAAACTGTCTCTTTTAATAGAAATGGTATACCCAAGATATTTAGCATAGTCAAAGCCTTAAGCACAACAATCATGTCTTCTTTACTTAAACAGATCGCAACAAATCATCAATGTTTTTCGAGCTCGAAATATTAATGAGAGAAACTGGAAAGGATTAGCTGAAAACTTCTGAAACGCATAATTTTAAAGAATAATTTCCAAATGCCGCTCAAAACTCATTTTGCGGCCAGATCGTGCTCTTTCCCTCTTGGACGCAGTCACATGAGAAAATATAGAAACATTTAACAGCCGTGGAATTTGTATAGGTAATATCAAGAATAAAGTAATGAGAGCAATTTTCGAAACTATTTTCTAAACGAATAGAGGCTAGTGACTGTGATTACTGTTTCGTAGTGACTAAGCTTCCGTTTACTAAAACGTCGTTTGTGGAAATGGATTTGAAACCATAGGGTTAATTATTCAATTCCATTTCAATTAGGGTTAATGTTGAAAATCGTTGTTAAATAGGGACACAACTGAAGAAAGTACGTTGTTCTTAAACTTGAATATTTTCACTTCTCTCATCACACACCCACTTATTAATGCGCTGTCAAAAGAAATCATTTACAGAAGATGATTAATATTCGTGGACTACCTATGAAAGCGTGATTACGTCCTTTGTTTAAATAGAGAACACCGATGGTATGGCTTATATTATTAATACAAAGCAGAACCGAACGTTTCCGACGTTTTAGTAATTTCGATGTTCCAGCCGTTGTTTAGTTTGTCCAATCTTCGAGTCAAAAAAGGTTTTGGCACCTATACATAAAAAAACACTTAGAAAGGCTTGCAAAATATACAACGTGTTATAAAAATATGGAGTTTCACCATCGTTATGTGAGAGCCGAGTAGCCAGATTTTTGTGTAGAAGAGATCTGCGCCATAAATCTCGAAAACACTAGATTGAAAATTAGGCGCTACGTAAGGAACCGTCTATAAACCCGGCAGCGATATACTGGTTTGGACTGCTTTGAGCTACAAATTGTAAACCTATAAATTATACAAACCCTTTCTCAGAGTAAACCGTCGTAGAGAGGAACGGTAGAAGAGATGTCCAAACGATTCTGCCACAATTTGGGTGTTAAAAACATCTTGCTGGATCATTACATTGCATGAGGGAAATGGAGAGGTTTGCTTAGTCTGTACTTTATAATCTGGCGCCTCGATGGATCGGATGCCAATAGCAGCTTCGGCTTATTTTTTAAATGATAAAGTAATGGATATTTTACACCTTAGAGATAGACGAGCAGCAGATTATATCCTAAATACTTTGAGGCCAGCAATATAAGCGGCTTTCCGGATGAATATCTGTTGTTATCTGTTGTTTTTTCCGCTCGATGAAGAAACGATTCGCAATTCAAAAGCGCAGAGGTCGAATTCGTGGCGCATTTACGTTTACGCATGGTTACAACAAACATTCCGCCGTTTTCTACTTTTCATTACTAATTCACTACTAATGACTATCTCTAAACTAATAAAAATTGAAAAATATGTAAACCTGCTAGCTACAAAGTTGTAGTGATAGCGGATTCAAATGCAGTTAACGAAGATAAAGGTCAGGGAGTAATACCATAAAAAACGGGAGCACAGCTGGAGCTTTCGTTATGTAGTGAAACCAGGCGCATGTCCAAGAACCAGTAAGACACGGGTTCGAGATTCGACGTAGCCTTTCTATTATACTTTTCTCAGACACCACAGTGTAAATGCCACACTAATAGTTTGCGTGTGTCTGAATAGTTTGTAAAGAACGTCTGGAAACGAAAACATATGCGGAGGGTGAGAGGCCACCACCACAGTAGGTTATTTGAGATAGCAATGTTTTGCGAGACTTCCAGTTTTTCAAAGAGAAAGGTAAATAATAGATGATCAGAGGACCCTTCTTTAACGTCAGAACGCCTAGTGCAATTGGGAAATAATGCTGAACTCGAAAAAAGCTAAGCGTTTCTATTCCTTAGCAAATCAGAGTGAGAAGTGTCGCAAACGTATCCGAAGAGGTCGTCAGAGTATCATGGGCGATGAGCTCTAGTCATTAAGCGCTAATCAAAATTAGTGACGGCCGAGTGTTGTGTGGTGTTGAAGGGCCCGATGGGAGAGCGTGCGACACGCGCAAATCGCGTTTGCTCCGAATATAATGAATTTACGCAAAACAACACACAAAATAAATAGGAGAGCGCGCAGAGAGTTGGAGTCGACAGCGCTGGACGCCGGAATTATGCATGTTCAGCGCTGGCCATCAAATTGGATGTTGCATAAAGCGGAGCTAGTGCGAAAGAACTGCTCGGCAAACGCCGCGCACCTATGTATACCTGGTGATCCGGAAACTAATGGGTGTACTGTAGCGAAAATCGGGCGACTTCATGTTAGCCGTTTTGATCTGCCCATTAGAGGGTAGCGTTCAAACCCGGTCGTTTTCTCCCTTTCCATAGCGCAGTGGAAGTAGGCGCACACTACACGAGTAGACCTTTGTTTGTACAAATTCAATTCCCATATGACACCGAGTACATACGAAGCCGAAGCTCTTAGGTATGCTCGAAAAATTGCACTTTTTACGAGATAGTGAAAGCCTAAATTTTGCCGTTATTTTCTTAAAAAGTAAAATTTAAAGTGGATAAATTTCAACAAAACAATAGGCTCGTTTCGCCACCCTTCTTCAAACGACAATGTCATATCATCTCTCCCGCGGCCCATCAGTGAAGAGGGAGACGTTATAACTTTTCGAAACGACGAGACTTTTGAGAATTTTTGTTTATAAATATTAAAATATAAATCGATTTGTTTGATCACTATTTTACGAATTAATCAGTATCTATACTTATTTTTTGTTATTCTATATATGTTACCAACATTTTATAGTGTTTTCCCTAAGTGCTAGCGATAATGTATACATACTTAATTTATAAGTGGTTGCGCATGTGAGCCGGCTGTTTCTTCGACTATCACTGAGTTGATAAGCCATCACTGTTCACCAGTCCTCAACACTGTTTAAGCCGCATTCTACTAGAGAATGAGAAATTGAAGTACTAGCGGAGGTTTCCAAAATAAGTCTCTAATGGATTGAATTAAGCGGCAAAGTCAGAATTAAAGTCAAAAGTAAAAGTAAAGTAGTCAGAAGTAAAAAGATGCCTAATTTCTATGCACCAACACGTTATGGAATCTAGGAAGGCTATCGTAACTAAACAACAATCGTAACAGTCTCTATAAAGAAGCTAACAAGGAGAGGTTCCCAACTCATGGTGAGCTGTTGCGATGCTGTTTTGGCAGGATGTAGGGCATTGTGAGTGGAGTCCGGAACCACAGTCAGTTTTTGCTGAACGCTTTTTTAAAGACCTGAAAAGGAGGCCTGAAAGCGTGCGCGCAACTATTATCAACCCCTACGACGCCAAACGACATGTGCCTCGGTGGGGCAACCGGTAGCACTGCCGCGCGTAGGAGCACACCGGAGGCCTTTTCAGTTCGAGTACGAGTGCTGCCTTTATCTTTGCACCTATTAGTTTGTTGCTATTACACTTTATTATGGTCACAGAAGTCAATTTTAAACCACCAATGCATACAACCAACCAGGGCTCTCTCCATGCCCCTTCATATGTGCTAGTTTTTCAACTATGCATATCTGTACCGTATCTACCATATCACTTCTCTGCAAATAAGTGGTCTTATACATTATTAAATTGAAAGTCTTATATTCATTGTTTCCCTTCCAGTCAACAGCTATGGTACAAAACTATGAAACAAGTAAAACCCAAGCGCTTCTCCCACCAGCAGCATCTTATAAAAGGCAGTGAGGAACAATCTTCTCCCTGGCAAGGAATAACCACTTCTTCGCAATCTGTGGGTGTAGAAAAGGGTCCTGGACGAGCATATACGTAACCTCACTGTTATCTTACCCCTCACAGTCATCATCAGGTGTCCAGTCGACATCCACCTCCTCATCGAAACGCACCTATGAAACCATCTCGATGATATGTGTAGAAAGGTGCAATTTCCATTATACTACCTCTAACCTGTTCTGCCTCTTCTTCCTGACAGTCAACGTCTCCATAAATGGCGTCCAGGAAAAGTGCTTATATGGCATCTGCAACCGCAATCTCTCTCCTTGTGGGAGAAGTGAAATCCGGTGTGAAGGTGGAAAGTAGTAGGCCAACAACACGTTCAGGTGAGAACGACATTTTTAGTGCACTTATGTACCGATATGGCTCGGCTTCATAATATTCAACCGTAAGATAAGCGTATTTGTGTGCAGTTACGGTATCGTTGGTGATACGGTATGGTATGGTGGTACGGATATGCATAGTTGAAAAACTAGCACATATGAAGGCGCAACTAGAGAGCCTTGGTCTTTTCTAAGCATTGGTGGTCTAAAGTTGACTACTGTGATCATAAGAAAGTGTAACAACAACAAACCAATACGTGCAAAACCACTGGCAGTGCTCGGACTCGAACTGAAAAGGCCTCCGGTGTGCTGCTACGAGGCGGCAGTGTTACGGGCTGCGCCTCGTTGGGTGTCGTAAGGGTTGGATAGTAGTTGCGTGCACGCTTTCAGACCTCCTTTTCAGGTCTTTAAAGAAGCGTTCAGCAAAAACCAACTGTAGATCTGGACTCCACTCACAAAGGCTCTACAGCCTGCCAAAATAGCATCGCAAAAGCTCACCGTTAGTTGGGAACCTTTCCTTGTAAGGTCCACGGAAAACAAGGTATGTGTTTGTAAACTTGTAAAAGGAATCTGAAATAACGACACATACATAAACCACGCGAGAGGACTGTTTTAAAAAGCTGGATTGGAGCCAGGCTCCACACGTACAGCTCCTATGGGTTCTGTAGAAGTTTAGTTTCAATATTTTGCCGCTGTTAGGATTCAGGACGGAACCAGATGTGCGGTTCACCGAAATGATTCAGTAACTATTGGAATCAACTGCTGTCCAACGGGTAAGATTTTTTAGGGCTGCACGTTTCTCTCATGAGAAGGAGTAAGGCATCAGCATTGTATGCTACCAGTCCACCACTTTACGAGGTGGGTATGTGCAGGATACACCCTTAGGTGTCTCACGGCATTTGTTTATTATTAATTAGGAAATTATATCTTACTAATCCGTTCTTCACGAACTAATCCATTGCCGATTTTGACTACCGCTACATATTATTCATTATCAGAATTTATAGCTTGGTATATTCAAAAGAACGAGTACCATTTTATTTTGAAGAAGTATTGCACGGTGCTACCATCCATTTCTTGTGGCAATTGAACAGATTCATTCCACAAAATAATCACATCCCAAACTCTACCAAGGTACAGCTCCCGAAACAATACAAGCGTATAGAAAAAATTTAGGTAAATCAAAAAATAATAAAAAAATAAAATTCGCACGCACAGACAAAAAATATGCGTATTATAAGCTCAGACATTTCTTAGTCAAATAAGATGTCTAGTGATTTGTCATTAGGAGGGATTTCGACAAGTCGAAAACCCTACTTGGTAAACTGTTCTAAAAAAATCGCTACAAGGCTTATTTGACAAAGAAATCCTAAATGACAACTGAACAAGAATAACGCCTTCCATTATAAGGTTAACGATCTTCGTGGATCATTTAGCGCATGGTGTGTGCACTTATAGCGATGAGTTTTCTTACTTTTTTCATGCTGGAGTTTATTATTCTAGAACAATCCTAGTGTAAGAGGGGCCTCGGCTGGGAAAGCGAAATATTCTATAGCACTACGGGCTGTATAACGAAAATACTAAGCCTACCAGAGTCCACACCCACCCCCCCCCCCCCGCTTCCTCCAACTCGTATAACAAACTATACAACTTTGTGAACAGAGAAGTAGCCTCCAGCTTGCAACCTTTAAGGATATAGAAACCGTGGAGGGGTGAACATTCAAAGGATATCCCTGTTCACACTTAAGGAACAATTTATATGCACACTCAACCACTTTTTAGCTGTGTCACCTGTTTCACAAGCCGCTGCCATAATCCTCGATCGGGTATAGCAACGACTTCTTCCGCAACTTTCAAGTGTCAGAATGACCCAGTGGATCCTCTTTTTTCAATAGGCACGAAGGGCACTACACATTTTGTTAATGGCCTTCACGAGGAACCAACACGTTTAAGGGCGTTCTGGCGTTCTTTTGGCATTCCGCAGAGTGCAGAATATGTTGATTGGGTCGGTTATGGTTGTCGTAAAGGTGATCTTGGTGGGAACAGTCTCCATGGTTCCCCGAACTTTGCCGGTTTTTAGAATCAGAGACGCTCTCGCATCGTCGAAAACTAGGTGGCTCCGTCACGCAATGTGTTTTGCCAAAACCTGGTGGGCAAGAACATGACCGACTGGATTCCTCGCAACATTAGAGAGGTGTCAAAAGTCCATCAACGCGTTGACCTGGCTCCTCAGTAAACACCCTGAATAAAAGACTTTACTTCCTGTCTCTCGAGCGAAAAAGACCCATTGGGGCACTCTGGCACGCGACAGGGACGAATGGGAAGCTTCTAGCGCCTGCTCAATCGATTCGATTATGAAGGAAACGGCATTAGATAAAAACACCTTACATAAAAGCAACAGTGTTATATGTGAAGCCATTAACCGCGAAAATATCAAAAACTAACGTCATAACCTGCGAAACGTGGAAAATACATGTGTAGAAACGGTAGCGCCAGTTTGGCTGAGTAGAGCCGAAGCTCGGAGAAAGACGAGGACGAATGCTGCCCGCTCGCCCTTTCGGCATTTGGATAAGTTGGTTTTTTTCGCAATGCAGCTGGTACTGAAGAAAGCACATGGATTGGGCAGAGAACGAGAGCGGTAGAATGCTAACTAGACAGCTTCTGCATAAAAAGCGTCACATAATCCACCGTCGACCGTGGACTTAGGTGCAACTGGTAATATCGAGTTTCAGACTTCGTTAAAAGAAATTCGGCGATGTAAGACTGGAGCTGGTGAGAGTTAGACAAATCTTTTATTTTACAGATGGCATTGTTTAGCAAATCGCATTCTTTATAGAAGTTTTCAAAAAATGAGGCAAGCCATTGCAGACGAAATAACGAACTGCTCCGTTGCATACATACGCTCTTGTTCTATGGGTAATCTCTTTATTAATACAGCTTTAAGAAATATAAATACTGTTATATACTTCTTTCTAAGCATCTATGAATTTGTCTTAACCTTCTCTTAAGCAATTAAACATTGAAGGAGAGACTTCAGGTGCAATGAAACATGAAGAGCCTTAAACCTTATGGCATTCCAAAAGGAGCCCTTGATGGCTCTGTGATTGTGAAATGGTTAAACGGATAAAAACCTACGCTTAAATCGGAAAATTACCAAAGAAGCATAGGCTACCTTTAGGGAGACAGGTAGAAGATTTTAGCATTGCGTGACCAGAATGTGTGGTACACACATTACTATCTCTCCGCTTTGAACACACATCAACTTTCCTTTTGCGTCGGAGTATGGAGCTGAGTAAGCAAAGGGACGGGGCCAAACTGGAGAGCCAAACGGGGCTAAGGCATGGGGCAAAGCTTCACCCCGGAAACATCGAATCACCACGCCTCGAAATTCTCGGGGACGAGAAGAGTGCAGAATCCAGTTAAAGGTTTGGCAGTTTGTGGTACTTACCCTTATATGCAATTCGATGTCGTACTGTAATATTACAAGACGATCCATTGTACTTATGCTCGAATGATCCACTCGAATAGGTATTCGAATAATTTCTATTCGAATTTGAATATTGGAATTCGAATATTTGATTTCGAATATCCGAAAAATCGCGTTTTTTGAATGTATTCGAATTATTCGAATTCGAATATTCCGGAAAATCGCGTTTTTCGAATATATTCAATTTCGAATGCTTGAAAATTTTCGTTATTCGAAACCGTTCGAATATTCAAAATTTTCCAGGAAAACAAAATTATTCGAGTATTCTGAAAGTGTCATTCGAATGCCCAACGAGAATTTGTGTAACGGCGTACTTTGAAGAGGCTTGTTAGATTTTTCAGGTAATTAAAATCTCCAAACCGGTTCTGTCTCTGAATCAAAGCTCTACTGCGATAAGTGGCTCTGTGCCGGGATACTGAGCGCCTCACTGATTCTGGTCAGTCCCCGAAACCTCCACAACATCTCACAGTGTTGAACTGCATACATTTTTCCACGAAGAATCACAGCAGTGGTGAATGACCGATCCGGGCACACCTCATCGTCATCGACAGTAAAACTATCAAATCATTGCCTGATCCCTCTCTCACACGCCTTCTGACTTACATTTGTGGCAAGGATTCTGAATCCGGGCGTGCGGTGGACAACATCTGTAGCACGATTTCTGAATCACAACGCACGCTGGATACGTTCAAAACATCAATAATATCGATCAATGGTGATCGTCTGATTGAAAATTCTCCCTGCAGTGAAACCTTTCCGTCGGCCGTCATAATCATGTTCTCGCACCGCGATCGGTTAACAAGGGAAGGGTTTGAAGCGCATGTTTGAATGGGAAGAGCGAGTCATACAGGAAGAATCCCACCCATAATAAAAATGTGTTTATTTTTTGCCAAGTCGTTAAACCCAAGGAGTAGGGGACCTTGAAGTTCCGATGGAATACGGCGCACCACGAGTTTGGGGACCTTGTACGCCCGCGAGGCCTCTGCCGGCATGCGGCTCGGAGCGCAATAAATACTAACGTTGCTTCGTGCGAGGAAGGCCGGGGGTTCGGTTCTTCTGCGCTGCTGCACTTTTGCATTTCAACTGAGTGGTTGAGATTTGGGGGTTTTTGACGTCTGTACCATTTTCAGACGTTTTCTGTGCATTTTTCCATCTGTATGTTGTATACTTATGCTCTCGCAAAAATTTCGAATATTCGAATGGGTTCGAATACCGAAAATTCTCGAGCATTCGAAATCTAATATATTCGAAAAATGTGATTTTTTTGGTTATTCGAATTCGAATGCATTCGAAAAACGTGTTTTTCTAACATCCGAATTCGAAAACATTCGAAAAACCAAATTTTTTGAATATTCGAATTCGAATGAAAAATCGTGCTGCCTGTTAGACATGATAGACGACAGCCCGGAAGAGAAGTGGAAGCAATACATAACGGATTCCTTCCTTGTTAAGCATGAGGTTTTCATCGACAGGCCTCTCATAAACCCTTGTATAATGTAAAAATTAGGTGGAGAACTTGCCCGTAGTGGGATCAAAGGGCTCATGGAAGGGTCTAATTCCGTTGTTTACTGAAATACGTTTTTTTCCAAAGGAGTACGCGGTACGCGTGTGTTGTAAAGTACTGCTCATGAGGAACAAACGAAAGGTTTAAAAGACATTTGAACATAACAGAACAGAAGGGAACAATCTGCTTGAGCTACTGTAAGCTTCTAGGTCACTTCAAAACGATCATTTTTGGAGTTGGTGCTTATTGACTGTTAAGAACTTCCATGAAACAATGCTTCCGCATAACGGCAGCTAATGACGGACTGACTACAATACATGTAAATCTATAGCAAATCTGTCCTGCTTATCTGAAAACGTGAAATATCACATTGTCAATTTTGCGACCACAAAGTGTATTACAGGTAGCTAGGAATAGGCCAAGCATGAGGGCCGGTCTCATTTCTTTCTGGTGATTAATCCATAGTAAGTGGTAGGGGCGCGTGTAGCGCAGTCGTAGGAGGCGCGACTGTCGCGTGCACCCGATACCAGGTTCGTGGTTCGGATTTCCCGCCCAGGCCAACCAAGCCTTCCATCCCTCCGGGGTCGGTGAATTGGTACCAGACTCGTCTGGGAAGGATAGAGCGCTGACTTGTTCATCGGCTGGCCACCGCAAGTCATTGTATGGCCAAATACGCATTCATGTGGCCTCCACGACATCCCGTAGAAGTAGAATGCGCTGGCGCATCCCAGAAGGGATTGAGTAACGCCGTCCTTTATCCTTTTTATCCTTTAAGTGGTAGAAACAGATGTATCTTATTTGCGAAGAACTTGCAATTGTAACTATTCTCCAGCCAACATATTGATTATTGATTAAACGGTAACTTAACAAAAATCGATCGATAAATAACAGCCGGTCAATCTACACCGCCTCCCTTCTGTGAAGTCTGGCATACGACCGACATATCCACGCGACTCCTACTCCCAATGGCCAACTCAGAGCAAAAATCGATAAAATCGATCGATAACAGCCGGTCGAAAAACAACGTTATGCACTGTGCCGCTGTAAAAGGACAAAGAAAACAATAACTTCGCTACTGAGCGGGCTGGTGCCCACTGCACACCTGCAAGTTATCTTAAAAGGGGTAAGTTAGATCGGCTAGACCCCGGAGTTCCGTTACATATCTAGGTCTGTGCTCACAGAAACCGTGTTTAGTTCTCAGCACCTTGTGTTACTATTTTTCATTCGTCTATTATTAAGTAAAAATTCAACTTGCGTTGCGCATTAATGCTACTTTCTGTACAGAATTTTTCGCTCTATCTAAGTAATTTATGCTTCAGCGTTGTTTTATAATTCTGTTCTTTAAGCGCTTATTGAAGTACTTCGAAGGAGCAATTCCGAATTTTATTTTGACTTCAAATTGGGACAATCCGCAGCCGAGGCAGCTCGACAAATTAACCAACTGTGGCGGCCTAATAGTGATGGAGAAAGCACTGTGCGCTAGTGGTTCAGTAAATTTCGGAGCGGAGATTTCAGCTTCGAAGACGACCCCGCAGCGGTCGAGCTAGAGCAATCCTGGACGACGAGTTGAAGGAGTTTGTGAAAGCTGAACCATCCTAAACAGTTCGCGGGATCGTGGAAGAGCTAGACGTCAGTAAAACTGCTGTCGGGGATGCTTTGAAACGCCTTAGGAAGGAGAAAAAGCTCGAAAAGTGAGTGTCCCACGAGTTGAGTGAACGGCAAAAATTGTCACGTTTCGAGATCTGTTTTTTCTACTTCGATGCAACAAAACGGACCCGTTTTTGGATCGAATCATCGCTTGTCATGAAAAGTGGATTCCGTATGATGGAAGGAAACGTTCCGGACAGTAATTAGACGTCGACGAACCCCCAGGCATTTTCCAAAGGCAAACCTCCACCAGAGAAAGGTAATGGCTACTGTGTGGTGGTCGGCGGCTGGTGTGCTCCATCACAAATTTTTGGCACCAGACCAAACGATCACAGCGGATTCTTACTGTAAGGAAATCGACGAACCGAACATTGCGTCAACTTCAACCAACATAGGTCAACGGAAGAGGCTCGATTCTTTTGCACGATAACGCCCGCCCACGCTCTTCACAAATCACTATTCGCAAACTGAACGAATTAAGTGTTGAAGTCATGCCTCACCCGCCATAGCCTTCAGATCTCTCACCAACCGACTACCACATTTCAAACACTTTCAGAACTTTCTCGCTGGTAAAACCTTCACTAATCAGGACCAGGCCAAAACAGCTTTTGTGGATTTTGTCTGATCTCGGCCGCCTAATTTTTTCGCTAATGGAATAAGTCGACCACTGGCCCGTTGGCAAAGGTGTGCTGATTTGAACGGTGCTTATTTAACTATATCCCACAAGATTTGAGAAAGTTGTGGTTGTTCAAAGTGAAGCACTCGAAACGCTGAGAACTTTCCGTACAACCTAGTAATTGGCTTTTGCTAAATCGTATTTGTAGAAACGAAAGCCAGAAGATGAGCATTGAACGACCACGGAGAAGCACTGACTTCTTAAGGCACTGCTCTGCACAATGAGACATCCCACGTGACACAAGACCGAAGCCCCTGTTGACTCCCACTCTCGTCCTGCAGACATTTAATGGCATGTGGTTTCAGACTCCTAACTGCAGCGTTTAGGACAAGTAGCGTCCGTTTGAAACACCGTTAGAATCAGAACTTTAGAACTTCCAAGTTTTGGTTGCAGTTAAGAATTCCTACTCTTCTTCGGCCTCTTTGCACAGGCGCACTAATGTAATGACCAGAATCGGCGAGGCGCCATCGTAACAGAGATTTGATTCACAGAGAGAACCTTTTTGGAGACTCCAATTACCCGAAAAACCCAACAAGCCTTTCCAAAATATGCCGTTACACAAATTTTCCAGAATACGCCGTTACACAATTTGGACATTCGAATTCGAATACTCGAATAATTTTGGCTTCCTGGGAAATTTTGAATATTTGAACGATTTCGAATACCGAAAATTTTCGAGCATTCGAAACCGAACATATTCGAAAAACGCTATTTTTCTGAATATTCGAATTCGAGTACATTCGAAAAACGCGATTCTCCAATATTCGAATTCGAGTGAAAAATCAGGCCAAAGATAGACATGATAGACGACAACCCAGGAGAAAAAATGGAAGCAAGAAATAACGGATCCCTTCCTAGTTAAGCACGAGGTTTTTATCGACAGGCCTCTCATAAACCCTCTTGTATATCGTGTAAGTGAGGTAGAGAACTTGCACATAGTAGAATCAAAAGGCTTATGGAAGCGTCTAAATTTCTTGCTTGCTGGAACACGAATTTTTCGCAGTTGAGTGCTTGTGTGTTTTGAAGTGCTGCTCATGAGGTACAAACGAAAGGTTTTCAAGACAACTGAACGCGACACAATCTGCTTCAGCCACTGTAAGCTTGGAGGTCACTTCAAAACGATCATTCTTGGAATTGGTGGCTGACCGATTGTTCAAGAACCTTCATGAAACAATGTTTTCTCCCAACGGCAGCTAGTGATGGACTGACGACCTACGAAGTATTATATGTAAATCTGTAGCAAATCTGTTCTGCTCATCTAAAAACGTGAAATACCACACAGTCAATTTTGTGGTCACAAAATGTGTTATAGGTAACTGAGGTAGTTGATCGAAACTTTACAGCCACTGCTGTGAAGCCCGCCAGGTTCGACCCTCGATGAATCGCGGTATTGACCGTTGTTAAGCTCATCCAAATTCTGTTGCCCGACGTCTGTGGCACGTCTTCTATAGGCTGTGACTCAATCACAACATACGGGAGATTTATACCGAATATTTAACTTCTTTTCCCATGTTCTACCACCATTATATAGAATGCTGCTATCGGAAGTTGTTATAATTGTTGTTTCTGAAATTATCCTCCATTCGAGCGCACAAAAACTCGAATTACTTGTTCGACGTAACGACCTAGCCAAGCTGACAAAACCGCGCGTAAACCTGAGGAGACAGGAAAATATTCACAGATTTCTCAATGAAATTTTTATAAAACAAAAATTTTGCTAACGCAACACTTCGAAGCTTACTTACCTATAGCACTTAAACATATACATTATCCATGATGAAAAACCTCTATAAAATGGCAATAGAACCATAAATTTTTCATAAGGAAGCCCTGAAGGTCTGGTACCGCTTTTGCCACTAAAAATTTCTCGCAGGACAGCCCCTTTTTCCTGTAGATTTTTTGAACTCGTCACGAGGTTGTAAAGCGGCTTTACAAGCTTACGTTTCGGCTGGATCGCCTTCTTCAGAGCCTCAAACATGGGTAATTAAACCCTTTTTCAATGATATTTCACAACGTGCACATAAATAACGGAAGTCGTTCTTCCACGACGTTTGGGTAATGTCTCAACGCTTCATCGTATCCGGCGTGGGCAAAGTCTGCTGACTGACATGAGATGCTGCGATGGCAACAGAGGAGAGCGCTCTTATGCGTCCTATGATACGTATAAGAGCGCTCGGCTACAGCGCAGTTTCTGGACGCCCAGGCTGAGAAGACGTGTCAAGAACGTCGTGCAACGAGAGTCTAGAAGACGTGTCACAGACGTCGTGCAGCAGAATTTGGATGGGCTTAACAACGATCAATGCCGAGATTCATCGAGGGTCAAACCTAGCGGGCTTCACAGCAGTGGCTGTGAAGTTTCGATCAACTACATCAACTACCGACACTGATCGATGCTACCGATTTTTGACAGCGGTCATCGGTTTTCGTCGAGATCTGAACGATGGTGTGGTGTCACGCGAATATAATGGCCGCTGAACACACCTCATAGAAAACGGAAATTTCCACCGGTCGACCGAAATCAGTCGTTGTTATTGACTTCTCGACAAGTATTGTAGATTCTAACAATGACTCCAACAATCGGGGTGAGTCGCGCGAGTGTACATAATGGCCGATGGATGGGCTTAAAAATAAGTACGTAGCATCGATCGGGAGACAAGCATCGATCGATATTATCGATTTTTGTTCCATGAGGAGAGCTCGTTTGTTTCCCTTTCTGACAAATAGGTAGCGCGTTATCGTTTCTGCGTATACGGAAATTTTAACTTTTTTCCTGCTGAAGAGCAGGATTCAATTTTCTGAATGGTGTTATGCTAAACCCACCTGTTTCTTGACCAACGAAGTTATCTAGTACTTTCATTTCAAATTTAAAAGACGCGTGGTGGGACGCGAGTAGCTCATTCGATAGTAGACGACGATATGAAGCGCAGCCTAGATCGACTCTTGGTTCGGAGTGCGGACAAACCAGACAAACCTTCAAGTAGCTCCTTTATAATCCAACAATAGCTGGATGCCGGTTCGTAACTTATTGTTAGGCAAATAAAAAAATACGAACGTAGCTCCATATGTAAAAGTTACTATCTTTGCATTTAACTAATTTGTTTAAATAGACTTTACTATGTGAGGAGCTTTTAGAGTGAAATGCTGCCTATGCTGAGCATGAGAAATAACAGTAAAACATTCGAACAGTAGTCGTCAATGAAACCATAGAATTAACAGCAGATCGCTGGCAATTTATCGCTGATTTACCAGCAGGGCGCAGCGATGCTAAAAATACCGTGAACCGCCACCCTTGCGTGCCATGCTAATGGATTCCACCACGAGCCGAATCCACATCAGATGGGTGGTGTGTGGCCGCTGTTTGCTTTTTGAACACAAAATCACATATTTTATTTACTATTTTTAAGCAGTGACTGGCTTTGTTAAGTTACCTTATAAGCTTTGCACTCTTGCTGTTTTCATCGAATTTCAAGGCCGCACGACATCTTTGCCGAAAAGCAATAAGAAATAAGCCTTGAGATGTCAACTTCAAATTGAAGGTCCCCATTTTGGAATCAGCTTAAATCTTATCCTAGTTTTGAGACAGACAAAGAAGCAGCGAATGTCAACCGGTTAAGGAGCAAACGTCGGTGCGATATGCCCAAATATGTCAATGCAACAGACTAGATTCGAGAAGCTTCGAAACAATTTCAAAGTACATGGAACGTGTACTCCAAACAAATCAAAAAGAGCCACCGTTGGTGTCTTTCTCCATGTCTAAAATTACCCGGTGGGGTTGTGCTGATATCAATTTTTCTATAACATTTCGTATAACACGTGAGTCAGTTTTTTTTTCATGTGCTACAAAAAATGACGCAACCTAAGCATAAATAAATTGCTTACAGCGGAGCGCAAAATCTTCAATTTTTAGTGCCTTTCCCACTAAAATCCTATCTGCAAATAACGTGCGAGCATCAATTGCTTCCTATTAACAGTATTACGTCTATTTCATGTATGATTTTGTCACAAACGGGAAGAAGCCAGTTGCAAGAAGGAATGCTAGCTGCTGAACTGGAACAACCAGAGGATGGGAAGCGCGACACATCCTTCTTCCACGGGGTATTGTGGAGGCAATTTGAAACTGTACTTGCCCTACACGATAACTTGCGGTGTTTAGTTAATGAACAAATCATCAGTTATCCTTCCCAGCTCTGGAACAGGGTGTGCGCTAAACTCCGGTCATTAAATTTTTAACGAATTTTTCAAACGAACCTTTTGCTAAATTTCCGTAGAATCGTTCAACTTCGTTGAAAAAATAATAGTTGTCTACACATTATCATTTTCAGTGGTGTGTCTTAGATCAGTGGTAGGGTTTTATACCATGTTCAAGTCAAACTGGAGACTTTTAAAGGAAATTGAGCGCTATTGAATTCGAAATGAGCATCTTTTAGATAAAAACGATTGTTTTCCAATTTGAGCAAATTGTTCTTTAGAAAGATAAAGATAAATCTTCGATTTGAATAATTAACTAAGACTTCCTTGAAAACTTATTTTATAATTCGTTTGCTTCTAAACGGGAATTGCCGTTGTTGTTCTGTTGTTGACAACAGAACATAATTCGTTTTGTTTTTTAGCTATAAAAATGGTATTGAGACTATTTTAAGGTGCAAAATAACAGCAATTTTTTGGTGAGCTCTAAGAGAAGATCGCCATGATTTTATCCAGGTGCTAATTTCACTTTACCAATAGCAAAAATTCCGTTTGGATGGGGTTCCGCAATAAAAAAAAACTCCGTAATGGTAAAACAATGGTGAAACAGAATCGACATATCTTCAATTCTTAGCTTCAACTAAGCAGCACTTACACTATCAACCAAATGGAAACCTCAGACGAGCGCATGGAGCGATCTCATTTTTGAACCACATTAAAAATGTCTGATTTACCGCAATTTAGAATAAGCTCAACCAGTTATTGCCCCTTTGACAAATGAAACCTTCAAAACATTTCACTGATTTTTTTGGAACAGGAGAATTATAATTTTTCAAGGAAAATCTCTCTAGTCTCTGTAAGCCGAAGGTTTTATTTAACCTTTTTAGAAAATGTCTGGTTAAATCTGGAAAGCGATCGTTATGATATTCAAGGTGTTCAGCTCGATTCTAAGATTGCCCAATTTACGTGAAAATTTTATAGTACGATTCCGATTCCACCCCTTTCCTAAATTTAACTGAGATCCACAGTGGCTGTCTGCCAAAGGTGAAAGCCATTTAACCACAAAGGAATTGCAGGACCGTTCAGAGAGTGAGCTCACGTAAATCACCCCTACCGTTTCGGCAAGTGAGTCCGGCAGCCTAAACGAGTGCATGGCTCAATTTCAACGCATAACGAGAAAAACGATTATGGTTTCCCTGGGTTTGCAGTGACTGGAAGATTTTACAAATCTGACGTAGTAAAAGTTTTATGTTCGCTTGAATTTTTCAAACAATTTAGGGACACGCCGCATCAGATAAGCCGCCTATGATGAAGTCTAGAAATGTCTAAACAAGGAAAGAAGATGTTGGCCGGACCAAAGCAAACCATTCCAGGCATTATTAAAGGATTATAGACCAAAGCGGTGTTGCGAGCCAGTTCCATGTGCTCGTATAATCTAATTTCTAACGACTGTAAAAACCCTCACAGAATCCATTGCTAGCAAATGGACATTATGGAAAGGCAGTTAATCCAAATGCCACGTCTTGCAACATAATCGGTATCTCCGTTGCTATTTTTGCGAACGATTTTAACGTTGGCATCGTGAAGAGAACTTTATCTTGTCAGATAAAATCGGGCCCACTTAAACCAGGAGGATACCCAAAGGAAATTTTAAACAAAATTTCGGCAATTAAAAAAAAAACTCTGCATGTGGTTGGGTATGTTTTTGTAGCTACATCACCAACCTTGGGTGCATTGGGATTTCAGATAATATTAACGAAGCCACAACCGAAGCCGAAGACGCGGTATTGCAGCTTATTCACAGTGGCGGATGATTGTTCTCGTAAATGCGACAGATCGAGCTGCTGACATTGCCGTAAGACTAAGAGTTCTGATTGACAGAAAGTTATTTTAATTTCAAGTCACTGGAACTGAATGCCTGTTCGACACGGAGATGGATGTCATTTCAGCGTGGGAAAACAGTTTGGTCACCTCAATATTTATTTATCTAAACCACCATAAAAGTATACTGCCCTCATTGTTGAGAATTGAGTCAAATTGTATTACAATTTGCTGTGAAAATCGTTGAAAGCACGCCAACTAATCACCAAAATCAAATCTCTCTATGAAAATCGTAGACGGCACTTCTATAGAATCGGACAAATTGACAATCACCTTTATAAGAGTAATTAATTTTATTAGTGCAACCTCGTTTAGCAGAGAAGGCAGATTTGTTTTGTGTGAAATGTGCAGCCACTTATTTCTGAACCGATAGTTTTTAAGGAAGCGAATTTCAAAGCGTATTCGCAGCATGAGTTCGACAGGGTTCATGAAGCTGAATGAGTTTAAATCAAGTGTTATTCGCATCTGTGTCTTTTGCCCCCACTCCCAGCTTTGTTAGATGGAGGTGGAAGATCAAAATAGGAAGTAGAAGTAGCTTCACAGAAGCTTCATAGCATAGAGTAACGACAAAGAAAAAGGAAAAAGGTGGTTTTAGTTTTAGCCTGCCGGGATTGCAACACATACTTTTTCTATGGGATATTGTAGGCACAATTTTTAGGCATATTTTGTCTATACGATGAATTGTGGTGATCATCTGGTAGCCAAGTCACAGCTACGCTCCCAAATTTGGCATCAATTCACTGATCCCGGAGAGACAAAACTCTAGAATAGCCTAATTGAGATCCGAATCTAAAACCTTCGGTAGCATGCTACACCAGTTCTTCCTCGAACCGCGCAGTCACGCACCCCGTTGCAGGTATTAACCTTGCACTCACAAGGGAACTGTCTCAACGGTACGCCGGAACGGCAAGAACGAGTACTATAGGGAGAATCCCCGTCCTCCAAATAGTAACAGAACATATTTTCTTTTTGCCGAATACTTGAGGCAAGCGAGTACGAGGGTGTAATGGTTAAGGGTACGCAGAGCGAGCTCTTCACGGCAGCGCAAGATCGAGGTGTTGTGGACAGGGTGGCGCAGTGATAGAGGGTACGCCTCACGTTCGTGAGGTCTAGGTTTTGGTTCCCATGCTGCGCCGCGTTTTTGCACATTTACCATAGTATCGGATTTCCATAGAGATTTCCATATATGAACTTGTTTTTGGAGTTTGCTACGATAAGATGTTTTTATTACTTATTATTTGTCGACGTCTCGTATTTCACCAACAATGTCCGAAATATGCCAAATGCGATTTTGTATGATACTTTTACTCCAATAAATTTTTCTCATTGTCAGTGTAAGAAATTTTGACACAGGAACAACATGAAACAGCGGCAGAAAGCTAGGAAAATGCTTCAAATGCAATTTATTAGTGTCGGTGAGGTGAGTGCCACCAGTGTACTCACAGTGTAGGAGTGCACCACATGATCTTCTACTTGACCTACCACCTCGATCAATATTCTCGCCTCTGTTATGCTTACAAAGTCACGCGGTCATAACAGACTGCTGCCGCCAACACTGACTTTACAATGTCCGTTGAGTGGTCATTCACCTACTGACACTGAAGTGCGAATCTCCACTGGATGCTCTCCCTTCGAGAGACGAAATGAAGCTGGCGGAAAGGATAGCAGGTATCCTGCAGGATTTCGAACTGCGGCAGCTGGAGATAGACGAAGTGGAGAAGCTGGAGGTAGTGGAAGAAGAGGACCAAGAGTTCCAACCAGAAGAGGATTGTGCCGGAGTCACGACACCACTAACCAGCAAAGGCACTATCACGTTTTCGGGAGGACAGATCGTTTCGGAGGAATAGGCTTGGCTGTACTAGAATTGTTATACTACACAAGTTTGAGAACTGGGGAAAGTGGACTGTATCGCGATTTCCGGCTTGAGCTGCAGCGGAGTACCACTGGGCAGGAACTGTGAAGCCAAAAACAACTTCAGATATGGAAATCACTTTGGAAATCCGATACTATGGTAAAAGTGCAAAAACGCGACGCATCAAGGGAACCGAACCCTAGACCTCACGAACACGAGGCGTGCCCTCTACCCCACCCAGTCTACGGCACGGGGATCTTGCGCTGCCGTGAAGAGCTCGCTCTGCGTACCCTTAACCATTACACCCTCGTACTCGTTTGCCTCAAGGATTCGGCAAAAACAAAACATGTTCTGTTACTATTTGGAGGACGGGGATTCTCCCTATAGTGCTCGTTCTTGCCGTTCCGGCATACCGTTCAGACAGTTCACTTGTCAGTGGATACCCGTCTCGGCACGAAGACACATGTGTCTAGTTAGACCAGAAATGGCCTATATCAGCTGATCATTAGTATAGAACATCAGTGGTGCTGCATAAAACTCTAATTGCTTTAGCATTAAGAATACAAATATTCTTACTTGCTTTATAAATAAAACAAATTAGATTTTGGAAAAAGTGTAGCATAATACCTGATAAAGAACTTATTTTAATGCGTTACCTACGCCGATAGTAAATTTTCTATTGTGACATGTTTCCAAAGGATGCATACACTGTTTGAGTGGTCGCAAACTCTTATTATTTTTTACAATACAACTATATTATTTATTTCAAATAGTTCGTAATTAAAAGTTTCCTATGTTAGACACTGAGGTTTCGCGTGCATTCAGCGTTCGTGTACACCGGGTGAACGCTCGAAGCGTAGTTACTTGGGATTCTACGCAAAAAATATAGATTTTTTTAGTGAAATCTTCTCCTGAAACGACACTCTAACCTGCAATTTTGAGAGCCTAAAACAGCTTTCAAAACTTTGAACAACGCGGGCCTAAAATTTGGCCCGAGTCGTGGGGTTGTTTGACCAGGCCTTTCGCAAATAGAAGAGAAATGACCTGTTGTTGTCAATTTTTAGTCTTTTGGATCATGTAACTGATTTTACTGTTTTGGTTACGCATAGCAAAAATTACTTTGTAGTTATTTGTTCATGTTTATTTTCATTTGGTTTCTTAGTAATTTCACACGTAGGGTCACATTCCACGTCTTATAAATAATAAGAAAATAAATAAACGATCTCTGCGATGCATTGTCAGACCTGGTGAGGGATCTCGCGACTTCAAGTGTCTGCTCGAATGACGCATTTTCATAAAATCGGAAAAAACGTACCGACGCAAAGAATCCGCCTCCTCCAGTGGGTGCGAGACCGAGCTGCACCTCGACGTGCTGATTCTGAGCCACATGCTGAACGACCAACGGCGCCGGTAGGACCGTTGTTCCACAAGTACGATCGCCTTGAGCTGTCGACGTGACCTTCTGTCGTTGGGCGGTCTGACGCTGACTGAGAAGATTGTTCGGAGCACCTACTGGGAGCACCATCAGCTCGCCTCCCCTGTAACAGCCGAGCTAAATTATGTTGTTTCGTTGCTGAAGCATAGCGAAAACCGTAGCGGCAATGCGTTGGATTCAGAAGCAGACGTTTTGAAAACATCCTGTGAGGAAGCATCCAAGGAGGGCAAAAAATCACACTGAACTATGGTAGAAAGAAGAAAAATGCAGAAATAAGAAAAACTGTGTACAGGGAAGAAACATGAAGACATCATCAATGGGACAAAACAGAAATAAAGAAAGAGGGAAAGAACAGATTTCAAAAGGTGTTAAGGTTCGAAGCATGCTAAATTCTAAATCAGTGTTTTCGGAAACGGTAGTTCTCTTCGGCGATCACCTTTACGTTTACTCACTCATTTATAGCTATTGTTTCCGCTCTTTCTTGTATTTTCCTTAAAAATATTACGCTGTGTTGTGAAATGGTGTTGAGATCGGACAGTATTGTGAACATTTCCAACATTTCCGGGCTCTGAAGAAGGCGATGGCGTCGAGACGTAAGCCGAAATAAACCGTGCTACAATCGTGATCAACAGCTCGAAGAACACGTCGTATTTGCCTGAATCACTCTTTTATTTTGGGGTGTGTCAAACCACGCGTTTTCACAAGCAGTTAGCATCCAAGGGCTTCATTTTACTATGAAATATAAGCAACTAGGAAAGAGAAATAAAGCTAACAGTTTCAACAGCACCAGTGTATACCAAGTAGGAACCCCAACTTCATCAGAAAATCAAGAGAGATGGAAAAGGGAAAATGTAGTAGCAAATATTACAATTTCAAGATTGTGAAGTCCAACAAGCTCCTTTGTTCACTTATTCTCAGACACCGTTCACATGCAGAACCTGCTTTTTCAAATAACTCTCAGTTTTTAAAGAGGTTCTGAACTTTAGTACGACTAAGCATGGTTTAATAAGAATAGTTTCCTTAAAGGTTTTTTTTTGCACTTAAAACTAAGAGTGGAGGGTAACAAATACTTTTTTTTGGAAGGCTTATATCATTTTCGCTAAGCGTCACGGTATAAACTCGCTTTCTATACGAACTACAATACCGGACATAAGTTCACATTTCATATTTGCTACTCTGAATTTGGTTAACTAATAGGCGCTCCATATTTGATTGGCTAGCGCCTCCCTCCTTGCACTCAGTAGCGTAAACTTTTCATCAAAGTGCTCTGGCTCTTCCGTTTCTCCAAGTGAATTTGTGGTGACATTAGCACAATATTTGAGAACATTAGCTTTGCCACCTACCATCGACTTCTATTTCAACATATCCTAATCTCAATGATCGCTACGCAGACTCATGAATGTGCGGTGCGTTCAACAGCGGACAGACGAATTTCCTAACGTTTTGTTCAATTTGCGCGAAATAAATGCAAGGGTCCACAAACATTTACACAAGGTAGGTGATAGTTAACAAAGGGCTCATCTAGGACAGTCGGAAAAGGCGCCAATTCACGCACACACCCGAATCCATGCATGGTTCGGTGATTTTCGCCCACGTCAATCAAGCCTTCCAACCCTCCGGGGTAGGCGAATCGGCACCCAAAGGAGAAAACACTGATTTGACCATCGGCTTGCCACCTAAAGTCGTTGTATAGGCCAAATTTGCATTCAAATTGTCTTCTCCATGTGCCGTATAAATAAAATGCGTGGGGCATCCAAAAGAGGGAGCGATCGTCCTTTATCCTTTATTCCTCAAGTTATAGTTGTTGATAAGCAGACGACATTACCACACTGACCTTACAGAGCTTGAAACTACATACCTCAATAAGATCTTGAAAGTCTTAAAAAAAGATGATGCAAGCTAAGCCAAGAATCACGCCATGGTCCCTCGTGGAGACATATCACAGCCATTTGAAGTCATCATTAGAATAGCTGCTCGGCATTGACAGTCACTTGAACTAAACTGCTGACTGTTATAAATCCTCGAATCATCAGGAATTTTATCAGTTTATCAAAGCTCAGCCGCCTTAGCGGTGGGTCGCACCACTGGTTTGGGATACTCCTTTCCATTTCCCCACCTTTCCAGTAATTCTCCCGAAAAGAAAGAACAAAGTGACTCATCGATAACTTTTAACGTAATACGAAACCTGCCTACCAAACGGGTTACTCACGCTACTGCTGCTTTAGAAGGCAAACTGTATAAAAAAGTCAAAAAATTTTCGATAAAAAATCGATAATCCTTGTTCGGTAGATCAGTCTTACTTACTCTGACGCCTCATCGGGCATGAAACTTCGTTGCCTCCCCCTTCAAGCAGCGAGCTCTGGAGAGAAAAGGGAGAAATCGATTGTCAATACTGTCCAATCGATACTGCATACTGTTCCAAAGTCTGCCTGTTGTTCACTGCAACCAAGTGATTCCCACCTTCAAAGGTTGGCTTTGGCAGCTATCAAAAACACCAAAAACACTGAAGCTCTGTCTGCAAGCATCGTTCGGTTGAAATGGACGGCATTCGAACAAATGCAGAAATGGATCGAAGGATACACGGGCGGATTAGCTCTTTGATGCATTCCAGGACGTAATGCCTTTCTTCTTGCAAAGCGTCCCTGCTTCGAAAAAATTCCGTCTATCTCCTCATTTGAGCCGCTATCCTTTGCGTTACTTTGCCAGAAGGTACTATTGTGGCTTTATTTGTTGCTGCAGCTGAGCCATCATAGAATATGTGTAACCTAAGGCACTTCTGAAAACGAAACACTGTCTAAATTATCTAAACGTGGATTTATTTACATTTTGGATAGACTCCGCTAAGATGTTTCTGTGTAGCCGGATACAAATTTTGCTGAAAGGACGGAGAGACAAGAAGTTACATGGGAAAGACAGAAAGAATGTGACTATTGTGCCTTCCACGGCTTTTCCAATCCTGGTGGATTATCCGTGTGGTATTGTATGTGCATGTATTCCCGCGAGTTCCATTACGAAAGCTGCACCGACGTTTGCGCCGAAGCCTGACGAGAACCTCTTTGCAACATCCTCCTTCGGAGGAGCTAATTAAGTGGATCCTAAAGTGAAGGCGAACTAGCGTTTCATTCCGTTGAAGAGAACATAAAAAGCTTCTAAATGCAGCTATAATTTGTGAACAACGACCAAAAGGAAGTAGCCATTCGGCTCGCTGCGCTGTAGTTTATAAATCGTGAAGGCTTGAAGAAGCATTTAGGCTAAATTTAGCATCGGCTGCACAGCACGCGTGCAGCTAAACGTATAAAAAAGTTTTGTGCTGGATTCAAAAAAGTTTAGAAAATTATAGAAAAATTCGAAACAATTTGAGCAAATGTTGTATACTTACCTACTTTGATACTTTGATGGTCCTTTGTCGGCTGGAGGTCTTCTCAGCGGGGACCACAACTCTTCCAGACCGCTCGATCTCTGGCTGCTTGCATCCAGTGAGGCAGACTCCGCTCTCTGAAAGATCTTGAGAATGAGTCTGCCCATCGCGTTGGCGGTCGTCCCAGTGGTCTCTTATGGTCTCTCGGGAGCCATTCTGTGACACGGAGACTCCATCTATCGTCCTTTCGTCGAAGCAGGTGTCCGGCCCAGCGATATTTGGACTTCTTCATGTACTGCAGCGGGTCTGCTAATTGCGACTTCTCCCGTAGCTCCAAGCTTCGTAGGCCTTCCTGCCATTGCTGACGAAGGCTTGTCCTTAGAAGACATCTCTCCAGTGCACGATGCGTAGTTTGTATCGCTCTGGCGATTGTCTTGTTGTCGGGCCAGGTTTCCGTCGCGTAACACATCGCAGGCAGTACAGAGGCGTTGAATATCGAGGCCCTGAGGCCGGGATCCTTGACCTGATCGGTGACTTCGCGAATCGAACTGAAGGCTGCCCATGCTGCGCGTCTCCTGCGGGCGATTTCAGGAGCGAGGTCGTTATCCATGTTCAGCTCTCTTTCCAGATAGACGTAGGAGTCGACCTGTTGCAGAGCGACTCCATTTAACCTTACGAGTCCCGTGTCACACCACTGGTTGACCATAAATTGTGTTTTGGACATATTCATGTCCAATCCAATCTTCATACCTGCCACATTGAGCTCGTTCAGCATTTCCTCGACTTCTGCCGTGCTGGTAGAGATGAGAACAATATCGTCGGCGAAGCGAAGGTTGCTGATCCGTTTACCGTCGACAAGGTAGCCTTTATCGTCCCAGTTCAAGTCTTTCATGGCATCCTGGAGTGCCGCTGTGAATAGCTTGGGAGAAATCGTGTCTCCCTGCCGTACTCCTTTCCCGATAGGAATTTTAAGCTTTCGATCGAACAGCTGGATGGTAGTCGATGTGTTCGAGAAGCATTCGTCGAGAAGTCGGATGTAGGGCGATGGTATACCAGCGTGCACAAGGGCGTTCAGAATGGCGTTGATTTCCACAGAGTCGAACGCTTTCCGATAATCCACGAAGACAAGGACAAGTGGGAGGTGGTATTCGCGGCTCCTCTCGATGAGCTGTGAGACAGTCTGAATATGGTCCATGCAGGAGAAATCCTTGCGAAACCCTGCTTGCTCCACTGGCTGATATTCATCCAAGCAACGCTCCATGCGGTTAAGCAGTATCTTGGTGAAGATCTTGTACACAACCGAGAGAAGACTGATGGGTCGATAGTTGTTGATATCCTCCTGCTGACCTTTTTTGAAGATTAAAACTGTTTTCGACTCCTTGCATGAGTCCGGAATCCTACCAAGTCGAAGGTAGTGGTTGAAGTGCTTGGCAAGAAGTGAGCAGACGGCACTGCCACCCGCACGAAGGAGATCAGCAGAAATGCCGTCCGGTCAGGGAGCAGTGCCCGGCTTCATCCTTCTGATAGCATGAGCAACCTCTGATTCCAGAATGGGAGGTACTTCCTCAGCTGGTGGCATCAAGCATTTCGGGACAGTGATGGAAGAACGGAACAGATCTGTGTAGAATTCTTGAACGATGGCTTCCATCGCTCTTCGAGACGTTTGCGTTGTTCCATCCTTATCCACAAGGGCTGACATTATTGTCTTCTGATCGCAGAGATCTCGTTTGCAGCGCTTTATGCTTGAACCTTTCCCAACCGCTTCTAACAGCTTCAATCTTCTGTAGGCTTGAATGGACTCCTTCACTGCAATTCGACAGGCCTTCGAGATGGTGACTTTTTCCAGATGGGAAGCATTAGGATCCAGTTTAACAGCTCTTCTTTGCTCCAAGAGTTTAATCGCATGTGCGTTGAGTCTTGAAGCAGACGGCGATGTGGCTTCGCAAGAGCTGCTAGCACATTTCACAGTCCTTTGGAGAGAAGGTCGTAGTCTTCCGATGGATCTTCAAGAAGATTCCAATCATACGAATTTATCGCATATTCCAACTCCTCAGACTTGTATGTGGGGATCCTCACCGGTCCCGGTTTATGGGTGTCACGCTTGAACATCCTCTTTTTGAGAGTCAGCTTCGCACGGACAAGACGGTGACCCGAGCCGGTGTCAAATGAAGGTAGCACGGAGACGTCGAACAGACTCCAGCGTCTGTTCGTAAGAACATGGTCGATCTCCGAACGTGTTTCTCTATTTGGGCTTTCCCAGGTCCATCGTCGGTTTGAAGGTTTCTTAAACATAGAATTTCCATGGTAGAGACGGCACGCGGATAGGAAGTCTATCAGGCGCTCTCCGTTTTCGTTCCTTGAGGAAGTTCCATGTGGTCCTAGCCTCCATTCGTCGTGATCATTCGTACCGACGATAGCGTTGAAGTCACCAACGACAACTTTGTAGTAGCTCTTCTCGTCGTTGACAGTCCTTTCGAACAGCTTGTAGAATTCCTCCTTTTCTTCATCTGTGGCCGCAGATGTTGGAGCATATCCATTTATGATGGAGATGGTTCCTTGATCTTTGGTTTCCAGACGAAGAACAGCTACTCGCGGACTGATGATCTTGCAAGAGTCTACTAGGTGGTGCACTGTCGAATTGACGAGAAATCCAACTCCGCCAATATTCTTTCTGTCCACCTTTGCTCCGATAATGAGAAGCTCGTTGTGGTCGGTCCTTTTTATGGTTTCCGTTCTGCCTTTCGTTTCCTGCAGGGCGATAACGTCGTATTTGAATGTTGTATAACAGAACTAAAAAAAAGAACACACAGGCGATAAAGGAAAGCTTCACTACATAGTTTTTGTTTATGACAGCAAGCGAAGTGTTCTTGGAGATATGCTTTACCAGCGCGTCTCAGCCGCAAAATAGGGATTTCTATAGGGATAATCAGCGTTTCGAGTTCACCGCTAAGTCTGCCACCAGTTCATCCACAACCCCTGGCGACATACAAGGTGCACATTAATTATGGGGATCAGATAATCAGTGTCATAGTAACGCAAACTATTCAAAACGGAGATAAACACTTTGTGATCTTTACTAACGTCGTCGACAATCAAAAGACACAGTCTTCATTCGAAGTGCTCTCTTCATGAGCGCATGCAGCTTCTCAGACGAGTTACGAAGGCGTCGCAGGTGGCACGCAGATAGTCCTCATCGAGATCATTCCACACGTTGTTGTGTCTTGTCGATGAGATCTTGTGCCCTTAAACTGACGAGACGGAAAAGTCAAGTGGGTCCAGATCTGGTGAACTTGGTGGCCATTTTTCACGGGCGATGAAATCTGCAAACATCACTGCTGGACGACACTCGACTTGTCTGCAGGAGCCGAGTCTTGCTGAAAGCACCAGTGCTTGTCTCCGAAGTGAGAAATAGACCTTGGCTTCAAAACATTTTCTAGGATCGATTTCAGATATATTTACTCATTGATCTTCACTCCAGCATCGACAAACACCAGTGGCGTCTTCCCATCTGAGGTTATCGCACCCCAATCCATAACAGAGCTTGGATGTGCAGTCTTCCCGATGACTTTTCCTCCAGAAATAACCTGCTTTCTACATGCTGCAAGGATCCAGTTGTTTTGTGGATGCACAATAGATACTTCTTCTTCTTCTTCTTCTTCTTGTCCCGCGCAGTCGCAAGATCCGCTATTCTTATGATTCGTTGCCGCCTCATCCTATCAAAGGCGTCGTCTGGCGTGGCGCCGATTTCAGCGAGATCTCTCTTGATGACGTCCTTTCACCTTTTCCTTGGGGTTCTTCTCGAACGCTTTCCGGGTGCTTCAAAATTTAGGGCCAACCTGATGGGGTGATCCTCTGGTCTTCTAAGGATGTGCCCGTACCACCTCAGGTGCTGCTCCCTTTCTTCAACTGGATCGGGGCTGTCTTCATCACTGCACTAACATCTTCATTTCGCACCCTGTCCCGACAGGTCCATCCACAAGCCCACCTGATCATCCTCATTTCTGCCGCGTGCAGCTGCCGCTCCTGCGCTTTACCTAGGGCATAGCACACACTACCGTAAAGGAGAGCAGGCCTCACTACTGCTCTATATAGCTTGCCTTTGAGTGTCCTGGAGTACAATAGAAACTATTGTAAAAAATTTCTCGTCACAGGAAGCGATGCTCCGGTGCGTGCGATCTGCGAAGTGCATCAAAAGTCTCCTGCATCTCTTCATCCGCACGTTCTTCATTTTGGGAGAGAGGATATGTACCGTCTGTTGTCGGTGAGAACGAAGTCCTAGCTTCTTTCTGACAATGTTTCTCACAGAGGTAGCCTAGATGCCTTCTTCTCTCGTCGCATTCCTCATTCAGCGGAGATGAATTTTACTAACGAATCTTTTCATGGTATCAGACGTTGCAACAGAAGCCTTTCCACCTCCTCCTTTCCTGTTCAGTGTACATTCGAGCTCCTCGAACCGTTCAATTATTTTTCGGACCAATCGCTGGAAAACAGATAGAAGACGAGCAATTTTATTTGACTCGTGACCTTCCTGGTGCGGATCGATGATGGCGGCACGCTTCCGATGAGCTTCAACCATAGTTTAGAATGCAAAGAACGCACACAAAGCTTTTCATGTTGCATAGTATAAACAATTCACAAAATAATAGCACTTAAATTTTCAGAAAAAAAATTAGCTCCTGGTTCAAATTCGCAAGTTTTCGCCGAGACCCATAATTAATGCGCACCCTGTAATGTGTATACCATTTCACGTCTGAATGGACATTGGGTCTAAATAAGCACAACGCTTTTGAAATCTAACTGAATTCAAAACAAGTGCCTTTTACATCAAACTAGACACTCTCCAAAAAAGTGAGAATAATGTTTTGTTCAAGGGAAATATTGCAAAAAATTGACTTCCCTTCGACGGCTTAATTCTCTTGCCCAATAAGTAAACACAATCTTTGAAATTTTACAAATTTATGATTTTTCATAGAAAAATTCTAAGTTTAGAGCTTGTTTTAAAGGCAAGGAGCACAACCATTTTGCGTGCTTAAAGTAGAGATTGCTTGCGCAATGCCTCCTCAAACACGTCCGATTTTTATTCGATTGATGGTAGAATTTTTGTTTAAATGGCGCTTCATGCTTACAAATAATACAACAAAAACAACTGCGAAGAACAGACATATCCTCACTCTGATGCTTCGGGTAAGCACCACTTATATTATCAATCAAAAAAAAAATCGTAAGAAGCGAGCGCATGCTACGATCGAGCGATAATCGAGCGCATGCTGCAATCTCTTCTTTCAATGCGCTGAATGATTGCTGCCTTGTAATGCTTAATTTGATATTTTTCCTCAAACAATTAAATTACTATACAATTATTACATCATTAAGACGGCTGAACCAAAAAAATCAAAGAAAGGTATACAAATTCTTAATCGAGCAAAAGATTATTCTAATCATCTTGAATGCAAGCAGTTAGCATCCAAGGTTCTATGCATCTTGAGGAGTCTGTGAGATGATCGTTCTGATTTATTTTTATTTGAAAGAATTTCACTTTGATTCCAAAAGTTTGCTTAGAAGAGTGTTTTACTTGACTCGAAAGGTGTCCAATTTGACGTGAACATGTTATGTAAAGTTTAGGACATTAAAGGTGAAACGACAGCGTCAATAAATTTCTTGCTGCGATGCGCCACGCATTCTACTTTTAAGAATCTTCTAGAGGAAAGTTTGAATGCCTATTTCACTTACACGATGACGTTCGGTGCCCAGCCACAGGCAACTGATTTATCCTTCCAGACATGACTGGGACCAATTCACTGAAACCGGGAAGATTTTGGCTTGGTTAGCCTGTGCGGTCAATCCAAACCAGAGGCCTCGATTCAGGGTGCCGGCGAAGGTGAACGCGTCCTCCGACTGACACCCACCAACAAGGACATACACATATAATAAAGGCTGGCGTCTTTTTTTCGGTTTTATGATGACCAAACGCAGCGGCCCCTGACGGGCTTACATTTCCGTCTCTACTAATGGTTAATCGATTGAGGTACAATTTACGTGGATTGAGGATAAAAGAATGAAGGACGGCGTTACTCAACTCTTTTCGGGATGCGCCACGAAATATGTACTTTTACGGGATGTCGCGGAGGCCACCTGAATGCGCATTTGGCCTTGCAATGGCTTGCGGTGGTCAGCCGATGAACAAGTCAGGGCTTTATCCTTCCCGGTCAACATTGGCACCAATTCATCGATTCCGAAGGGATGGAAGGCATGGTTGGCCTGGGCCGAAAATCCGAAGCAAGAACCTTAGATTGGAGTTACACGACAGCCGGTATCTCCTCCAACTGCACTACACGCTCCCCTTGCCGGTGAATAAGATTCACTATTCGTAGTAGGTAAACAAGTTAACAATATCAATTGGCTGACATTATCATTATCAAATATTTTTTCTTTTCTGTTCGAAATTTACGGTATGATGTGAGCGGATCACGTAAATACATTGATTGACCTTAGCCTGTGCTCTACAAAATGTAGACTAAGTGTCGCACTATCGACTCGTTTGGATGGATGTTATGGGGGGACGTGCGTTCTACCCCCTCGTCCCCCTGGCCCGCCCACCCCCTAACCCCATGGGCTTGCTCGAGAGTCCAGTGGCTGCCTTGCGAGATAGTGGAGACGCAGATGTTTGCCATGCCTCAGGCAGGGTGGGGGTAGAACGCCACTCCGCCGAGGTTATGGTATTGGGCAATTGCATGTCGAGACTGTTTCCACGACATTACACAGCAGTGGGGTGCACGGCGCATACTGAGCTTATTGATTTCTGCCTTTCTCTTACAACGTAGAGCATTAAATTCTTTGTGAGATATTAGGAAACTATAATACAGAGTATTTACTATGCTAAGCTTCAGATCCTCTCATTTTTCGTAAACAAATGGATTCGTATTACCATTTGTTTTGATTTTGCTGAGGAAAAGGGAAGAGTTGTGAAAAACCCTAACATCCATGCCTCAAAAAAAAACTGCACTTTTAACATATCAAAAAAATTAATAAATTAAGGATAAAGGATAAAGGATGAAGGACGGCGTTACTCAATCCCTTCTGGGATGCGCCAGCGCATTCTACTTGTACGAGATGTCGTGGAGGCGACATGAATGCGTATTTGGCCATACAATGACTTGCGGTGGCCAGCCGATGAACAAAACGGCGCTTTATCCTTCCCAGACAAGTCTGGTACCAATTCACCGACCCCGGAGGCATGGAAGGCTTGGTTGACCTGAGCGGGAAATCCGAAGCAAGAACCTTAGATTGCAGTTACACGACAGCCGGTATCTCCTCCAACTGCACTACACGCAATTATTTTAATTTAAAATTAATAATTTATAATTTAAAAATTTTCAAACAATGTTTTCTGAAAATATGCAACTCTTCCCTTGAGAGCACGGCTTATCGAACGGGACCTAAGCCATTGTAGTTTGAAGTGTGTCTACCAACGCTGGCAAACCTCATCTCTTACCTACATAGTACATAAAATTATACATAACGCTCGACAACGTTCTTCAAGTGTTAGCAGCACCAGCTCGAATAAAAATGAAACATGCTATCAACGGGAGCGGAAGAACAGAACCAGTGAAAGATATCCTATCCAACATGTAATAGAAATTCGATTCACATTCATGTGCAGCTGCCTGGCCTGATAGAGCATGGCGAAGGGCGGTTGGATGGAAGTGAATGTCAAGTTCAGATTCAGTCAATTTAATCCGTTCGAAAAACGGGGAAATTTAATTTTGGCGGAGGAACACCTACATACATACATACAACACAACAGAGTTGCAAACATGAGTATGAGTTGAAGATTACTCCTATCGTGTTGCACGTTGTTGTTAGCGACGACTTATTTAGAAGGAATTAGCAAGGCACTTCCGTGCGCTTGCAACCATCTGAACTTGAAAAAAGAGCAAACCTTCACTGATCTATGATGCGACATATAACACTTATGTATGTATGGTGTGAAAAACATTTATTTAAGATTGCACATCAGTTTTCATTTTTAGACATCTAGCTAGCATTGATAACCAGGAGGGAATAAAGTGAAACAATGAAAATGAGAGCAAATAATGTTCCGAAATTTATCACCCACCCCTTCCAAATTTATGAAAGGAAATGGGAAATGGTGAGCATCAGACGTTTAGCACAGTAAATTTCCTATATAGTCCCTTCTTACTGCTCCAGGAACTCTTATACCTTCAAAGCTATAAAAGATAGGCGGCAATCGATATATCATTAGTGTGCGCCACGCGCCCCATACCTGTGTGATATCATGGATGCACTGTCTATGAGCTATTGGCTCACACAATTATTTCTTTCTGCTAGGAGGGTCTAGTACAGTAATTTCATATTCAAGAGCAATTGAAATCATTGCTGGCGTTCTGAGGATGCAAACCCTTTCATCGATTCATGGTGCGCTCAAGTTCGTCTCCTCATAGACTTCTTAGCCAAGCAGTTTTTAAACTTTTTGTTCTTTTTTCACCTGTTCGGCTCGTATTTCGCTCTGGTATTATTCCATATTTTAATTGCCCAAAAAGGCTCCTAATTAGGTTCCACATGTATTACGTTTTCTGCACAGTATCTACATATGTAAATTCTTTCGTACAGCGAACCACAAAATTCTTTTGTTTCGCAGTACGAAATGGTTTGAACGTCTTCCTCCAGCTCTGGCTCAGTGCCAAACGTCCTCACAATTCAAGACTGCGTTAAAGAAAATAGACATTCTATCTGCTATTGGTGTCCCTGATATGTGTTAGCTAGTATATTTCCGTAGAGGAGCATTCCGAGTTCTATGCCTCTGTTCATTTTCGGTTTTTTTTTTACTTTATTCAAGGCGTCAAGCAGCTAGGCAAATTGCTGGGCAATTAGAGTAAATAAATTTGATGTTCCCTCCTAACGTAAACAGTATATGCTATGCTCTTGAAACCCATCAACTCAACCTATGACTGGATACACCTCTTAGGAGTATGTTATACTTCGGCGACGGTGTTGTCGGCGACGTCGGCAGCAGTGTTACACGGGTTGCTACGCAGTGCGTAGCAGCCCACGCAACACAGCGTCGCCAACGCGTCGCCGAAGGATAACACAGGCCTTAAGGCCGCCACAGACTTCTACGGCGCCGCTGGCGGCGCCGCTGGAGGCGAGCTCTGCGTCTCTGCCCTATGGTTAAGCATAGGGCAGCGGCGCCGCAGAAGTCTGTGGCGGCCTTTAAGCTCAGCCCGGCTGCCAGGCAAGCTTAGCAGTTTTAGCTATGCTTCGTTCTTTCGCTGGTCAGCTCCCAAGAGCCTTATCAGGAGAGGGCACCACCAATATCTTATCCTTTGGTGTTGGCTGTCAGCTTATGGATGTCTCACATTGTCACACTTTTGTTACTGGAAAAAATGCATATGCTTAATGTTCTCTTTAGTCCTTTATCGTGATCAGTCCCAGCATTTCCCTCCTACACTGCCGCCGTTTGGCTACAAAATTTTCGTTGTAAGCGAACGCTCGGAATGAGTGTTCTTCAGTTTTATATTAGCTCTTTTCTAGTTTTTAGTTATTTCTGGGTCTTGAAGTGTCTACTGTTGAGTTTGTTTGAGTAAAGAGTTTTGCCTACTATTCGTTGATGTAATAGCGGCCCTTTTCGCGCATAAATAAATAAATAAATATGTAGAACTTACATATATATATATATATGTGGATCATGTGTATACATTGAAGCGTTTTTTTTTTTTTGTAAAAGAGGTGTTTCCAAAAAACAAAGTGTTTAGACCAGCGGGTAGACCGACTAAATCCGAATGAATTCCAAAAACCAAATACAATTAAAGTTTTAAAGTTTCACAAATATGCCTCACTTCTTCAGTAATCCAATGGAGTACCCTCATATACAATTCAGTACAATTCGCCCAGTCCTTAATCTTCATTCACTGTTACGCAGAATATACTTATAGGCCTTTAACAGTGATTAAAAAAACAACCGGACATCTCCGATGCAGCACTAGCAATTCGATTAAAACGTCTTCCAGCCAAAGATAATCCTTGAAGGAATCCCTATGTGAAGAATACTTCCCGGATGAATGTACTAGCTTACACCTCACTTCATTCCCATCCCTGTAACACGCTAAGGAGTCTTCTTGTTGACCTGAATGAAAAAATCAAATGAGAAGCTACCTCAGAACGTGTCAGGTAAAATCTTCGTAGCAACTTGCCCACACATCGATGTTTCACTCATGTAAGGCAAGTAATTCTTCCCGGCCACTCAACAAAAAAAAAACGAATGGGCGCTACATTGCCGGAAAGTTGGCGGCGTTGGCGAATATTCCCGGCTTGTAATACAAATATTTATTGCCTTCATTCAGGCGTTTTCGCCTCGCTCTTATTTTCTTTCTCATCTCATTTGACAAAATCCCTTCCTACGGTCTAGTGAACATCTTGAAATAATAAACGCAATAGAAAATTGTGGTAAACCAGAGCGCAAACATCGCAGTTTCGTCGTGTTTCGTTCAGGAAATGAAGCTGCGGACGAACAGCTTTGCTCGTTATGTGGCGCATAGAAGTGGAGAAATCCCCGAATAAAATAAACTTGGTTCCTAAGAATTTCTTTACAAATTACAGCAACGATGTCATCCATGAGGGAAATACTAGGATAGGAATCCTCACAGCGTAATCTCTGAAAGATGACTCTGTAAATTGATGACTCTGCCGAAATAATCGCTCCTATACCATGCTCAGCAAATTCCACGACGGAGCTAGTCTAGAGAATACAATAACGCTAATGCTTAGGCTATAGCCATGTCACGTGCGGAAAGTCGTCTACAAACCGAAATAGAATGTGCATCTTATCCTCTTCTCAAAGGATTTCAAAACAATAAAGTTTCCGACAGCTTTCCGCATCGTGAGAGCTCAAAAGTCCTGTTTGGCCATAGGGTACGACTTACAGAAAAAGAAGCCAATCCAAACGAATATTCGAATTACGGTAAAAGAAGGAAACAAGAATAGCCCAATTTTTGCCAAGGGGCGCAATATGACAGTCGAATTATCGAGTTTTCCATAACTGGGCATGAATAATATTAATGAGCATTAATGCTAAATTCATTCGGATAGTTTAGGCACGATGCATTCCACAACAAGAGTCCACTTTTAAACCTGCCGCAACATCATCCAGAGTCAGCCTGCACTTCTGCAAGGAATGGAGTAGAAAAGACAGATCAGCTCAGAACACCCACGATGTAGGTGGCCAATTCAATGCTTTGACAAGTAAGGAGAATCCATGCTCTCAGTTATTCTCAGTTAAAGCACGTTGAAAGCATCGAGCGTTAAGCAATGTCTAGAGATACCCCCGTATAGAGGAGCTCAGCCATATAATGGAAAAAACTAATTGAACTACAGTAAATCAAAGGGATTTTAAAACAATTACAGGTGGAAATAAGCTGATTTATAAATAGATTCCTATCCTAGTGCGTTCCAGATCTATATTAACAAGTGCAAGACCGAGAGTTCCAGATAGTAGGTCAAATGTCCAGGAGAAAAGCTTTCCACCATGCGTCTTCATTCTTCAACAACCTGCTTAATGACGACGTACTCTCTGTACCACGTTCAGACTTCAAAAAAGTGACATCGTTCCGTAGACAACTAGGGAATTCCTGATGGAATCATGTACATATTTCCAACACAATTGCTATGGTTGTTTGTTACATTGTAACTGTAGGCGAGTGATAGTAAAGTTGGCGGAGGCGCCGGCCATTACGTGTGCCCCCGAATCGACGTTCATGGTTCGGGTTTTTTCGATCAGGTCGGTAGGATGGTACCACACTTGTCTGGGAAGGATAAAAGGCTAATTTTTTAAAGGCCGATCACCGAATGTTATTGCAGTGGTCAAATAGGCACTCAAATTGCCTCCACGGTATCCCGTAAAAGCAGAATGCATGGAGCATCCAGAAAGGGATCGATTAAGCGCAGAAGTAGCACTCTCGGCAGCATGACAGAAGGTACACCCACCCCCTGCTGGGGAGCGTGGCATCAGGAGGTACACCGCTGTTCTGTGGGCCGGAAACTTTTGTTTTGCCTGTCAAAGGCTCCGTAAGGCAGCCGTTAGACTCTCGGTGAAGCCTAGGAGGTTGGTGGTGGGTGAGTAAGGGGGATGAGAGGAAGATCGCATGCCACCCAGCAGAGGGCGGGTGTACCTCCTGACCGTCCCCCACACTCTCCTTTAAAAAATGTGACAGCTTCAAAGGGTTACGGTACATATAGAGCTTGAAAGAAGAATGTCATCTGACTGTCTTTAAAATAACTGTGCATAAGCTATTGTTACATTGCAGATAAGGAAAAAACAAGCTTTTTCTGTACGTGAGTACATAAGCCGTGTGTATACTCACTCATCTTTTCAGTTATCTCATGTTAAACTCCTTTAGTCCTTTTCCGACAGCACGTTCTTTTGCCTGCTCTTAGCACCTGCGATTGTCGTAGATAAATATCTTTGTTAATAAATTCAAACCAAGAGAGCATCATCGTCTACAAGTTTCACAAGTTTTCTTTCGTCTAGCACCGCCGGAAGTTGGCAAACCAGCGCGAATGACACTTCCCGGTTATTCATGAAGGGGTTAATGTATATTGCAGGAGCTTAAACCCAGTTTATTTAAAAATACCCCGTTATTCTTATTTCTAGCTTTGTTAGCATTATAACACTTGAGATCTGAATTATTAAACATATGTTGCAAACTAACTGGCTTGAGATAGAAACGTTGAAGCAATTCTGCTACTTCGACCTCAACATTGTCAGCCAAAGCCTTTTTGAAGATTGCAGCACTTCTCCGTCATAAAGGTAAAAGATAAAGGACGGTGGTAATCAGTCTTTTGAGCAGCGCATTCTATTTTTACTTGGTACCACGGAGAAAACACATACTTATGTGTTTTTTTTTTCTACATCATGGTGGCCATCCGATCTGCGCAGGCAAGTCCGATGCCAATTCACTGAGCCTGGAGGGATGGAAGAACAGATTGGCGCGGAGAGGAAATCCGAACTTACAACCCCGATTCGAGGTGCAGGCAATAGTCGACGCCTTCTCGAACTGCGCTACACGCGCTCGGTCCTCCGTCACATATCCGCGAATTTAAATATACTTAACAAAACGATTCCACTTAGCAGTAAACTTTACAGCTAGATTTTGTAAATGGTGCCAGGCTTTTCCTTATTCATGAAGTGAGATTCGAGATTTTTCAAACGCACATTACAAAATATACCGATTGGGCTATTTTTTGTTGGAATTTATGCTGGATGCCCGTTTTCCTTGCGTCGTCCAATATCCTTGATGGCCCATCTTTCCTATAACCAGGTGCTTTTTCTTCTAGTAAGGATGCTTTGTCATAAATGCGTATTGATCCACTTTCGTCCTGAGCGAAACTCGTTTGTGTTACAATTAAAAATCTGAATATTTTTCATTATTTTGGGTTTTCTTCTTTTTTCAAGCGAGGCTCGCTTTCGTATGCATCAAAATTAATTAATAAGTGTACCAAACTGGTCTCGAACAGAAAGAGAGAACTGCAGTTGTAAAGATGCAGTTGAGGCAGCAAAAGGATAGACAGTTAGGTAGCTACTTTAACAGATACCACATCAGCTGGCGCTTTTGCAATGATGGAAACAAAACAGGAAAAGAAAAGCTGATTTGGTGTCCAAAAAGAGCAGACCAACAGGTAAAGAATAACCCTGATAAAGCAAACTTTTCCCTTCCCCACTAGTCCTGCCAGCTTTTGTGTAGAAGAGATGCTTACCTCAGTTGCCTCGCGCTCTCAAAGGGTTACAGTTCCAAAGGATAATCAACGTGGAAAGTTTGCCGAGGTCTCTAGTTAGCATGAAGGATGAGTGGTAGAGAACGGCGTCGATCAATCCCTTCGAGACGCGCCGCGCATTCCACTTCTAGGGGATGTCGTAGAGCAGGATTGAATGCATGTTTGCCTTATACAATGATTGGCGGTGGCTGCCCGATGGCAGTGCTTTATTCTTCCCAGACTAGTCTGATCGTTAGGAGATGGAAGGCTTCGTTGGTCTTTGCGGGAAACCCGAACCTGAAACACGCAATACGGTGCACGCGACAGCCGGCTCCATCTCCTACTGCTCTACCACACACCCAACCTACGTGACTTTAACTATCCAAGATGAGGGCAGCCAGCAGTCCTCAATACTCTCTGGCCTCGTCCCACCGAATATGTCATGGATGTCCTTAGTTATAGTCCTTAGAAATATAGCATAATTATTTAATTGCCAAAAAGTTTTCGGCATGACGTACTTTGTTCACCCCTTACTCAGCAACACCACCAAGGAATGGTGGATACTAGCAGAGATTTCTGTAGTACTTAACTTATAGACAAAACGAAGCGATGATTTTATGTAGGATGGTGAAACACAGTTGAAGCGTTGGAGCGATGATAATTCCGAAATTCATGGTGGTCACCTGTGGGTGAATCTCCAATGAGGACAACTACTCGTCGTACGATATACCACACTGGAAACGATAATGGAATAAGAACAGATAGATGCTAAGCGGTGGAAGTTTAGGTAATCGCGATTACGATTAGAGCTTGCATCGTTCACAGTAGAGAGCGTTGCACTTGCCGAAGGTCCTTTTTAAAGCCAAGTGTTTTCTCCTTATCTCTTACATATACTCTTAGTGATACAATTCTCACTAAGGTTATGTTGGCTCTATAATTTTACACATTGGTAATTTTTACCGTTAAATACACCGACATGATAACTTCGGTTGAATTTTTTGCTTGTTTCAAAGGACCATATGTACTAGCGCAACGCCCTCCATAAGCATTCAGCAGTGTGGGAAGTCCACGAATGTATCGAGGAAGACGTAGAATTGATCGTGAAGGTTGTCAAATCTGCATAATATGGTATGGAAGAGCGCTCTGAATTTGTTGGTTGGTAGCCTTTGATTAATAGCCTTTGGTATCTGATGCTCCCTATTCAGTTACAAAGTGAAGTGTAATCCTCGTGAAGCCATATTAATTCATCTGAATTCACCGCTTGTATTATCAAACTACCGCAGCCACAGCTGTGCTATAATATCTTACATAAACGCTGGAAAAAATCACTGAAGTCTTATGCATGTCGTTCGCGTACTATTACTATTGGCACTTTCAGTTGTGAAAGAAAGATCAAAAACCGAAAAGCCATCGCAAAAAAGGAACAATACTGGAACGGAGAAATGTCGTTGGGAAATCGTGAAACGTGGACCCTGGTAGCATATTGCCACCTTGATAAGCTAACGTCATAATGATTAGTAATGAGCATGGGGTATAAATCAGAAACAGCTGAGTCGATGCCGGAATGCTAAACTCATTAGAGCGCTGCTCGAGAGCTGTCAAATGTTCAGGGCCAACCGCGAGAACACTAACTCAGCCGGCCAACACAACCAGCTGCAAGCGTACAATGATAAATATTATCTGCGAAATAGAACGCAAAAGACTGCGTCGATCCTGCCCGGCAGGCAGCAGCGAAAACGTCATCGAAACTTTTCCCATGATTTGTGATCCAATACACATGTCACTGGCAGTTTGAAAAAACGCCGTCACCTAGCAGATCTTGACGCCGAATGCTCCCCAGTGGCAAGAAGGGGCAATGTATGACTTCTCCATGGATGCCGGCTGCAGAACACGCACAGAGCAGAGTGGTAGAACTTGTAATTTACGTCGTGCAACGCTTACAACTACGGAGAGACACTGCACAGTCCCAAATTGAACTCCGAAAACAACTCGTGAAGGTAAGAATCTGAGAGGTGAGGTGAAAAGGTTGGATTGGGTAGCAACCTTGTAAGATGCGCCACAAATTGCACATCAAAGGGATATTGTGGGGGGGGGGGGGGAGAATTTGAGTACGACCAGCCTATGAGGGCGCGTGTCGAAGGAGGAGCGGACTATCGCGTGCACCTGCTACCAGGTTCTTAGTTCAGATTTTCCGCCTATGCCAACCAAGCCTTTCATGTCTCCAGAGTCGGTGAATTGGTAGCAAACTTTTTTGGGAACGATAAATCGCTGACTGATTCATCAGCTGGCCAATGCAAGTCAAATATGGCCAAACACGCATTCAATCCGCCTCTAAGACGTTCAATAGAAGTAGAATGCGTGGCCCAACCCCACAGGGATTGAGTAATGCCGTCCTTTATCCTTTTATTCTCGCTATGTTATACTTTTGCCTGGTATGCGATGGGTAGTTAGTAAATGCCCTACCCAGACAACTCAATTACAAATTCAACAGTACTGAAGAAAGGTAAGGCATGCTTTCGAAACGGTAACCTCGATTTAGGACGCAGACTACCTCGGCGCGTCTTCCAAGTGAGCTACCAACGCCGAAGCAACGAAGCAAAGTAAACAACATCCTAACAGATATCTGCGTTGGTGCGTATCCAACTGAAAACCTTTGGATAATTGGGTGATTCGAATAACACTAATTTTGCGGTCCCGGATATTTGGATGACTCGGGTAACGACAATTTCGCGAATCATAGATTTTTGAGTGACTCGGATCGGATGTCCGAAAATGATCCGTTCGGGTTCAATGTATGGTTAGCACAATGTCGCATCATAAAAGGCGTCAGCCCTCCCATAAGTGTGATTTCAGCTCCGGATCACGCCTAGGCAATAAATGCCTTCCGTTCTTTCGCAGTAGGTTAGTTGGAACCAGACTTCTTTGGGAAGGATGAAAATCTGGCTTGTCCATCTGCTGGTCACCGCAATTTGTCGACTGCTCTTCCAGGCCTTCGACCTTTTCGATCGTGTTTCCGGTACGTAAACGGGCAGCATACCTCTGAGCTTCATCAGGTCAGCCACTTTCCTGAACTTCCTTGTCAGCGCCCTCACATCAGGCGTCCCTAGAGAAGGTGGGTTCTTCAGCCGAGGTCGCTGCTCCCTCGGTAGCTCTCTCATAGTGGTCACGTAACTCTGCTGGAGTTATAGGCGCCACTTCCGGGAGATAATGGTTCGAGGCGATTTTGGTCCATCAACCAGGCCATCAACCTTGGTCTCACACTGAACCGCTGCTATCTTTGCCATTTCGCAAGGATGTGCAGGAGCCGAACCTGCCACCATTTGTCCATGAGACTGCGCTTCGTTATAATCCCTTCAAAAAGTGGTCGCTGATTTGTGCTTCTTTTAAGGTTTAAAACTTAAAAAACACACTACGGCTTGCGAAAAATGCGGGGTATCCTAAAAAGGTGCTGTTTGAAAGGCTCTATCTAACATTGCTGGTAGAAAAGCTTTCAAAGTTGTTTGAGACTCATATAAAAGCAAAGAGTAACGAGAATACTGTTGCGTGCAAATAGTCAAGGTTGCGCTATGCCCCTGTCTGCAACCTCGCTTTTCAGACTCAACTGATTGTGCATGAACTGAATGCTTGTTATAATCTCCTTATTACTTAGACACATAACTGTGCTGTGCTTTTTTACCGTTTAGAACTTAAAAATCACGTGAAAGACACGTGACACGTGAATTTATTAATTGCACAATTTAGTGCTCCTACTATCGCTCTAATTACGCTCTCTACATATCTGAACCCAAAACAAGGGTCATGCCCGGCTCTAGGCTTTCCTTCAAAGAAAAGAAATTTATCCTGAAGTTCTAAACGCTAGAAGAACCATAGCACAGGTTACTGTGGTCAAGTAGTAACAAGAATGTAACTAGCATTCAGCCCATGCACAATCAATCGAGTCTGAAATGCAAGTTTTCAGGCGCGGGCATCGCAGTCTTGACTATTTGCACACCACATACATCTCTTTACCCTGTCCAAATGAGGCTCAAACATCTTCAAAAACTTCACTAGCAGCAATGTTAGAGCCTTTCAAACAGTACCTGCTTTTTTAGAGTACTCTGCATTTTTCGCAAGCCGTAAGGCGTTTTTAAGTTTTAAATCCTAAAAGAGGCACAAGTCAGCTACCACTTTTTGAAGAAATCATAACAAGTATCTAAGCGAAAAACAACCAATCGAGTGTAAAATGCAAGAATTTAGACGAGTGCGTGGCGCAATCCATAGCTCTCATATGTCAGATAATTTCCATTTTCTTAAGCTTTCCTACGAGTCTTTGATTTTTCAGTTTCTTCACTATGAGCAAAGTTATTGCCTTGAAACAGTGTATAATTTTTTTGAGACATTCTGTACTATATCTAAACCGTGTCACTTCTCTGTTCCAAAAACTGCACGGAACGGTTTCGGTTCTGGTTGACACTTTGAAAAAAAAATAACCGATATGTAATTGAGGGCTTTTCTGTTTCTCGACAAGTGTGGTATTAGTCCCCACACTCGAAGGAAAGAAATGTTTGGGTTTTCCTGGACGGAACCTGCGCACTGTGTGTGTGACACCAGTCTCCTCCACTTGCTTGCCTTTCACGCGTTCTATAGACGCGTACCCATATATATTTTTTGAACAATGGATACTGCAGGAAACCTAAGTTTTCTAATTATAAAGACACTCCATCATTGCAGAGCTATAGGAAAGGTCTTAAATTCTCGCTGCTCTTCCAGTTCAACGTGTAGAAAAGCAAAAATCTTGACCGCCTTCTGCAGAGCACGGTTAAGGTCACGGTTCGTAACTCTTCAGAAAATACATTGAAACACTTTAAGACACTATAGGTGACATCAAAAGCGTGTTCCTGATGACCGACACTCCTTCGCAATGGAGAAACGCTTAATATAGTGTTTTCGTGCCAGTTTGTGAAACGTTCGCTCTCATGGGACGAATTTTTCTTTATGCTGAATGTGGAGTTCGCAGTGATTTATTGTACCCCGAAAACATTAGCTCCACTAACGCCCACTCATCTTGACTCATAGTGTGAGCAAATCTCGGTGAACCCTCTGACGGCTACAAGTAGGAGCAGCGCACAGTGACAAGAAGCAAAGAATTCTCTGGGTTGCATGTTGGTGCTTGGATTCTCTCGGCGCACATCTCCTGAAGACTTTGCACTATTGATCGTTTACTCTGCTCTTACAAGGGAAGGGACTGAAGCGTATGTCCGAACGGGGAGGACGAGTCATATAGGAAGGGTCCTCACCCCACAATTGGTATAAAAATGTGTTTCCTTTTTGCCAAGTCGTTAAACCCAAGGAGTATGGAGTGTAATCACAATGGAATTGGCGCCTCACGAGTTCTATGGTTTCTTGTACGCCCGCGATGCCACTGCTGGTAGCGGCTCGGGACGCAGTGGATAGTGGCGTTGCTTCGTGCGAGGGAGGTTGGGGTTCGGTTCTCCTGCGCTGCTGCATTTTCGCATTTTAACTGATTGGTTGAGATTTGAGGTATTCTGACGTCTATACCATTTTCATACGTTTTCTGCACATTTTCCAGCCATGTACTGCCGCATTTAACATAATGACGCATAAAAGCGCAACACTAGTGATACGCAGGTACAAAGTGCATGAAGCATCGCTGGTGTTGAATTTTTATACATCATTATGCTGAATAGCTGTCTCATTGCCTTTTGGTTAATCGGTCAGCAATAATCAAGTCGCAAGAAATTACAGCTGTATAATGCGCAGAAGACGTCTGAAAATGATATAGAAGTTAGAATCCCCTAAATCTCAACCAGTTAGTTGAAATGCAAAAATGCAGCTGCGCTGGACAAACGAACCCACGACCTTTCTCGCACCGAGCAACGTCACCATCCACTGTGCTCCGAACCGCTTCCCGGCAGAGGCACGCGGGCGTGCAAGACCCCCAAACTCGTGATGAACTCGTGATTCCATAATGACTTCGTGGACCCCTACTCCCTGGGTTAAACGAATTGGCGAAAAAGGAACACATTTTTATACTAATCGAGGGGTGCGGATTCTTCCTATATGACTCGCCCTCCCCGTTCAGGCCTACGCTTCAGACTCTGCCCTTATTAGTCGCGATATTGCTATCCTTTGCAGTTCTCAGATAGTTTCAAGCTGCAGGCATTAGCAGTCGTCTTTTTTACAGCCTAATTATTGGTCGGGCACGTGTAGCGCAGTCGGAGGAGGCGCCGACGGTCGCGTGCACCCGATACCATGTTCCTGGTTCGAATTTTCCGCCCAGGCCAACCAAGCCTTCCATCCCTCCGGGGTCGGTGAATTGTTACCAGACGTGTCTGGGAAGGACAAAGCGCTGACTTGTTCATCGGTTCGCCACCGCAAAATATTGTATGGACAAATACGCATTCATATCGCCTCCATGACATCCCGTAGAAGTAGAATGCGCTGGCGTATCCCAAAAGGGATTGAATAACGCCGTCCTTTATCCTTTATCCTTTATCCTGATTATTGGTCAACAAGCTCGCCTCCACTGAAGTTCCCAATGCAGAGCGAGCTAAGTGCAACCTTTAATTCCGCTTGTAACGTATGCCTTGGATTGTTCGCCGTCGACGACGCCTATCTCAGTACAACTGCTACGGTTGTAAATTTCTGCAAGACCGCACGCTTAATATCGTGTTGAAATGAGCAGCAGAGCTCATCCGAAATACTCAGAACAGGCTGCCATGTTGGTGCTTGCAGAAGTGTATTGAAATTCGTAGGCAGTGTCGATACCATTGATTGAGCATCACTGCATTGCCTACGTAACTTTTTCGGTGAAAAATCAATAATGACACAACGCTATCGGGATATTCTACTAAAATAACCGCGATCGGTTTCTATGATTTTTTCAAGGACGTCCCGTCCTTGAAAAAATGTCCCGTGCACTGTCCCATGCACTGCTATCTCTACGAGATATCCCTGGCTCCATAAAAATCCTTGTTTGGGCTTATAAACAGCGGAGGAACATTTTCATTCCATGATTGTGCAGGTGTTTCTTACGAGCTCTTGTTAGCTCCCACACAGCTCTGCTAGCAGACCGCTGAGCTCGCAGAAATAGAAGGTTACATGGCAAACGCCAAACCAATGGGTGTGACAGTGTTTTATGCCTCCCACAAAACTGGACACTTCCAAAATTAGACTTAGCAACTTTCTACGAGTGTTGTCTAAACTACATAAAGCAGGCATCCTATAAGAAGGTCAAAATAAAATGTTGTCTTAGGAAAATATACTATTATTTTCTCAGAAAATTTGTAATTCACCAGCCCCAAAATACATTTTTGTGAAAAGAAGTAGATCAAAGCTTGCTTTAAAGGTTGGAAGAATAGCTATTCCCGTATGTATTAAAGCAAGAACCAAACACTCGGTCACCACGTCGCAATTTCCATTTGACTGATGGGGAAAATTCTGTAGTTTTCTGTATTCTGTGTTTTGTGGACACACTATTACACACTATACACACTATGTAGTACATGTGATGTACAACGACAACAATTGAAGAGACGTACACATCTTTGCATCAGTTTCTAACAGCATTTATACTATCAAAAAAAGAAAGAAAATCGCGGATAGACAAGTGCATGACATGATCTAGTCTGTTAAATACTCAAGAAATGCTGCTTTTAGCACTTTAAAAGAAAATTCGCACTATTATTTTTCTATCAAAATAAACCCATTTTCCTAGAACAGAAATTTATTTTGACCTTCTTATATAATGTCTGCTTTAACGAAGAAGACGGTCAGTTCTGTACACTGTACATATGTTCTGCAGCATTTTGTTCTGCAGCTTCTTCTTGGAGAAGCACCGAGCACAAAAAGAGCTCGAATGGCGGAAAAGTCGTCGTAGATTTGTGCTGTCTTCAAATTTCTCAACATGCCAGCAGGAACTGTCTCAAAGTTCCCTGAGCTTTGAGTACAGAAGGCATCGTGAAATATGAATCCGGTAAATGCAAAGACAAATGTTTCGAAAAACTCCTTCAGATGAAAGACACCGTATTCAAGAAAGAAAAAAATATAAAGCTAGTTCTGTTTTGCACTGCAGACCTAGTTATGCTGTCTGTCAGTTTCTCTGCCAGTGTGACAAAACAGCTAGTCCGTTCGTATTTCCCACAAACTGGTGGTCGCTTACCACTATTAAGAAACGGACCAGTGTGAAAAAAACATAGCAGTACGATAAACGTAGAAAATATCAGCCGTACGTCACGATAACCGTGATGTTTGCATTTAGGGACACTGTACATATCTCACACTATGCGCAGAGCTATTTACCTCAGCGATTTGAATTCGGCCAAAAGGGGTTTTTCACCCTGCATTCCTATCCTAAGTTTAACCGAAAGGACCTTTGTCTCCCTCATACCACGCATTTTTTACCGGAATGGCGACTACTTTAAAAACAATTATGTGCTCATCATCAACCACCCTTTCTATTCATTTTATAATCGCCATACTTCTACTTATGCTATTATACACTAAGTAAATAAAACTCAGTATAATAATTACTTTGAATAGCTATACTCTTTGTGTTGGATTATTTTTCAGAAGTGTCTTCGTAGAAACGATGCGTGGCAGCGCAGTAGGAGGTGGCGCCGATTGTCCTGTCTTGGTTCGGATTTCCGCTCAAGCCACAAAAGCCTTCGATCCTTCCTAGATCTATGAATTGGCACCAAACTTGCCTATGAGAGATACGACACTGATTTGTTCATCCGCTGGTCACCTCAATTCATCTTACTGGCAAATACTACGCTTTGAATTGCCTTCACCGTTCATCCCGTAGAAGCAGAACGCGTGGCGCATCCCAGAAGGGATTGAGTAACGCCGTACTTTCTCACTAGTCCTTTACCTTTGGGAAGGCGCGCGGTATAGCAGTCACGTGCTCTCCCGGTCAAGGTTCCTGGTTCGGGTTCCACCTATTTCAGCAAGCCTTCCATTCCAGCAAGGTCGGCTAATTGGCACCAAAATTATCTGTGAAAAATAAAACGCTGTCATATCCATCGGCAAGTCATAGAAAACTATGGCATAGCTCAAGTATGCATTCGAATGATGTTCTTCCACAATATTCCGCAGAAGTAGAATGTTTGGCGCATTCCGCAAAAGAATTAACCAACGCTCACCTAGATGCTTCATGGTGTTATCTATATTTTTTCAAGTAGAGATAACAAAGGAGTCGCGAAAAACAATAAGTAGAGGGAATTGCGCCTGAATGCGCAATCCGGAGGAGGCGCTGAGTCTCGCGTATATCACGATTCAAATGCTGGCCTCGAATCGAAGTACGTAATACGTTCTTCTTGTACGACGTTGGCGAATCTGTGCAAGAAAAGAAATGAACAGACTAGAAAAAATAACAGTGCACTGATTTGTCCAGGGGCCGGTTATCGCAGGTCACAATACAAGTGTAAGTAACATGCATTCTCAAGTAACATGCGTTCTGGAGTGAAGAGCGAAGCGCGTGGCACATCCCGGTAAGGGACTGACCTAATCCATAATCAATTACAAAAAAGTTATTAGAAAACAAGAACACGACAATAGTATTATAACAGGAGTCCAAAAGCGGATGGACATTTAGTGAGATATAGAAGATCACCTCCTCACTGTGATGGACAATTTCACAGAAAGTAAGGCAAAAAGAGAGAAACATGTCAGGATTTCTTATGCCAGAAAGAGCTTTGTAATTTGCTAGTTTGATGTCAAGCACAAAAGAGGTAAGAGCTGCGTAAAGTTATGACAATAATATGTTACACTGACCAAGCAAACCGTCCAATGAAACAGCGAATTCATATAGTCCAATTTCACTAAAACACTCAGTGAATTATTTACTTTTCAATGGAAAAACGCATCCATTCCTTAATTCCGCTTATGGGCTCGGCAATAAAGCGTAATGTGATGAACTCCGCACTGCATTCGTTTAGGGAGAAAACGTCGGTTGCCCTTCAGGAAGTGCTCAAACAGACCACTTTTCAGGCGGAACTAGTACTGCGGCGAAGTGAGGCCATAGAATGAAGCCAGAGGACCACTCGAGAAAGTTTTTCACCACAACTTCATAGTTGTACATGCTCTGACAAAAGCCGAGAAAAACGCCGAAGCGGAAGAAGGGGGTTGGAAGACGGGCGGCGTCTAGACCTTCGTAATTAGGTGTCAGTGCTGACGGAGCCGCTTTACATATCGAATATAGCAGTGTGTGGGAGTACGGAGTTCCTCAGATATCCAAGTGATGAGCGCGAAAGAAAGTAGTAAAGTGCGACCAACGGCCAAGAAGAGGATCGGGATTTGTATGGGTGGCGCCACTCACAGGAGGTTCGCGTCGCTGCTCCGATTATCTTTCAAGTCGCTGAAAGTCCTAAATTTCCCTTCGGACTCGGACCGCCCATGCTTTGGGTAAATTGGCGTAAGGGCACGAAATGACGGTGATTCGCCACGATTTCGCGGAAGAAAAACCGACCGAGCGTGGGAAGCGAGCTCGTACAGCGAGCCTGAGCTCCCTACCCGTGGAGGTCGAGGTGAAAGCGACAGAGAGCTTGGAGTGGCCGCTGGAAAAAGTGGCCGTTACAATGAGAGACGACGTCGATCCGTCAGAAGTCCAGAAAGTGGTGGCCCGTCCGATGCGCGACTCGGAGGACAATACTACAATTAAAGCGCTGGCCGGGCCGAGCAACTCGCAGTGGCCAAGCGCGAGAGAACACGCATAATATCCGCAGCTCACGCATTATCTCCTTCAATTGGACGGGTCCTGTCGTCACGCCAGGATCTTCTGCCGTCTCGGAGCACTCTCGGCCTTCAACAGCACCTTCGAGCTGATAGTCAACGCGGTCTTGTCCGTCGTTGCAGCGGTGAAGTGCCATCTGGTCAAATCGCCTTCTCTGACAACTTCAATGGAATGTCCTAAAGGGAGGGGTCAGGAGCGGGTCGCAATGTTCTAAGAAATGTAGTTTAGCGCTGAAAAGGTGAAAGCCGCTCCTTCTAGTAGAATAGGCCCCATTAACTGGAAGAAAACACTTAGACTTTATATTTTAAATTATAAGTGAAATATTAGGCTTCCAGTGTACAGGTGAAAGTTTCTATTCATAGCGTGTAACTCCTGAATGTTGGTGATTCCTGGAGTGCATGTTGACTTCCTGAATTGCAGCATGGCTCGAAGGTGGAAAATTTGATGAATTCTTATGTTTTCAAAATTTCGAAAGGCCCTGTGGTACACAGGTTGAGACATCAAAAGACGTATAGTGTGGACACATCTAACTCACAAATTGTACGTTAATATAAACGAGTTTGGTCGTAACCAACGGTTAAGAATTATTTAGAAGCTACGGCGTATGCCACCTGGTTGCTTCCTTGAGGGTTATCATTTCGGACTATTGCTGTATTGATAAACCATCAATGAAATTTGGGGAATACTGCCAGATTCATAACCACATCAGCATCGTTTCAAGCACTATTCGAGAACAGAATGAGACGAATAATTTTCACCGAAATTTTTCTTGAAATGCTTATAACGAATGCTTTTGGGCAACCAAATCAAAGCTTACCTTGTCTGGTTAGGGAAATGAATCGACGTTTCATGTTGTAGCAGTGAAAGGAAGTAAGAAACAGGGTTGGCGGCAAATATTTCAAAGGAGTAGCTTACATCGAATCAGATCAGGATCATAGGAGAGCGCAGAACAACGAGTAAACTCCATATCATCACACCATTTCAATAGAACGACTTAACTAGATATCGGCTGACCAAGCTGCCTTATGAAACTGGAAACGGACGAAATGCTTTCACATCGGACTACATAAAGCGTCCTTCTGGGTTTGGAAGAAGGTTAATGGACGACAAGATAGGGCCTAAAATGAGAAGATTCACAAGAAAGCGGAGAGAAATACGCTCGATTTTGCGCGGTTGCAAGCAGATAAAATATTGTGCTCGCCCTCATTTTGACGGGGCGGGGTTATAACACGGCAAGCGATGGTCAGCACGCGGCATGCGACTTTATGTGCCCTTTTCACCATGACAGATCCTGGTTATAGTATGTCAGGCTCAGCTGTGTTCGAGTGTGCTTTGACCGCTGGGATGTCTTTACAACCGCGGCTATTTGATTGTTCTTGCTCGCTTGTTTGACCGTTCGTTTGTTGGGTCTCCTGAAGCCGCTTCGCGAGTCTCAAGTAAACTGGACACGTAATTCTTTGTTATGTGCTCTCCCCCCCCCCCCCCCCGACTAAGATAGATCCCAAATTTATTCTTTTGGTAGGACTGAACACTACTCCAGGCCTAGGATTCTCTGTAATCCTTCAGTGAGCTTATTGTTTAGTTGTTCCACGGCTAAAGTTCATGAAGTTTGAACTGACCTCGGATGTGGATAACAGACTTTGCAGTACGCAATCACTTCTCGAAATAGGAATTCTGAGAGAAACCGTTATGTGTGTCGCTGCAATTGTAATGAAATGAGAAAGCATGGAAATAGGTAAATAGCCACGAGTCGAAAAGTGTAATCTTGCCCGAAGCGAGGGCTTCACATTGGTTTGGCGAATTATTAAACCCTTAGCCGCTCTCTACTGCACAAGGTTATGACAAGGTTCAAGCTTCTTCAATTTCGCTGGTAGAATTTTGGACTTTCACGTGACCTATTTCTCCACATTCAGCTGCTAATTCTGACAAGAATATCCTTTCAACGAGCAAAATACCGACCAAAGCGTTACTGCGCAAAACATTGCTACATGGATTGATCCATTGATGTTACCGAACCTAAAATACGGTTCTAATTACAAAAATATTTATTATAGTAGTAGATCTTGTTAGCCAAGTTCTCATTCCATGTGTACAAATTCTGTTATAACTAATGCCAGAAAAAATAAAAAATTACGGGAATAGTAATCCTTCCTCATCGAGTAACCTTCGAGCCAATCTTGTATTCCTTTTAATAAAAGCGTTTTAGAATAACAATGCGCTACAGGATAAGGCAGTCGCTTAGCTTACATATACCTCTATAGATTTCAATAGTTGTTTCAATCGAAATACACGGCGTAAACCGAATTGATGACCCATACCCCCGTAGCCATCAACTAAAAGCGATGTTCCTTATACTAAATCTTTTTCCTCTTCTTCTTCAGCGTTTGTCCCGTCATCGCTAGGTACGCTCTTCTGGTGTCGTGACGCCATGTTTCCCGGTCCTGCGCTTGATCAGGGTGGACACCAGCTATTTTCATGTCCGTTTGTAACGTATCGGACCAACGCTGCTTCGGGAGTCCTCTAGGCCGCTTTCCAGATACTTCCAACTCGGGGGCCTATCTTGCGGACGCTGTCTTCTTTCCCACGCAGAACGTGGCCGTACCATCGTAAGCGAGCTTCGCGCATCTTGTCGGCTATCGGTTCGACACCGAACTTCTGCCGAATAGCATCATTTCGAATGCGGTCCATGCGGGTGACTCCAGCCGTCCAGCGCAGCATCTTCGTCTCCATGACGCTGAGGCGTATTTCAACTTCCTTAGTGGCAGGTCAACAGTTAGCGCCGTACATCGCTACCGTCCGGACGAATGCTCTGTAGATCTTAGACCTCAGGTGCTCTGGTATCTTCCTTTTGCAGAGAACGCCAGTCAGCGAACGCCATTTTGACCAGACTGCACTCACGCGTGAGTTCACTTCAACCATCAGACCGCCGTCAGACGCTATTGCTGATCCCAGGTATTTAAACACCGCAGTGCGTGTAAGCTCAGTACCGTTAATCTTAATGAAGCCGGACTCGTTTACGTCAGTCGATAGGTACTCGGTCTCGTCGTCGGTCGTTAGGTTTCTTATTTAAAAAAATATCTCGTCCATTTCGCATTTCAAGAACGACAGCGGTGCAGACGGTAGAAGGCATCGCCCACACAAGCGTCGTCTGCAGATTCTCACTCCCCATCCAAACTAACCCGTCTCTCTCCTTTTTGAGGATAAGCAGTTGTTGGGTATCACTGCCGTCTATTATAGTTGTGCTCCATTCGAATGAAAAAGGCGAATGATTTTTATTCGAAATTGAATATTCAAAAATCACGCTTTTCGAAAAATCGGGCAATCAAAAAAGCATGTTTTTCGAACGCATTCGAGTTCGAATATTCAGAAAATTACGTTTTTCGAACGTATTCAAGTTCGAGTACTCAAAAAATCGCGTTTTCACACGTATTTAAATTCAGATACTCAAAAAACCGCCTTTTCGGATATATTCGAATTCGATTATTCGAAATTTGTGCGCATCCATTCGAGTATTCGAAAATAATCGAGGGCACAAATATATTATCTAGCAAATGTGGTAAAATGACATGGTTTCCCAATGGTATTTGCAGAATAATGCGCAGACGAAACATCAATTCACTTTGTTTCCACCAGAGCATGTATGTATTAAAATGACCAGCAAGTCTTGGTAGGATTTTCATCAAAAGTTCAAAACTTCCGACTTTCGATTGCAATCTGTGATCTACCATGTACCCCTCAAAGCTTCTCTGCATAAGCATAAAGTATATAAGCGCGCATCCTCTTCCTTGGGTTTTAGTGCAGTATCAGTTTCACAAGAGCATCTTCGACCAGTCATCTTCTAGGAGTGGCGCCGCGGCACTGGAACGACGGCAGCAGCCCGCAACTCCGCCATGAACACCGTTCACCGTTGTTTCGCTCGGTTCGCAAAAGGGGATACTCACTTCAGAGACAAGTCTCGGTCGGGACGCCCCGAAGCAGTGGAAGACTCCGGCCTATGTTATACTTCGGCGACGCATCACCGACGTCGGCGACGCTATGCTGTAGGGGCTGCTACGCACTGCGTAGCAGCCCGCACATCACAGCGTCGCCGAGAGCTCCGCAGGGAGTCGCCGGGGCCGCTGCCCGAGATGGCTGGGGCCATTTCGGGCGGCGGCCACGAGGGGCAGCGAGAGCGGCGGCACAGACGAGACCGCTGCGCGTACGCGCGCGCCAAACGCAATTAGCGCTGGCGGCGGCCGCCGCCACCCCTAGGCGGCGAGAACGGACACCGCCCCTCCACCTGCCGCTGAAGCGGCGGCCGCCGCCGCCGCCGCCCCTCGGACGAGTATGAAAGGGGCTTTATACTTCCGCCGCCGACGTCGCCACAGACGCGTCACCGACGTCGCCGACGTCATCCAAGAGTGGCAGAAAATACGCTCCGATGGAGTGTTATGATTGTGGATTGGTTCTTCGTTCCCGGAACTGCCATCATCACCACCGTACTTCGAATTACGAAATCGAGAAGTGCAAAAGACACCGTCTTGCGAACACAAAAAGCACAATTCATTAGAACACTGAGTGTTTGGGAGGGAGTAGGACCCTAAACCTTAGCTCCCCTTCACTTCGTCACTTTTCTTCCTTTTTGTGCCCATCTCAGCCGTTCTGTTCGCATTTTCTAGGCCTATTTGCTTCCTTGTAGAGCAAGTAATACTAAATAGAACTGTGTAGAAAATAAGTAGTGTTTCCTCGCTTTCTCAAATGGTAATGCAAACCTCTGCGAAGGGCTTTTTCGAGATAGAAATCTTACTATTTAAGAGTTAAATTTTCCTTTGAACTTCGAGAATTCCGCGTAAATTTAATTTAAATACGATTTAACGAAAAAGGTCTTTGCTAAATCGACGCTTTTTTGACGTATGCTCGGGACAGACTGCGCCATGCACTCGTCTGTTATATTGCATTTTACGATCTATTGATAGTGTTTCGCTTGAATACTTCCTATAATCTCTTTACAAAGTGACCGTATCGATTGATTTGTGCTTCTTTTAAAGTTTAAAACCTAAAACACACTATGCCTTGCGAAAAATACAGGGTATCCTGAAAAATACAGGTACTTTTGAATGGTTCTAACATTGCTGCTAGTGAAACCTTTGAACACTTATCCATCCTTGTAAAAGCCAAATTTGGTTAGTAAGAGAAAATTCGGCAGATTAACAATGGTTGAGACTACCGTACATACAGAGCAAAAAATCATCATCAAGTCTTGAAGCGTTAAGAAGAATTAAGAATTAAAATTTCTTTTGAAGAATAAGAAAAGCACAAAATGTATGCAAATTCGAGGCAGATGTGATCACTTAGCCTTTCTATGGGCAGACTGGTTACCAAATGATGACATTGAAAACCCGCTCCGATGCTAAAAATGCGCTCCGATGCTCTCCTGTCAACGTCGTCCCCGACGCCTCCACAGAAACTGTTGACGACGTCGCCGACGTCGACCACGCGTCTGTGGCGACGTCGGCGACCTCTGTGGCGACGTCGGCGACGCGTCGTCGAAGTGTAACATAGGCCTCTGCCGTTCTCGACGCTTTCAAGAATTCGGAGGCTATCACCCGGAGTCTTGCGACGAGACTCGAAAATACTCAAACGGCAGCCGTCTGCTACCTCCAAGCCCTCGGCTATCGAAACGTCCTGAAGGGCCTGGTTGCCGAAGATGAGAGTTGGATTCTCTACAACTCCAACGCACACCCTGCCGCTTGGCCACCTCGAGGAGAAGAGCCGCCTACGCAAGCAAAAGCACCTCGAGAATGTTCTTCTATGCCCCCAAGCAACTCGAAGAAAATGTTGCGCTATGAGCTGCTACTACAAGAGAGCACAGTCACCGCTGTCGTACTCAGCTCTGGAAAATCATGGCAGGTGTCGGCAACAGTGGCCGAGACGACCTTCAGTGCCCCTTCTTCATGACAACACCAGACCCTATGTAGCCAAAGCGAGCTCTAAAAATTGGAGGACCTAAAGGCCTTCTTGGCGGGAAAAAGGTTTCGCAAAGTTTGAAGACTTAATTCGGGCGGTCGCTGACTTCTTGGACTCCCGCCCCCCCCCCCACTCCCAGTTTTGGGAATGGAGGATCGCTGACCTGCCCAGTAGGTGGATCACTGTGGTTACTAACAGCAGTGGCTACACTGTTCATTGATTTGCATTGTATGATGAGTAAAAAAGTGAAGAAGAGAATTTGAAAATCCTATCAAGACTCCGAACAATCTTATACTTTTCGTGGTGTCATGGAGTCAACTGGAATGTGTATTTGGCCTGTACAATAACTGGTGATGACTAGCCGATGAACAAGTCAGTGTTTTATCCTTCATAAAATCCTTCATATAAGTCTGATACTAATTCATCTACCCCGGAGGGATCGAAAACTTGATTGGCCTGGGACGGCGCCTTATGCATGACCACGTGCTCTTGTGGAATATTAAGACAGAGTTTCCGATCAACCAAATAGAAGATAAGTAGAAGTGTGTGGCGTACTCCAACGAAAACTGACGTATTGCATCATTACCTGCTTCATTCGGCAGGTAATAACAGCTCTCTGTTTTGAAGAGGAGCTGCGCGCGGACCAGGATAGGAAGCTGAGAGTTAGTTCAAATCAGTTTTTCATTATATTTCGGTGCTGTGCAAGGATGTTCCCAGATGGACCGGATGGGTATTCTGTACAACTCTTCCAGTATTCACACCTACAAAAATCAAAATTCGAAGAAACTCTCAAAGTAGCAGTATTGATACCTGTTCTGTACTCGTTTAGCAAAACTGCATAAACAGGAGCGGTTGCTAAAAGCAGAAGCGCATCTCGGACAAATGCAAGTGCCAGCGAAACCCATTGGCAGCGGAGTCAGAGATGATTTAGGACTTCGCAGCCTAGTGATGAGGCACTAACGGTTGCTCGATTTGCAGCATAAATCACGGAATCATCCCAAAAACAACGCAGAACTTAAACGAATGTGGCGGGTGCGTCGTTGTTACAGCAGCTATTACTAGTTCATATGAAGGGTCCTGTCAGCCAGCTTTCAAGAAACCATTACTGAGAAGTCCCCAATTGCCGCGATTTTGACGATAACAAAATTGGTAGTGTCATTAACGATGTGTTGAGGAATGCTACTTACGCGATCAGCTACCTTCTGCATCTAATGACATGGCTTCGGTTTATTCCATTTCGCCAACCCATCAGACTCAACCCACGGTGATCCGCTATCGTTTTCCTTGTGACTCGATTTACGACGATTTTCATCACCTCCCCAGCCTTAAAATGGAAAACATTCACCCCTTAGAGGAACGTTTTAGAATCAAAAAGAGTCCCAAGGCCTTGATTTGTTTGTTTGAAATGTTGGGTGAGTTAAGTGACAGACTATCATCTAGCACTCTTACATATCATCTCTAAATATCTTTGTAAAGTGTGACATTTTAAAAATCATAGAAAGTGGGTGAAGAATATTACTGTCAGATTTCAGGAGGTATTTCAATATATTTTTAAAAGAAATGATAAAACACTTAAAATACGACAAGGTAGAGCGCGTGGAGCGCAATCGGATGAAGAGCCGACTGTCTCGTGTGACCAATACCAGGTTGCTGGTTCGAATCTTCCGCCCATGCCAACCAAACCTTCGATTCCTCCGGGGTCGGTGAAGTAGTAGCACACTTTCTGGGAAGGACAAGGCGCTGACATGTTCATCGGTTGGTCACCGCAAATCATTCAGTACGCATTCAGATCACCTTCACGACATCCCGCAGAAGTAGAATACGTGTCGCATCCCAAAGGGATTGTTCAACGCCGTAGTTTATCCTTTATCCTCACTACTAGAAACCTGCAAAATTTCAGCTTCTGCATCCGGATTCCGATTTCCGAGCAGTTTGAGGCCTTTCATTCTGTGGGTTTTAACTTTCGCTTTTTGGGACCGGAACATGAAGCAGAAAAAGTGACTCGTAAACCATGACTTCTGAATCAACGTTGATAGCTTCGACAAATCTACTTTGCTTTGAGCGTATAAGGATATAAGCTCCCACAGCACCAGTTCGATTCAATAATGCATAGAGTCTCTTAGAAGTTGGCCTCTAAAATAGCTAGAATAAGGTGAAAATTTATTTCAAAAAACGCAACAGCAACCTTAGAGTAAGCAACTTCAAGTAATAGCATTGATTTCTACAAGGCGAAGCGAATACTGAAATTCGTTGGGATAATCGAAAATCAGCAGCGGTGCAGTGAATGCTAAAGTTATTGAGCCTGAATGTCTGAATCTTTGGTCAATCCTACATGCAGGGGAGGAGAGCCTGAGATATTATGCTGTTGTGCTGTTTTGCAACAAAAAAAGGAACCATCCATAATTAATATTCACATGTTAGCTGCAAAATCTGAACAGCAGTTGAAGTGAAGTGCTTTGTTTTTGCTTTGTCGAACCGAGTATTCCAGACACTTCAACTCGGAATGTGCTGCTGGAACACGGGGTCGACGAATTTGCATGCGGAATCCGGCTTTGACTGGCACCACGAAATGGGTAAATGTGAAACATGGCGGAGCCTGAACCGCCGATCACCTCAACCGAACAGCTACACTTGCCCGGCAGGAGGGGGACGGCGGACATGACCTGGCCGTAGAGCTAGGGGGCGAACACCTAGGCAAGAGGTCGATGAGGGAGATCGGCAGGAGGCTGAGATGGCGATGATGACAACGGCGATCACACGACGATGACGGCGGTGCGCTGCGGCACCCCTGGCGACAATCCATCTCCTGCGCAACACGCGCGGCCAGCGCACAGCTCAAAACGCGCACATCAGTGTCGATGATGACCCTGGGGGGATGACGGACCGGCCATCATATTGACGCACTGCGGGCCCCGGGATTTCCCTTCCAAAACCACTCGACACCATCAATTTGCCGCCAAGATTTACTGGCATTGTGGTGCTGTGATGGTGTCACCATAACACGCTACTGATGCCGAGCCAGCGACAATCGACGGCGATACAATTCGGACGACACGCGGAAGTGTCCTTCATCGCACTGCCACGACTAAGCTCATCTAACGACGGGGTTCACCCACCATCACCACATCGTCACCGTCGTCCCTCAGCTCACTACCCAAAGGAAAAAGGAATAAAGGACGGCGAAGTCCCGCCTGCGATGCGCCACAAACTCTACTTCTACGGGATGTTGTGAAAGCAGATGAAGCTTGATTCGGTGTGCACGCGACGGACGGCGCCTTCTCCTACTGTGATAGCATTTTTAGGTGGCTGCCTACAGGAAGAAATATGGATCTGTGGCTTACATGACCATCTCATACATACCGCAGAGATGTAGAATGAGATGGTCATGAAAGCATTCACGAGTACTCACTTTATTACATTTGGAAAAGGTGGTCATACAAAGCCAAATTCACTACACAACGAGATAGATAAGATGGCTTTTGCCAATTCACGGCAATAATCACAAATTGGAACAAGCGGATTATTATTAAAGGAATACGCAGCAATAATTAGGATTGTGGGCGTGTGGAGGGCAGTCGAAGGAGGTGCCGGCTATCGCTTGCACCCGACACCAGGTTCCTGGTTCGGATTTCCCGCCCAGGCCAACCAAGCCTTCCATCCCTCCGGGGTCGGTGAATTGGTACCAGACTTGTCTGGGAAGGATAAAGCACTGACTTGTACATCGGCTGGCCACCGCAAGTCATTGTATGGCCAAATACGCATTAAACACGCCTCCACGACATCCGTAGAAGTAGAATGCGTGACGCATCCCAAAGAGGATTGAATAACGCCGCCCTCTGTCATTTATTTAATTAGGATTGTGAAACGGAAATACCCTATAATTATTTATTTCAACAAACACCACATCCAGAAAATGCTTTGCTAAAAACACTCCTGACGCTTAGTCTATACATGGAATTTAGGAAGTAGCCTGGCTTCTGGTCGAGATAGAGAATGTGGTTTTCAGGTGATCGATTCTAGTGTGCGCACCCGATAAAGAAGCTGACTGTTTTTTTTGTCAACTTCTTTCTTAGTACATCTATAGTTCAGCAATTTATGAACCATACACGCATCGAAACCCTTTCACGAGATGAATAAGGTGATTCTTGCCCATGCATAGCTAAAATCACGAATTGAAACGAAAGCGGAATATTATTGCAGGCAAAGTGAAATCCGTTTCAAAGACAAATAGGTGTAGATAATTCATAAAGGAGATACCAGAAAACATCTCAGATAAGTACGGTAACATGTTGAAATACAAAAATAAGACATCACAGCAGTACATATAGCGAACTGCCTTAGCTAGTTGGCTCAAAGATCAAAATCCATCAATAATAGTGGACCACCACCGGTGATCTTCAAGTTCACCAATCGTGCACGTTTAATTCACCACCCATGCATAAACTACTCAGTACATCAGCCAACTTCATCATAATGGACAGGACGCAGTCCAAGCTGAAAAGGGGGGGGGGGGTCGCCGAGCTATGGTACTTCGGAAGGGGAGGGGGGTGGGGGGGGGGGGGGGAGGGGGGGCGGGGTAAAACAAACGACAAATGTTGTGTTCTGTGCTCTCAACAACGCATTGAAGTAAGCGAACTACGCTTGCCTGGCTGCTCAGATGGGGGGGGGGGGGCCGAACGTTCTACCCCCTCGTCCTCCTGGCCCGCCCACCCCAACCCCCTGGGCTTGCTCGAGAGTCCAGTGGCTGCCTTACCAGATAGTGGAGACGCATAGATTTGCCACACCTTTGTTTAAAGGGCGGGGGTAGAACGCCACTCCGCCCCCAGATGGTAGTAGTTTGTAGTTGGGAGAAGCACCTTGAGAATTTCTTTTTTACCTAAGCAAACTTGCTAAGGTTTAGCATCGCGTCCTGGGTGATGTGTAAATAACCTATAAAAAAGCAAAAGAATGAATAAACTTTAGTGAATAAACTAGTAAAAGTTATTTAGTTAAAACTAAACTTTAGGGCAAAAGGTTTGGAATATGTCAGCTTTCTGGATACGACATGAGGTTCGAAATGCGGACAAGAGACTATTCCTCACTTCCTAATCATTTGCAAACGTATATGTAGTCTCAAGCGTCTAGTATAGTTTATGCAAGATCTACTTAAATTTTGATAGACAGTTGTCTTCTACGCAATGAGCGTTTCCGATGTGCGGTTAAGCATCTAAATATAATAGACGGCTATTGTCCGTTCAAAGCAGCTCTCATATTCACCTGTGATTCTAAGGCTACTTCTTCTCTAAACGTTTTCGAAGAAGTTGCGTCACATGAAATTAGGAATGCTGTCAAGGTCAGGGCGCTCTATTTCACATCCTTTGCAGAACCAGAAGGTTCCAAAATGTGGAGTCCAACTCCCAGTAAATAGATACAGCTGACAATGTGGGTAAGAAGTGATTAAAGGCTGCCGTCTAGAACGTATGTGCTATGGTTAGGATTCCTTCTTGGAATACCTTTTACTACCAAATTTCTAACATCAGCCTCATACATAGCTCTGTCAGTGTTACCCTTTGTTGAACAAAAAATAACCTGATGGATTGCAAATTGTACGCGCGCCGGCCCTCCTGTTACACTTACCAACGAATTCTAATGATTCTGCATATCCTCACTACCCTACACTGGATAATAAACTGCAGTGAACAGTGTACAAGAAGGCATCTGTCATCTCGCTGTTTCCTGCACTGGTTCTTGCCACATCTTTAAAATGACTCTCACGTTTTCCGCGTTGTTGAACATATTCAATGAACGAGCCTTTCGAGACCATGTGCGTATCTGGGGGATGAAAACGTTGCATTCTTCAAAAGGCAAATCTTGTTCTGGTGACTTGAGCATTTTGCCCCTGGCAAGGAATCGAATACAGACCCAAAAAATCGAGCTTAAATGCAGTGGCGCCCCCTTTTCATGGATAAGTATGGCTCCAGGACCTAACTCCAACGCGACGTCGCGCGCTAGCCGCGTACGACGTCGCGGCGCTGAAACGCGGACGTGCGCTCGGTGACGCATGGTTAGCCGCGGAGCACGAAATGTTCTCAATGCTTAAGCTCTCAGACCACATTTCTAGCAAGGAACTTAAGATCCCACAGAATGTGGTAGGCAACAGTCTGATGTAGGACAATTGCTCCTAGAATGGGTGATAGTGACCTATTTCCGTAGTATAACCATAATCACGGGTAAAAATTGACCGAAGAAGTTGTAGAAGGCAAATACTGACGCTAGAAACCATCCACATGACCAGCATTCCTGTGTAAACTGTTGAAACCACTTTCATATACAATCTCTAAGAGACGTTGAAATAAGGCTAATGCGTGCCGCATGTCCCTGTAGGAAGCGTTTGTAGACGTCGGAAGCATCGGACCGCGAAAACTCAATTTCGTCGCGCACCGTGCGCGACGCCAGGGGGTTCGCGCGGCGTTGGAATTATGTCTGCCCCTGGATAAGTATATCAGAAGATTAGTACCCGTTTACCCAGTTTCTCTCTACCTGAGATGTTGCGAAGGGAGCCCGGACCGTGGCATGCGCTCCGAACCGATGTTCTTAGTTTGGGTCACGCCCTATTCAACCAAACTTTCTATTCGTTCGTGGTCGTAGAGTTATCACTGATCTAAGAAGAATACAACCCTGACTTTTCGTTATGATGCAACCTGATGTGCATTTGGTTTTCGCAACGACTTGCAGTGGTGAGATCAAATTTATCGAGACAGGAGTGATGAAAAGCCTAATTGTCCTGAGCGGAACTCGAACCGTGAATGGTTCTTGGATGCATGCGACGGATGTTATGTCCCGCATCATCGATCGCATGAAACGTCCAGGATATCTTCGTGTCCTATGTATGAGCACTCACGCATGATATCAGGATGAGCCGGCCGCTGATATCAACATGGAACCAGACAAGCTGAAGGGCGCACGCGAATAGCTGTAATTTTCATGTATACGAGATTTGACGCCCTCATTTTCTTTAATTTCAAAAATATTTCCTGGTTACGGTGAAAGAGGAAAATAGTGGGCACGCACTAGAGTTGGACTGACTTTTTATCATCTTCGAGCAGCGGCACTTTACAAGCTCATTAACAAATAAAGGATAAAAGGATAAATGGCGGCGTTACCCAACCTTTTTGGGATGCCCAACGCATTCTACGGAATGTCGGGGAGACGATTTCAATGCGTATTTAGCCATACAATGACTTGCTGTAGCCAGCCCATGAACAAATCAGCGTTTTGTCCTTCCACTCACCACCTCCTCTAACTGCGCTACACACGCCCCATTAACGAGTAGAAACTAAAAACAAATAGTTGATAGTGCAAGCTGCAATAGAAGAAACAGCAAAACAGCAATCCGCCCCTGGCGATCGTTGGAGGAGTCATTTGATACGTCCACCGCTGCGATTCCTAAGTGGCGTGTCCTCTTAAGTTTTCGTTGAGCAGTGAGTGACATCACTAAGTAGCATCTGCGGCTTCTGCAAGATCGAATATCCTTTTGTTTGCCCCATCGATTCCTTGTTCGAGAATATTGCCTAACTTCTTTTTTTTAAATTGGCAGCAGTTAAGGATGACAGGAAAGGTGAGAAAACCATGTGCATTTCAGCATCTTATCTCCCATTTCTGACTTTTCGGAAGCACAGAGTGGATTGAATCCACATCAGGATCTAGTAAGGGTAAGCTACAATGCCCAAAATTCTTCATATGAACCTTCAGTAAGAAGCAGGCACAAGCTCCTGCTTAGCGACACCAAAAGACCTTGTCTTGCTCGCAGTGGATTAGTGCTCAGAGTTCGCATCACCCCTGACGTCACATACGTTTATGAAACTATGACAACGGAGACGATGTCTATCTCAACGTATGTGCCGCCGTTGAGAAATCGGATGGCTATCAGCACATGTTGAGCGTTCTCCTTTTACTCGTTCTTATTGCATTTGTTTTCTATGCATTTCGACGTGATTCCTCCAATGCATCATTCAGCTTAATTTTCACTAATTTTTGTCTGTAAACCATCACGACATCTTTACACGATTAATATGCAGTCCCCTCCCGTAATAACGCCTCCGCATACGATGCTACTCCCGATTTAACGTAGATTTTTGAGCACCGGCCAGCTTACCTTTACACCATTACAAACGGTTAAGACACGTCGGATATAACGTTACCCCGCTATAGCCTGAGAGAAACCCTGCGTTCAGAGTGACTCCCGTTATACCGGACCAGGGCCCAATTCCGGCCCCACAAAGAAAATTAAGTCGAGTAAGCTGCCGATTACTGCTCCGATCAGACCAACCCCTCTATTTCCTTGTTCATAGGGATATTGTTCGTGCGGCAATGTATTAGTATAATAGATACATTACGCTCGGGTACCGCCTACAAGGGTTCAGAGGCGGCACTATGTAGAACTATGTAGAATGCTTGGCGAGACATCTGGTAATCGTTACAAGTTGTGGTTTGTCTTTTGAGATTTTCTCAGGAACAATGTTGGATGAGATTTCTTAGAACTATTTATTTATTTATTTCATACATTCAACAAAGGCGTGCTCAACAAGAAACATAAAAAGAAGCCATTAGTATCACTGGAATGACAACATTGGATAGCGTAAATTCTTCCTAGATCATCAGGGGCAAGTATTTTTATAAAAAAAATTAATAGAAATTTTATTCATAGAAAATGCATATTTCATAGAAAATTTACGATTCCGTAATTACCTCAACAACAGGCTTGATGCCGCCTTTGTTTTACAAAGTGTTTTGTTCTGTTTTCTTGTTAGTTTTTTTGTTACCAATGTTTACAAGTTTGTTTCAGGCCTAGAGCAACTGCATAGTACAGAGGCTAAAGGTTCAAGGATAAAGGACGAGGTTATTCAATCTCTTTTGGAATGCGTCACGCTTTCTACTTCTACGGGACATCGTGGAGGCGATTTGAATGCGTATTTGGCCATTCAATGACTTGCGGTGGCCAGCCGATGAACAAGTCAGCGCTCTATCCTTCCCAGACAAGTCTGTTACCAATCCACCGACCCCGGAGAGGTGGAAGGCTTGGTTGGCCTGGGCGGGAAATCCGAACAAGGAACCTGGTATCGGGTGCACGCGACAGTCGGCGCCTCCTCCGACTGCGCTACAGACGCCTAGTACGGAGACTATTTGCTACTATCCGATGCTTTGTTGCGATAAGAACTTTCGCGCCATGGGGACTTCTGACAAGACAGAACGTGGGGTTCGTGTCCCGCCTGGCGTGAGAGTTTTTATCGCTACGAAACGTCTTTTATCGCAACATTAGCTTACACAGTTTTACTGGTGATCACGTCTACATACTTACCTACTTGTTACTCCTCACTCATATTTGTCATACTACATAAAGTGTCCTTAAAGACAGGGCAGTATTACTAATCTTAAACTGCTTTTTGAATTTGAACGATCTTCATGATAACATATTTTATTGCTACTTGGTTATTGTATATGGTTTTAGATTTAGATTAATCTAAGCATGAAATGGTGCAAAAAGGCTTGTCCGGTAAGGAGGAGTTTCCCATATTCTCCGATCCTTCTAAACAAGTTATAACGATAGGGAACTTACCTATCCAATATTGACTTATAACCGCATCGTTCTTCAGAGCTTTTAAGCCTTTTTGATGGAGTTTGAATTGAAAAAATCCTTTATTTGCAGACTTCATATTTCGAGATTTTTCTTTCTCTTTTTCCCATTCTCTCTATTCTTTGTTTTTTCTACGATGCTGTGCAACACTTCAGCACATTCCGCCGGTAGAATTTTTTTTCATGAACAAATGCTATTAGTGTTAACTAGGAATTCCACGTAGTTAAAATTCCAATTAAAACATTAACGACATATTACACAAACTCGCACGCAAGCAAGCAATATTTTATCAATGGATCGCATCCAGCTCCAATCTTGTTCATTTGATCAAATAACGGCAAATACATATTGCTGCAATCGCACCAGCTCCAACCTCGTTCATTGAGTTGAGTGTAAAGCAATCTGTAGATGATAATTGCCTTCGTAACGATCCCATATGTTAAAAAACAGCTATGCTAGTAAACGTATGACACCGGAGTGTCCAGCCAGGAAGCGTAGCAAATGGTTCAAACGATTTAGTGCAAGCAATCTCAGCTTAAAAAGAACCCCAGATATGGGCGTGATGCAGTAGATGACGAGCTATAATAATTTGCAATGACGAAGAACCCGATTATATAACCAGTTCGAGGTTCCGGATGATGGTAGGGGTGCATTCGTACAACGCCTAGTCGGTATACCAATGATATAGGAAGTTCATTAATGCGTCAGCCCTCTTCTTAACGAAACCTCATCCCCTTCGAGTTCTCCGCTATTTAGAAAATCTTACCCCATCCGCCCTGGAACTAACGAGCAGATCAGTGTATAGCAACGGATCACTAAAAGAAAAGACCCCTTCACCTATATAAATGCCTATAAAATCAAGAGGACGGCGATTGTGTCGACTTGGGATCGCAGTTTCGTGTTATTGTCTGCTTAAATTTTCCCCGTCAAAGTGTCTTCTAGGGTTCGCATCTCTAAACTTTTCAAGATTAAACTATGAATAGTGTAGTGTAGTGTATGAATAGTGCTTTCAAGGGCAACAAAAGGAAATATAAAACCTTTTCTGCAGGGGTACTAAATTCTAGTCTCCAAATTCATGTAAAAGATTTGATGAAACTGGGATCTTCCTTCTACCATAATAGGTTATCAAGGCTTGAAACAAACTATATTTTCAGATACCTATTGTTTTTCCAATACATTTATTTCTAAAGGTAAAGATTCCTGTGGAAAAAAGACTTTCGTGGTCGCAGCTACCAGTAGTGCGGAAGTTATTTTGTTTGAACGCATTAACTAGATAATTTTTGAAGGATTAATACGTTTTTGCTATTTGAGAGCCATATAGTATTATTTACTACATCGTTAGAAAAAACGACATTTGTTCTATACGAATCATTAGAAGACAATACATACTCTTGTTGGGATTAATCTAGCAGCTAGATAAAGATGCTGGCCTAGTATGAAATTTGCTAGGAATCAAGCATCTGTTGCAACATCTTCTGTAAAACTTCTATTGTATTATTTATTGGCTCTAGAAATGTTCCGTTTTCTGTGATTGCTCTACAAAAGCGGAGCATGATTATTCCACACTCGCTAATGTTTCACAGCTTTCTACTGAAGTCGTAACTGTATGTACATAGGAATAATATGGATGTGGTTCTAAGGCGTTCTTCACCATCGAAGCCGTCGAATTGTTGGTGAAGATTCAGCACAATATATTTCTTGGAAAGGAATCAGCAGATAATCAATGTATGTGCCCTCACGTTTATGACTGCTGATAAGAAAGAAAAACGCAGTTATTTTATAACCTTTCAATGACGCAAAGATTTACGAAATATTCCAGTGCCAGCCTCATTGCACACTTTATAATCGATTCTTTCTGGTTTTGCTCGAAAAGGACGTTGTTTTGCTTTAAAAAAATGTTGTAGACATTCAAAACACTGTGAGAACAGTGTCGTCCTGCCGCGGTGTAGTCCCGTATCAGTGACAACAAAGAGAAAAGAACCATTAGGTCATCCAATAAGTAATGTCGTTTTTTCAACCTTGACTTCAATTGAACAAATTTTCAACACAACTTTATTTCAGCCAGCAATGTAATCACCATCATTATCAACAACCTTTCTCCACCTAACGAGCAAATCTTCAATTTCCGAGCAATAAAACTGTTGTGGTTTTTGGGCAAAATATGTGGACATAGTATTTTGAATATCCTCCAAACTTTCAAATTTTTGCCACTAAGAAAATGGTGTAGAAACCGGAATAAGTGGTAATCCGAAGGTGCGAGGTCGGGAGAATACGGTGGAGGAGGTAGAACCTCCCATTCTGATTCGTTGATTTTTTCCAATGTCCGTTTTGCACAGTGCGGTCTTGCATTGTCGTGGTGGAGAATTACACCCTTTCTGTTGACGATCGCCGGATACTTACCCAGTAAAACTTGGTTTGCTCGATCCAATTGCTCACGGTAAAGGTCTGCGTCAACAACCTGTACAGATTTAAACACTTCAAAGTGGACAATTCCACGGATATTCCATCAAATACAGAGGAGTGCCTTTCTGATATGAATATTCGGCTTTGCAGTACTTCTTGGTTGTTCATTTTCAGAATGCCACTGCTTTTTGCTTTGGATTATTACACAAGATCCATTTTCGCCAACCTGTGATCAGCCGAGCAAAAAACGGGTCTGTACGGTGTCGCTGATTGCGCTACTACCCTTCCGAAATTCGAACAGCATGCAATGCCGAATATGCTCCTCTGAGATTTGCCGAGCCATTTCACCTGAACTTGCAAGCTAACAATTCAACGAATGGTAGATTCTAAAAAAGGAAGTCCCATTTACTTTAGAGTCACTTTAGTGCACCTTTGAAATACACAAATCTGCCGACAAATAATGAGCTAAACCGTAGTGCACAAAAAACGACGTTACTTAATACTATCTGTTGACCTAATACTATCTGTTTCGTTTCCATCTGTAGGCTGATATTGTCTACAAGAAGGCCCTAAAACAATAGCATCGAAAAGAAGCCAGATTTGTTGAATATGTAACAAAACTAACCTCAGACTGTACAACGTCCACTAAAAGAAACCATCTCAATGATACTCCAGACTAGTTGTAAGCACAAAGTACCCAGAATACGACCAGTGGTACTGTGTATTAGGTTGACACTAAGGCAACGAACATTTACGAGCATTTCGTTCATTTGAGAAGAATTTCCCGCATTTGAGGGCAAGGACACACGAAAAAAATTGCATGAAAGAAAGAAATCCTTACAAAACCATCCTCAGTGCTCGTTAAAAACAGTTTCTGTAAGTAATTCTGCTTTTGCAGATCAAGTCCTAGGAGCCCTAGTTCCACATCGTGTCCTTATTCGCTTGTTTCCATTAACCTGATCATACGTATCATAAACTGTATCTACATATATAAGACAAAGGCTTGCAAAGGGAATGCTTCTGTTCTAAATAAAAGTCTACAGCTTGTGTTACCTGTTTAATGGCGGCGACTGTTCCATCTGAAGTATAGGGACCTCTGGGAGCCCGGCGCTGGTGGATGTGGACAATTCGGAATTCGGAATGCACAACAAAGTAGTCTCAAACTGTCATCCGCTGCTGATGATACCCAACATACTCCAGTTGGTGGGCTAGAATCCACTGACAGGGTTCAAAAACTCGGTCGATTCCAAACTCACGTACCGACCGTTAGATGGATCGTTAGACCGGCAGAGGCCTTCAACGCGTTCTTCAAAGCTCAGCACTCCAAGTTCTGAAGCAAGCGCATCCATGGCCTATCAGAAAGTTGCCAGTGGTCAAGCGATGATAGAGGCGCCTACTAAAAATGGCTCTCTGCTGTTGATTAAACGTGGCGAAGTAAAATATTTTGTGTCACAAACGTCAGGAACTGATGTGTTATCATAATATGAGAGCTTGGGAACGCTTAATGTTAAGGATAACGTAACGAGTGGGATTTTCTAGGAAAATACATAATCGAAGAGTAGGAGGTTATGATTGCGTCTTCAAATCTCTCCTGCTATTTAACGAGATATTTTTAATCAAAATTTCGCTATCGTGGACGAATCTCGAAATGCGTTGAGTCCCGCTAACTTACACTCTTTCCAACCTTCCATTCACAAGAAATGCGTCGACCCCCTTCGGACCTACGTATAAAGCCATTCAAGTTGTTTCTCAATATAGCTTGTGAAAAATTTACAACAGCTTTCCCAAAGTGCATTTTTTAGCGAAATCGGAGGTATCGCTAAAATCTCAGATTAGTGATTATTGAACATTGATGGCGTCCGTTTTCGTCATAACACGATGAGGATCAGCGGTCGTCGCTGAGCAGGTGCGATTATGCAGATGTAACTCGAGAATAAAAAATTGGCTCGTTTCAGCAGAGCGAGACAGCGGTCTACCCGTGCTGTCCTACAACCAATAACAATGCAGTTGAAAGGATCCAGGTGAGAAACTTATGTCCACTTTTGAATCTTCAACGGAGAGCAAGGTCTGACTTTTGCTTCATGTGCTGATATTCTACGCTTGAAGTTCATTTTTTACTAAGTAATTTGCATCACAAACACTAACTTTCCTTAGTACGTCTAAATTTTCTTTTTTACGAGCAAGCGTTGCGTTCCGAGATGTTCTGCTGCAACTCAGCGCAGGTTTTCCCGAATCTTTACCTTTTTTTTCTTATCAGGTTTTTTATTTTTTTATTACTCCTGTTTTTTCTTCGCAATTTACTCAAAAAAGTGACTAGATAGCAAACCCGTAGCTATTTTAATCTTTCTGAAAAACTGGTTATACCTGTACAAATTTTTGTGACTGAATGACATTTGTGTGTGTACTCCTTTTTGCTCTTACGTACCCTTTTTCTGCACTGTCTTCTGGCACAGTGTCGTCGATAAGTATGCTGTCCCAAAATCCAATATAAATATTCATATCAGCTGTGGAGGCTATACAGGGTGGATCATAGGTCCTGCAACAAAAGTAGGCGACCTTATTAGGAGTCCTATTCCAACTGTAGAGAACCACATGCCATCTGTTGTGCAGAATATCCTTAGTGCTATGCATCTTGCCATTATGGTTGTTGTAGCTACCTTGTTAGTAAGTGTTGAGCTCTAACGTCAAACTAACGAAAATCTTCCTCTGGTCCGCGCTGGAGCACTCCCATTCCGCCGTGGCTACATTTTTAAAAATTGGTGGTGTACAGTATCGTATAGGGTAACCCAAAGCCTTCTCAGGATAAGGGGTAAAGGTTAGAGGACGGCATTACTCGATCCCTTTTGGGATGCGCCACGCATTCTACTTCTACGGGATGTCGTGGAGGCGATCTGAATGCGTATTTGGCCATACAATGACTTGCGGTGGCCAGCCGATGAACAAGTCAGCACTCTATCCTTCCCAGACAAGTTTGGGCCAATTCACCGAACCCGGAGGGATGGAGGGCTTGGTTGGCTTGGGCGGGAAATCCGAACCATGAACCTGGTATCGGGTGCACGCGACAGCCGGCGCCTCCTTCGACCGCGCTACACGCTCCCCTTTCTCAGGAGTGAACATTAAAGGAGCGGATCTGAACTCTAACAGAAAGGCTATTAATTCTTTGAAAGCTCTACAAGCAAACAAGTGAGGCGAAGACTCAGCTATGGGGAGAAGAGAGTAGAAAGAAAATTTTGAATACGCAGTTGGAGCGCGTCGCTCAGGCTGGGTATTCAACCACGGCTTCATTTGACGAAAAGTTTTCTGAAAGCTGATCAATCACAGAAAGGTCAAAATAAATGTGCGTTTGATACTATCTCTGGAACGTAGGATGATATACAAACGATAGCCACACATCGTTCGTCTTACACAATTTTCCATAATGTCTCTCCCCACACCTTATTTTTTTATGTAAAAAGAGTGAAGATCGGTAAAGGTGTTTGCTCGCCAAAATATACTACCACATTTTCGAGGCTGAATCGCGCTGTTTAAAGGCAAAATGCACATTCTGGCAGAACGATTATTCTAACAGCAAAAGGAAACGTGCGTTGGAGCAGTCCTCCGTCCATCTGCCAAACATCGTACCTGTAAAGCACTAGCTGTGAAATTCCTGCATGTTTAGGTTTTTGGTCTTCCTTCATTTACCATCTTAGAGAAAACGTTTTGCTCTACTTAGTGTACAAAAAATACTGTCTAATGGAATACACACCCTAAAAAAGGGAAGGGTCTGAAGCGTATGTCTGAACGGGGGGAGCGACTCATATAGGGAGATTCCCTACCCCTAAATTAGTATGAAGATTTGTTCATTTTTTGCCAAGTCGTTAAACCCAAGGAGTAGGGGGTCTCAATGGAATACGGCGCATCACCAGTTTGGGCGTCTTGTACGCCCGCGATGCCTCTGCCGGAAAGCGGTCCGGAGCGCAGTGGAGTGACGTTGCTTCATACGAGGAAGGTCGGGGGTTTGGTTCCTCTACGCGTTTTTGCAATACATTTTTGCATTTCAACTGACTGGTTGAGACTTGGGCGATTCTGACGTCAATACCATTTTCAGACGTTTTCTGCGCATTTTCCAGCTGTAGCTGTGGAGAGTACCTTTCTTGCGACTTGTTTATTACTGACCGGTTTTCTAACCACAAGACAATGATAAAGCTATTCAACATAATGTATAAATGCTCAACACCAGTGATAGACAGGCGCAAAGTGCACGAAACAGAAGCACCGGTCACAACGTGAAAAGCGTATAAAACCTACAGGCTCCTCTGCCCACTGCTGCCCACTGCTTACCTGCTTCTCCGCGTCCATCAGTTCATCTTGCGAATCTTCTTCTTGTTCTTCCACCACTTCTAGCTCTTCGTCTTCGTCAACTTCAAGTTGACGTGCTTGGAAGTCCCTGACTATGCTGACCATCCGTTCGGCCAGCTTGATTACTTCCCTCGAGAATTCTTTGTCTAAAGGTGGGCCACACTTTAGAGTGAGCAGGTGGATCACCACTCGAGCATCGGCGGACATTATTGGTGCTAGGTTATAGAAAACTTTCAGCAAGCCTCTGATATCCAGGTGACAGGCAAAGATGAGGGAAGGAGTGTATCGATGCTGTTTAGGATAATTTGCGGGATACACACCTCGTTTCTCATTTCAACCATCCGACGTCACATCCTTATCTCTTTTGAAAATCCGAGCATGATGGTTTTTCCTGAGATCATTGGTCTATGTATGGAAACAAATTATGAGAGCCTGTTTATACGCTGCCCGTAGTGTGCCCCGTGCTGCTTCATGCACTTTGCACCTCTGTGCCACTGGTGTTGAACATTTATACATGACAATGTTGAATACCACAGCCTACAGCTGGAAAATGCGCAGAAAACGTCTGAAAATGGTATAGACGTCAGAATCCTCCAAATCTCAACCAGTCAGGCGAAATACAAAAATGCAGTAGCGCAGAGGAACTAAACCTTCGCCCTTCCTCGTACGAAATAACCTCATTTCCACTGCGCTCCGAGCCACTTGCCGGAAGGGGCATCCTGGACGTACAAGGCCTACAAACTCGTGCGCCGATTCCATTATGACTTCAAGGACTCCTACTCCCTGGGTTTAACGACATGGCAAAAAATAAACACATTTTCATAGTAATTGAGAGGTGGGGAATCTCCCTATATGAGGCGCTCTCCCCGTTCAGATATACGCTTCAGACCCTTCCCTTGTAAGTGGCGCTGAGACGCGAGCTGCAAAACTACCCACACGATCTGACGGCTCTTATCAATCCATGAGAGGCCCTTATTGCATAATACTCCTCCAATACAATCTACAATCCATGGGCAAATAATATGTCAAATCGTACCAAATTTGGTTCATTATTAGCTTTTTTATACGACCAAGTTTTATTGCAGGACCTATGGTTCACCCTGTACATTCGCCTCAACAGATGATTTTCTTGTCACTATTTCAAAGTTTTCTAGCAATGATTTCTTTAATGATCGAGCATGTCGCAACTAACCTTGTCCATTTTGAACTGCACTCATACATTTCAAACCTTCTTTATCCTTTATCATTGCGCACCTAATGAACAGCGTAGTCTCGAACGATTGCAAGTTCAATACAAATCGGATCCTCCACACCTATCTTGAACAGTATTCAGAGTTATTGTAGGCTAAACACTTCTTCACATACAGAAGCCCTTCAGAGTGACGGCTACTAGCTACGATCTTTACTAGCAGTCCTCTCCAGTATTTGCGATGTAGCGCTGCTCAAAAGAATGTCTATCAGCCAAGTCTTCCCCTTCTGTTCACAATGGCAACCTACCCGCCATTTTACCCCTTTTATAGCGATGGTGTCGCTGTTGAGGGAGATGCAGAGGCTCCATGTAATACTGTGATTCTCTGAGCTTCAGCAAGCTACGGATATCTGAAGACGACGAAACCAAATCGTCTTCAGAGTCTAGAATAAAATTTTACAATTACCAATCTTCCCAGAAGAGAGCTACGGGCGAAATATGTATCTGAAGATGCATGAAGAAAATTGTGTGTTTTTTGCAGTCTAGCTCTTATGTTATTAGATCAGATGATGTTCTTGAAACAAGGACAATAAGTTCACACGTTTCTTCAGTGCATGATCGCTTCCTTATGTTCTTGCCTATGAACTATGAAATTCCGACAAGTATACTGGATGGAACAGAATTTTACCTCGTCCTACGAAAAGTGGTTTAAATAATCTTTCTTCTTCCTCCTCCTCTTTTTCTTTTTCTTTTCTCTGCTTCTTCTTTTTCTTTTTTTCTTCTTCCTTTCCTGAGTGCCTTGCACTGCGCAGTCGCTGAGTTCACTATTCTTGCTTTTCCTCGCTCTATCAAGAGCTCCCGCTGCTTGCGTCGTCGTCGAGATCGGCTGCTAGCGGACATCTTCCGGGTGCTTCGAGCTCTAGATACACCCTATGACTCTTTGGTCTTCTGAGGGTTTGTCAGCAATACCTCAATTGTTGATCCCTCATGTTCAGCCGGATCGGTCTGACGGGTTCATGTGCGCGCCTACCTGAGTGTTACCGTTTCAATTTTTAGCCCGTATTAAATTCAGCTGATTCGCTCTACAAGGCTACTGAGTTTACGATACATGGTTTCCGAGGTAGCCACGTACCGTACACGGTTTTCTCCTCTTTAGAATCGTCGATCTTTTTTAACGTATGATCTACTTCTTCTTCCACATGACCTCTCCGCCGCACCTAATTGGAATTCTAAACTTGTAGCTACGTACTGTTCTGGGCTTATATGCGTTGTTTGTTTATTATGTGGTTGAAGAAGATTAAGAAACTGTGGCACGATCAATTTACAACAAATTCCTTGTTCCTACATACACAGCCAACATTTTGAATCTTATAAAAGTGTTTCAACACTTTGAATTTTGAAGGGGTTTGAAATTTTGAAAATCTTGACATAGAAACTTAAGAGAACAGTAAACAACCTTTACATTTTTCGCCCATCTGTTCAACTCCCAGCTCTAGCTCATAGCCTGAATAGTAGCAGTGTTGTGGTCGTTCGGCCAGTGGTTATATTTTCAGGAGCAGCGTGGTGCAAACAATTCTAAGTCTGTTGTCACAAATTATGGGTTTCAGAAGGAACGTATGAAAAGATAGAATTGTCGCAAGTAATCAGTCCATTCATAGTCAATTAAGTCTAAAATTTTATTAACGGGTGCACGGCGCAATATCTACTAGATATATGTCGCTACACCTTTTCAAATTTTCCAACAGCTTTTCTGCCTCAAAATTAAATTCCTTCAAACAGTACCTGCATTTTTGAGACACCATATATAATAAATTGATGTTTTAGTCCAACCGCGGAAGGGAAGGAAGACGAGGATAGAACCGACTGGCAGTCATTAGCTATTGCTAGCATCATTGCATTATGTACCGCTGTGCAGTTTACAATTTACTTCTCATCGCTATGGCCGTATCTCTTACAGGTAGGAACTCTTTGCAGTTTATTTCCATATTTTGGCTTTTTTAAAGGTTTCCAGTGGGTCCTGTCGTGAAACAGCTGCAGTTAGCAAATCCCTTTACTTTGCATAAACCTTTAACTCCTTTTTAACTCGCATTGGTAGCGTAGAAGCAGAATTTGTATCGCATTCCATAAAAGGGCATTGGTCAACGCCGACCTGTATCCTTCGTCCTGAGTTGATCGTATTCAGCTCGATCCGAACTCGACGGAGTCGTTCTTCGGTTGGATCACCGCGGTGTACAGTCTGGCGCAGGCAGTGATGTGTGTTGTGTTCGGCTACTGGCAGAACCGCATCCACCAAAGTCGCATTCCGATTCTCGGCGGGTAGGTTAAGCAGCAGTTCACTCGTTCCGCTGGCCAACCTACGACTTGCCGACGACTTTGCAAAAGCTCTTGTGCTTTCAGCCTTGTTCTGATGATCTTGGGTAATCTTATTTACCTCACATGTTCTATGACTCCGTTCTCACCGAAATGGGTTATGTTCGTGTCCCGCTGTATCACAGGTCTTGGTGCTGGTGAGTTCATTTTGACATTAATTCCTGGAAATTCCTATCTACCATATAACTGAGTATGTTCGTATCTCACGCTTAGGCATTACAAGTGTTGCAATACGTCTATCGTCTGGCACTTGCATGTTTCGCTCGAACTTGTGAACCACTTCCTGTCGACAGACAAACAATCGCCAAAGCTGCCAGCTTCGAGTAAAAATCCATTCCACTGATCGTTTGTAGCTACCCGATCAAATCCTTCCATAATAGTAAGGATAAAGGTCGACGTTACTCAATCCTTTTTGGAGTGCGCTACACACTCTACTTCCACGGGATGTCGTAGAGGTTGAAGTTGAAGTTGAATGCGTTGGCCGTACAATGCCGTGCGGTGGCCAGCCGGTGAACGAGTCAGCGCTTTATCCTTCCCAGACAAGTCTGGTAGCAATTCACCGACCCCGGTGGAATGAAAGGCTTGGTTGGCCTGGGCGGGAAATCCGAACCAGGAACCTGGTATCGAGTGCACGCAACAGCCGGCACCTCCACCGACTGCGCTACACGCGCCCTTCTCCATAATATCTCTAGATATTGATCGCTTGATGAAATCATTCCTCCTGCTGTGAAGTCCCTCCTCGCACTTCATAATCATTTGATTCTCACCCGGATCGGGTAAATCTGAGGTACATAAAACCTTTATCACCCGCCAAAATCGATAATATCGAGCGATTCTGATTGCCTGGTCAAAACTTGTCATATGGTTATGACGGCCGACGTTCCATTCTTCAAGTCAAGTCCTTACCCTTGCTTTCGAGTAGTTCTGTAGGTAGTGCAAATAGCGACTTCCCACTTTTATTTTGTAGACACTCATCCGATCCGACTTTATGTCGAAAATGTTTCACTTTTCAAACCCGTGAATTTCAAGGCTTGGTACCGAAAGCAAGCGGCAGATTATTCTGTGTTTGGCGAAGGAGCGCATTCTCGGGTTCAGTGATGACCTGTGCTGGTAACACGTCGACTGGCAACTCACCTCTGGTTTTCGTCGAGCAAAGGATGAAAGTGAACAGCAAGATTTAAATAGATGACATACTGAAGAAAGTGGTTATGTCTTGGAGGCGTTCTCATTTCGATAGACAGTCCTGAACCTTGAAACAGATTCCGCTCCAGCCCAAAAGACCAATGTCCTTCAGGAGTGATGACGCAGGAATTGCCGGACTCATCACATCCAGAATGACCCCTCTAGTCGTCAGATTTGCATCTTTTCGTTCGGCATTTCCGTGTGGTCGATCCTTGGAAGCAAAGTCTGCGCTGCTCCTCATCAAATTTTGGAAAGCCTGAAGCGTTGCATTCAGAACGCCTGAAACGATCTCGACTTGGACCACCTGCGGTCTGCATTGGGTGCGTTCCCGAATCATATCGAGGCCTGGATTAAGGTTGCAGGAACATTTCGAGCTTGTTGGACACATGACGCTCTTCGGCCCCCTCGGCGAGGGGCATCCATTGGAGCACCATGAAACGCGAAAGGGAGACGTTGCTGGCGCCTGCTTGAGTAACTCAATATTCAACGGGACGACATGTCATACAGAGATCGGAAGAGGGTCACTGTCAAATTTGGTCTCCGAATAGGAATAAAAACGAGCCCAGGGATAGAACATGCACCAAACCTTTCAGGTTGAATGTTATTCTTTGGTCGTTCCACAGATAACGTTGGGTTGCACTTATCCCACATGCGAATGACATACTGATGCGGAACCCAATCCTTCCTCGAATCAGGGAAGTGCTGCACATACCGTTAGGTGTTTTGTTTGTGCTTGTACTTATATTGTCGCGTTAATCCCTGCGTGAATGTTCGTAGGCCCTTTCGACCTGTGTGGCACCATCCCCTTCGTAGTGTTGTTCTGAGTCTGACCTCCAAAGCACGGACAGCAACTCACAATGAGGTGGCCCTGCCGTGCCTTCTTTTAACATTGCCTGCTATTCCGTAACTATCAACGTGAAACTGAACTATTGCTAATCACTGTTTACATAAGCGTACTTGAATGTGACCGACGTACTAATCTGTTAACTGAACAAACGAGAACAAGAACGGACTCCTGCACATCTACGTGAAAAACCAGATCGTCAATCGATTGCTATCGATTTTTGGCGCCAAAGGTCAAACAACAGCTGATCATCAGAGTGTTACGAAACGTTTTATTCTTATTCTTATTTTATTATATGTACAATGGCACAGCATACTAGATAACCCATAGTGCAAAAGAGAAAACTCAACAAATCAAAACTAGCCATTTCTGTAACGACGTGGATAAGAAAACGGGATAAGGGGCGATGGGTAGATGGCGAAATGTAGGACGAATAAAATGCAAAATAAAGGAATGGGCTTGAAAGAAAAGAAATCGGTATAATTGCAAACTTTGTTTAAAAAAACACACATCTTGTGGTTGCTGTGCATGCGGAAGAAAAAGAAGCATACTGGTTCTTAGAGTGCTGTCGGGAATCTTGCAGATTTTTCAGCCTATCTAAAATGAAGAGATCTCCATTAGAAATTGTTCCAAAAATGCTTCAGTCACATTAAGAGACAGAGGTGCGCAGAGTCGCTACAAAACGGGAAAATGATGTCGAGAATGATGGCGAGACGAAGCAAGGATATACGAACATACGAGCAGAGGAATGGACGGTTTAATTTTTATATACATTATGATGTTTAGGAATGATCACTGTGATTCGCACGTATGCTGTTAACGCAAGTACTGTGAACGATCGATCGCGATCGATATCACTGAACTCCGGCAGCTTTGCTCTTGGAATTGTAATTGGACCAGGTAGAGATCTGATCGATTGAGTCTGTACGGCTTTCAAAGTTTTCAGCTTCGCAACATGTTTCGACCGTCTTACATTTTTCAGCCATTCAAATCATCTTTTCGCCTATTGGTTATCCAGGCTTCAAACTATTTGGTGGCCTTAGTCTGGATATGTACACAGGTACCGTCTCCCCTCGTGACAGCATGCGTTTAGTTAACTTCTAATTTTCCTACATCTTGTCAATATTTCGTCTCCTGTTTGAGGTTGCTGCGGTGACGCTTCATTAAAAAAAAGAATTTTAAAACTTCAACCTTCTTCTGGGACTAACTATTAGCTTGGTGAACATTTTTGTTATTCCCTTCGACCTGCTCAGCAGAAAAAGTGCAACAATAAATGAAAATTGTCTAAAAAAGCTAGACTACGTACAAATATTGATTCGCCTGGAGCGCGATATGTACCAGAGTAGCAAATGGAACCTTCCTTTTGATCAAACATAGTCTTGCACAATGATGGTGGCGATGTCCGTTCCTCCACGTGGTGCCACTGGAAACTACTTGCTCTGCGAGTTAAGCCGAACACGGACACCCGATTGCAGGCGACAGGCCCTTGTGACAGGCCGGCCTACGAAGACCCATGTCACTTCACATGGTGTATGACAGCTCAAGTGTTTCGAGATAGTGCTACGGCGGGTGCGGGAGCCGACGCGCACTCGCAGAGCCCGGCGAGTGTGAGAAGTATGCGAGGGTCACTGATGCGAGGACGGCATCGGGGGGCAACTAGGTAGTCCGAAAGTCCCGTAACGTAAGCAGGACCCGCGTGGCAACGCTGAATGTGGGTACGTTGACGGGCCGCTCGTGCGAGTTGGTTGAAGCACTGGAGCGTAAAAGAGTTGATTTCTGTGAGGTGCAGGAGACGAGGTGGTCCTGCCGCAAGTCAAGGGACATAGGACGTGGCTTTAAGGCTGTTCTATGTGGAAGTCGCAGGACCACCAGTGGTGTCGGAATAATCGTCTCCGAACGATTTCGTGACTCGATTGTAAGCGTCGAGCGCTTTGACGATCGATTGATGAAGATCGTTGTCGCCGCTAAGGAGCGACTCTATCACTTCTTCTCAGCTTATGCTCCGCAGACTGGCTGCTCGGATCAAGCCAAGGAAGAGTTTTGGAGCCTGCTTGATGAGAAGACAGCAGTGGTACCGTCGAAAGATGTTATCATAGTCGCTGGTGACCTTAATGGGCACGTAGGTGCTACGAAAGACGGGTACGGCTGTCATGGTGGCTTCGGATACGGATCACGTAACGCCGATGGTGAGCGCATTCTTGATTACGCGGAATCGCATAACCTCACCATAGTGAACACCGTCTTCCGAAAACGCGACTCGCGCCTTATCTCATACTACAGTGGGAGCACCAAGACTCAGATAGACTTTGTCCTTGTGAGAGATCGCGACCGGAGTCTTGTCACAGACGCGAAGATCGTGCCGTATGAGACGGTCGCCCCACAGCATCGACCGCTGATCTGCACTTTGAAGATCGCCCCTCCGAGGCTGAAGCAGGTTGAGCGATGCGGTGCAGCTAGAATTAAGTGATGGCGAATCAGAGAGAAGGAAGCAGCTGTGATTTCTCGCGTGCGGTTACCGACAGTCACGACTGTCGATGAAACTTGGAAGAAGGCGACCGACGCGATTCGTCAAGCTGCACAGTCGGAACTCGGCATTACGAAGCCTGGGCGACGGAAGGTCGACAAGCAGGCCTGGCTGTGGACAGATGACGCGAAAGCAAAAGTGCGAGAGAAGAAGTCGCTCTATCACGTGTTTCTCGGCGAACAGACAGCCGATAACTGGCGGAAGTACCAGGAAGCGAAGAAAGCTGCAAAGAAGGCCGTGGCTGTTGCAAAAGCCACTCATTATGAAGATGTCAACGGGAAACTCGAGTCTCGCGATGGTGAGCGGTATCTGTACCAATGCTTGAACACATTTGCTTAAGCCTGGACATGGTATCTGTACCGACTTGCAAAGAATCGCCATCGCCAGACCGAGGACATCGAGAAGTTCTTCGGCATCAATGATGAGAACGGCCATCTTCTTACGAACCGCAAGAAGGCATTGAAGCGATGGCGCGATTATTTTGAGGAAACCTCTACAGGGGAATTTCCTCATCCAGCCATCCCTTCAACGGCTCCAACCCACGGCCCCGTTCAGAAGATCACCGTGGAGGAGATTGAAGCGGCTTTGAAGAAGATGAGGCCAGGCAAAGCGACTGGGCCCGATGACGTGGCAGCTGATTTGTGGAAGTCCAAGTACTGGTACCCTGCTGAGTGGTTGGCGAAGTTCTTTAATCAGGTTGTGGCGGAGAAGAAAGTGCCTGAGTTTTGGCGCCAAAGTACGACGATCCCGATTTGGAAGAAGAAGGGCAGTCCTGCAGACTGCTCCAATTACCGTCCGATTCGCTTGCTTTCGCACAGCATGAAGACCTTTGAGCGAATTGTCGATGGACGAATTCAGGACATCGTCCAGCTGTCCAGCAATCAGTGCGGCTTCGTGGCTGGCTGTGGCACCGTTGATGCCATACACGCCACTCGCCTCCTGATAAAGAAGCATCGCGAGAAACAGAAGGCAGTGCATATCGCCTTCCTCGACTTAGAGAAGGCCTTTGACCGCGTACCGCGTGAATTGATATGGTACGCCTTGCAACATCATGGAGTTCCCGAAGAGCTCATAGAGTGGGTGCGAATTCTCTACTCTTGTCCAAAGAGTCGAGTTCAAGCTGCAGCTGGAACCTCGATGGAGTTCCCCATCTCTGTCGGGGTACACCAGGGTTCTGCGCTTTCCCCACTCCTCTTTGTTGTCGTCGTGGATGCCATCACACGAGATCTTCAGAAGCCCGTCCCTTGGACGTTGCTTTATGCCGATGACGTGATGCTCGCTAGCGAAGATAAAGGAGAACTCGAGCGAGAGTTGCAAGCTTGGTGTGATCGCTTGGAGCAGTTTGGACTCAGATTGAACGTGAAGAAGACCGAGTATTTAACGACAGACGTTACCGAGTCCAGCTCCATCAAGGTTAACGGCATCGAGCTTCCACGCACTGCGGTCTTTAAGTACCTGGGATCAGCAGTCGCGTCTGACGGCAAACTGATGGTCGAAGTGAATTCACGCGTGAGTGCAGCTTGGTCCAAGTGGCGCTCGTTGACTGGCGTGCTCTGCGACAAGAAGATACCAGAGCGCTTTAAGTCAAAGATCTACAGAGCAGTCATCCGGCCAGTAGCGATGTACGGCGCTGAGTGTTGGCCTGCGACCAAGGAGGCTGAAACGCGCCTCAGCGTCATGGAGACGAAGATGCTGCGCTGGACGGCAGGAGTCACGCGCATGGACCGCATCCGAAACGATGCTATTCGGCAGAAGTTCGGTGTCGCGCCGATAACTGACAAGATGCGCGAAGCTCGCTTACGATGGTACGGCCACGTTCTGCGTGGAGAAGAAGACAGCGTCCGCAAGATAGGCCTTAACTTCGAGGTAAGAGGAAAGCGGCCTAGAGGGCGCCCGAAGCAGCGCTGGGTTGATACGTTACATACGGACTTGAAAGCGGCTGGTGTCCACCCTGATCTAGCGCTGGATCGGGAAAGGTGGCGTCATGACACCAGAATAGCGGACTCCGCTACGAAGCGGGACAGACGCTGAAGAAGAAGAAGAAGAAGAAGTCTTGCACAATGACGAGCAGGTCAAAACGTTAGGTGTGCAGATGGTCTTTTGTGCGCCGTAACAAGGCCTTGAGCGAGGTGCATGTTCCTGGCACGTTGCCAACAAGGCGCGTGATGCGACCGCCCGCCTCTCAGTATGACGTTGGAGCACACCAAACGTAAGGTGATTCACTCCACTATTGTTGACTGAAGAAGTTGATGTAACTAAAAAGAGCGTTTATGGTTGGCTTGGAGTGACAGAGAAGGACGTATGCTGGAGCGAGTTTCGAACAGGATGGATTCTTTCTCCTCTATGGGCGAGTTCAGTGCGGTTCAAGCCCTCTGAGTGTCTTTTTTAACTCTGTGTAGCATAAATAAACTGAAAGGCGTTTCTTGGAAACTTAGGGGCAGCTACGCCACCCGCACGTCTGCTTTCTAATGCTTCATCGCTTTTTTGGAGGAACATAAGTACGAGCAACAGCACTGCTTGTTCCAGGGCGACTTACCAGGAAGCCGCGCTCCATTCAACCGTTTGGACCTGCTAGCAACTTCGGAAAGCACCTGACACCAAATGCTTATAATGCCGGAATCCGGTGTTAAGCGAACCTACAGACTGTTTTCAATCTTGAAGTTATTGAAGTTAGCCCAAAGTCCTTAGTCATCAAGTATCAATCGCTTCGTCATTTTGAGATGAAGGGTAAGGAAAAGGGACAGCGTTATTCAACTCCTTATGGGATGCGCTAGGCGTTCTACTTCTACGATGTCGTGGAGGCGATTTGAATGCATCTTTGGCCATATTATGACTTGCGGTGGGCAGCCGATGAACAAGGCATTATCCTTCCCAGACATAGCGGCTACTAATTCACCGATCTCGCAGAGATGGAGAGCTTTGTTGCCCTGAGCGGGAAATCCGAACCAAGAATCGGGCTTTGGGAGCACGCGACGCGACAGCCAGTACCTCCTCAGACTGTTCTATACGCTTCCTGCTTTTACTCTACTTTTTGAGGTTAAAGAATAATAAAGGATTAAGGGCGGCGTCAATCGGTTCTTCCTGGGATGCGCCACGCAGAACACTACAACAGGATGTCGTGGAAGCAACTTCAACTCATATATGGTCTATTAAATGACATATGGTGGTTACGCCATGATCAACTCAGTTTTTATCCTTCGCTTACAAGTCTGGTTCCAATTCACCGACCCCGGAGGGATGGTAGCTTGGTTGAGCTAGAGGGAAAATCATAACCAGGAAAGTGGAATCGGATGCACGCCACAGTCGGCACCTCCTCCGACTGCGCTACCAAGCACCTGTTTTTGATATTGAACATTTAAACGCCGTAATGTATAGTTCTTGAGCGAGCTTCTTTTATTCACAATTCATGTTCTATTTTGAAGTTAAAAAAGCTACACTCATATGAAAAACAGAAGCGATCGCTCGCACGAACTCAGGCAGAGGCAGTTTTTATTTCCAACAAACTTAATTGGTTATTCAGGTGCGTGCATGTACATAGTGCAGTCGGAGGAGGCGCCGGCTGTCGCGTTCTCCTCATTCCTGGTTCCTGGTTCGGATTTCTTGAAAAGACTAGGCCAGCCTAGTCTTCCATCTCTTCAGAGTCGGCAAACTGGAACCAGACTCGTCTGCATAGGATAAAATACTGACTCTTTTATCGGAGTATCTTCGAAAGTCGTTGTAGATGCCAAGCGCGCATTCAAATTAGAAGTAAGAAGATGCAAAAGAAGATTGACTCCGTCCTTTATCCTTTTATCCTTCAATTCAGCATTTAGTTTCGCATTTTGAAAGAACGCAGTGCCATTTTGTTTACAAGAATACTTGAAGAAAGCGTCTGCCTGAATTGAATGCCTTCAGCTCCGGCTTTCATGGGTATCCTCGTCAACATCTTCTGCGCTTTTCTCGTTATATTCTTCTTTAAAGAATGCAACATAGGCCTGAACAAACAGGTCACCACGGAAAATGGTAAGCTGTTTGAATAGAATCTCACTACCGAAAAGATTGTACGTTCAATGTCAGACGATCACGTGCGTTTCTTCGCACTTCCGCAATACGATCGCTGTGCCATTATGATTTGTATTCTGACCCGTTTCGCGCAGATGTTCGTCATTACTAATTTGGAAACGTAAGTGCCCCTTAGTCGCAGCTTGGAAACTCGCTTCAGTTTTTTTTTTGCCTCTTTCCATTTCATCTGTTTGCAGGCTAGGTGCACCGATTTCACTCAACATATTCGGCTGGAATAAACAGGAGACTGTGCAGTACAACTCGGTGATGCACGGTGGTTTCGGTTTTGTCAGCTTTCTCATCTACGCGCTCAGTGTCTACTATGACGTTGGAAAGATGTAAGTTCAAGAGCAATGGATTCAAGACTCGGTGTTGGAAAAGCCGGCTTGTTGTTTTGCACCTGAAATGCTGCCTCTTCGCTTCGAAATCTTGAAATAGATAGAAAACTGTGGAGCCGTAGCTCTACATCTACATTCAGGATCAATCACCGAATCGGGACATGCGTCGGAATGCTAGCATTGGTGGCCTTTCATCTCCTCACGTTCCCGTGGTGGGGATTACCCGGGTCAATTCCTTACATGCAAGAAAGTGTGTTTCGAAACAGTTATTGATTTGAGTGGCTTTTCTTGTAGTATGGAAATTGTGGTCTGAAAGTATCGTCTTCTAGCGACCACCATCAATGGTACGACCATAGCAAATCCAGACCCAGTAGGATGCCGGCCGTCGTTCGAATGGTGAGTCGGACAGCCACTGATTGCAATTACATATGTTCAACACCGGCCATATTTTTGGCCTTTAGGCGGAAAAAGCGCAAAAATCGCCTTTTTGTCGCTTTTCATAGCTCTCCAAGCTTTGGTAGACACCAACGGATGCGTCTGCGGCAAAGCTTGTAATAATGGTTTTATTACGTTGGTTACCTGCAGAGCACAACACGAGTATCACATCACAGCAGGCTATATAGACAATATGCAGCAAATGCTGTTTAAGGTGTATTATTCAGTTATTTTCTTTTATGAAATGTTGTATGCTTAGTTTGTATATGCCTCTTAGAAATTCGTAGGATGCACTAAAGCGAGTTTTAATGAGCAGGAAAGTTGAAATCTTTTGGTGTGTCTAATGTTGAGGTATCGCTATGCATTCGAGCTGAGTTTTTGTATGTCTCCTGATTAGTAGATTGTTTTTGAGCGCACTTTTGCTGAACTATTGGATTCATCTTCGGGTTCGATTATTCAGAATTGCTTGCAAAACCAGGATTCAAGCAAGAAATAGAGCATTTGACCAATTTTTCGGTTCACCATATAGAAACAGTTCTGGCCAAAAGTATTGATAACAACGATAACCAATAAAAACAGCAGGTCAAACTATTAATTCAGCAATGGTAAGAATTCGTGCAGTTTTATTTCTAAAAATCTAAGTAACTGGCATTTGCACTAGCAAGCATGATAATATCGCGAAACGCTTTTCTGGACCCTGTACATGTGACTTACACAGATCGTTGCTTACCTTACCAGGGAAGGGTCTCAGACATATGTCTGAACGGGGGAAATGGATAGCACTGCGAGAATCCCCACCCTTCATGAACTAGAAAAACAGGTTTTGTCTTTGCTGACTCCTTGAACCTAAAGAGCTACGGGCCCTCGAAGGTGGGTTGTGTATTTCACCGTCAGCGCGCGAGCTGATGCATGGGATGTGGCGAAAGGCTCCACGGCAAACGAGTCGGTGGCTCAGCAGGGTGAGACCCTGCTTCACAGGTGCTAGGACGGATGTTCGACTTCCATGCACTATCTCTGCATTTTTTCATGACCGCTACCTCCTTTACCAATTTGCTTTCCACGCATGTCCTACCCTTTTTTCCTCTAAATTGTTAAGTAATGATCAATTTGGTTATCAACACCTCATATAATCCCTCCAGACGAAGTTTAGGCGAAAACTGTGACCTTGACCTTACCCTACTTCCTACAGTACCCTACCGTATTCTGCCAAAATTTTAACAGTGGATGTCAGATTCGTGATGCGCCTCAAATAACCCACTGGGCGAAGATTTAGCGAATTTTTTTTATCGACCTCTCCTTGACCTCTGGAGTCGTGAAATTACAATAGTGCCTTGTTGGCAATTTAAATAAGCTTACTTCCTACACATCTTTTACATATTTATTTCACTCTAAATTGTCAAATAAGGGTTTTCTGTGAGCTGTGCTTTATTCACGTTTTTCACTTTCTGTATTATACAATGCCTTGTGTTTTTCATAAAATGTTAAACACTGACCTTACAGCAGGTACGGACGACAAGAGTGACTAGAGCCCATAATCACCGATTTCCCCCAAACTTCTTCCAGGGAGATTATTTGGGGTGCAGATCACGAATCTGACATCCGTTCTTCGTACTACGCTGGAGTACGGTAAGTTACGGTAGGTAGGAGTGACTAATGATAAGGCCTTGGCCACCGTTTTCGCTTTTCGTCCAAACTTCATCTAAAGGGGTTATATGAATTGTTCATCAACTCTAGCTCTTTGGGTTCAAGGACGCAACAACAACAACGAAGAAATATGTTTTTCAACTATATGAAGAGCGGAGATTCTCGCAGTACTACACATTTTCCCCGTTAAGATATACGCTTGGAGCCCTCTCCTGGTTATTCTTTTAGACTGCCTTTTTAGTTCTGATTCTGATCAATTAAACATGTTTATTCGGTTTGTTTTAAATTTGAGCTTCTAAGAACTAGATATACATATTATTCTCTTAGGTGTGCGACAACTCCGCCGACGAACCCAGTTCTTTTCGTGGTCGCCTACATTATCATAGTTGGGCCTGCATTCTCCATCATCAACGTCAGTATGAACACCGTGTTCTCGACGCTTCTTGGCCCACGAAGTCAGGTATGGTGAATGCAGCTGCTTTAATCAATTATGACCTGCATCTACACCAGTTTGCACCAAAAGCTTCACGAAGGAATGTCGAAGATGAGATTTTCAGGGCACAATGCAGGGAGTTCTATTGCTTAGCGGTAGCGTTGCGAGAATGTGTGGCCCAATTTTTGTGGCGTAAGTTTGAGAATATTCCTACTATCAACTCGTCCAATACCATTCGAAATGTGTGCAGTGCTTCATGCTGCATTGAAAATCGCAGAGCCAAATTCATGCGATATGCTGTGCCTGGAATGATGAAATATTAGGGTGGGTCAAAAGTAATGAGACAAATTCAGCAAATTCCTTTATCTCTTTATATCTCAATCACAACTCAACGGTGCTGAGAAATGTATTCGCCATTAAGGTTAATGACCTTGCTGCCATCGATCAGCCAACTTCCTGATCCTTTCCTTCCAGAACTGCTTGGGCCTGGTGCTGATCCACTGCTCGATGTGGTTGTCAAGATCTGGTTAAGTCCTTGTGTCCCTTCCGACCATGAAGTCATATAGGCTCAAGAAGTAGTGGTAGTCGCATGGAGAGATGTCCGGCGAATACGGTGGGTGAGGCATGTGAGCGTAGCCCGGCTGAGCAAGCTTATCCGTAGTCACTTTTGCCCGATGGGGTGCGGCGTTGTCGAAGAGGAGGAGCTTCTTGAAGCGCTGAGGACGAATAAGTGTGAGTCGCTGGTCCATCTCTTCTATTTCATTCACCATGGCCTTGGAATCCGTCGTCGTGCTTTTGGAAAACAGCTTCCAGTATACCGGTCCATGGGCGCAGACTCAAAAGCTCAGAAGGTGCTTCTCGCCGTGAGCATCTCGCCGAACGAAGGTCGGTAACAGATCACCAGGCCTCACCCAGACTCGCTGCTTGGCAGGGTTAAGGTCGAAGACGTACTTCTCATCTTGCGTGACTATTGAGTCCAGGCTGCTCGGGGTTGGGAATTGGGCGAGAATTGCGCGACATAGGTCGCCTCGTCAGACTGGGGTTTCGGCAAGCTTCTGGAAAGGGCGGAAGTGGTTACTTCTCAGGTGACCTTCAGTAAGTAGCTAACAAACATACAAATACGAGAAGCATAAAACCGGACTCCGATGACATATATGGGCACAGCATGTAGAGTCTCATTGCTTTTGGCCGACCCTAATATCATGGAAGAAAACGATCGTTTAATGGCGAATATATGTATTACAGCACACCTCTTCTGCAAATCACCGTCTACTTTGCATGTTTTTTCAACAAGCTTGTATGTTGAAAAAACATGCAAAGTAGACGGTTTCAGCAAAAAAAAATATACGAAGACACATTTTGGTTTTTCTTTCATTAAAACCGAATCAGTCGAATAGAGGTGCAAGTGATTACTCAAAATCATGCATATAGACCCATGAAAGCGTTAATTCATATTTTGAACAAATTTAAATCGAGTGTTTTCAAAGATAATTACAGGTGCTCGAGATGCTCATAAGTTTAGCTGCACTAAAGTTAGCCGGAATTAGATGATGCTAGGTTGCCACATTTGAATCCAGTTTAAGAACTCGTCCTCTTCTTCCAATCTTCTAACCAAGCACAATCGCAGGACGGCTCATTGCCATCTCATCCTATCAACGGTGCCTTCAGTCTAGCGGCGACTTCTGTCTTCTCCCGATGACGTTCAATTTGTGCCCACAATTGCACGCTTTCCATATGCTTCCATCTGCAGGGTGAACCTTACCGGCGATTCTCTGGTCCTTTCATGATGATTCGTTGCTCCCTCGCATTCAACTGTATTGAGGAAGTCTTCATCGCTGCCTTTTATCTTCGTTTCGAATACTGTGCAGCTTTGCCCATCCATATCTGAGCATCCTAATTTCGGATGTGTGCACCTGCATGCGTCTGCGCATTACCCAGATCAAAGGACTTGCCTCCATAGAGAAGAACGAGCCTGTTCGCTGCTTTATGGTGCTTGCCTTAAAATGCGGAGCACACGTGATTACACAATAGTCTAATAGTCTCCCTCAACTTGATCCAAGCTGTGTTTATCCGTCTCCTGAGCGCCTGATCTAAACTATGCTCCTAAGCGTAAGCTCGTAAGCTTCCTTCTTCGGATGAGTTATTGCCTAAGTACCGCGATTCCTCTAGGTTTTCGATAGCCTCTCCTTGCCTTTCCAGGGTAGTTCCAATGAGCTATTTAGAGCTGATGATGTTGGTGTTTGCCTTCAGCCGCGGGCCTCTGTCTGCGAGCTCCCTCTAACGCAGCTGCTAACTCCTCCGGGTTGTTGCCTACCAGGGCGATGATGTCGGTGTAGATTCCTCTAGGTGCTTTAGAACAACGTCCAGCGTCAGTGGAAAGAGAGAAAGACTCAGAGCCGGCTCTTCGTGGATCCGCACTGGTAACTCCACCCTATTCCCGCCTCATGAGCGGTACCTTTCGTTGCTTCCCACGTTATCACGTCCTCGCACCCCTACCAAAGGGTGGGTCTCCGTCTGGTGAGGATCTGATTACCACCTTGAGCGCCAGTTAAACATGCTCCCCTTGATTCGGTAGCTTGTTCTCTGGACAGCTGCTGTAGAATCCTTGAGGGTCTCCGTGATAGTTATTCCGACCTCATTCATCTCGGAATTCCCTCTATTGTAGTACACCATGACCCTTCATCCAATTTCCTTGACTTTTCCACCACGTTTCCTTTAGGCATCCAACTTGTGCCATCCCCTGTGTTATCAGGTCAGCCACTTCCTGGATCTCCAGTTCAGCGTTTTCACATTGTTCTCCATTCAATTTCGTCTCTTCTGCAGAGGTCGTTCAGCACTGGTAGCTTTCGAGTATACGGACGCTAGGACTACGGTCGGGTCCCTACGCGCCACTTCCGAACAGTTTCCTAGCGTTCACCATAATGTCGCAGTTGTGATCGTTGTTTGTGCCTAAGCATGTTCATAAGCCTGCCTGTCAGATCGGGCCTGGCAATGGAAACGCTGCCATTTTCGCAATTTCTCCAACCCATGGCGTCCAGTGGCCAGGAGTGAAACCTGCGATCGTTTGTACATGGGTGTGCTTGACTAAACACTTGCTAACAACAGCTGAGAACTCTTCTTAGCACCCAGATTTTTGGTAGTGAAGATGCGGATAGCCAATAGCAAACACTTGTTCGTTGCCTACTCCATTATATTACCGCTTAGTGTATTAGATTAGATATTTTGGTAGGTTTCGTTGCTCATTGCACACAGCTGCAGCGTCTGCCCAATCGCCATCCTTATCCTCACCTGTTTGTCCAGATATCTGCTAACTTCTACATTCAGCTGGCAAAACATCAAAACAATTTTAGCAGGTCTACATCTGCGCACTGTTGATCCATCTCACAAATGCATAGACCCTTATTTTTCACTAGATTCCAGTTATCGAGCACTCTTTCGTGAAACCCTTTCTTCCAGAAATCTTTTCACCATGTATGGCCCCCGACCAGCATGGGGAATGGAGATCGCGTTCGCCGGTTTCTGTGCCCTGTCCTGGATTGTCTACTACAAACGGATGGTGCCCCTAAAACTTCCACACAATTTCAGTGCCGGCGAGGCATTCAAGAATAAACACGGAATGGTGTACAAATTCTAGGCAGTTGTATGGTTGTACATATATGTGCTATTTTTGAATCGACTGATTACTGCTCAATGCTGTGCATTATCGGAGTATGCTCGAGAATATGAGCAGGTTTACCTCGTGTTGACGTTCTTTGTTGGATTACGTTTATTTCAACAGAAATAAAGTTGTAATTTTTGTGACGTTGACGTGCACGTTAATCCTACTTCATGAAAAAAGAGAAAGGAGAAAAATGTGTATGGGATGGATGTCAACGCTATCCTGGGAGGGATGAATATATATTTTACTACTGCAGGTGTATTCATTCGGGAGGCTCATGGAGAAGCCTAACTATAGTCGTGTTCGATGCTCTGTGATACTGAAGCTCCTGCGCCAGGAATGCCATTTAATGATAGATGGTACTCCAAACCGCGCCTTTCTCGTTAAGTGAATTAAATTCAGATATGTGGGTATGAAACAGGTGGCGATGTCCGTTCCTCCACGTGGTGCCACTGGAAACTGCTTGCTTTTGCAAGCCGAGCCAAACACGGACATTCGAATGCAGGCGACAGGCCCTAGTGACAGGCCGGCCTACGAACATTTTGTGTCACATCATATGGTTGATGGCGTTTCAGATTTCTCGAGATAATGCTACGGCGTCCGCGGGAGCCGACGCGCACTCGCAAAGCCCGGCGAGTGTGAAAAGTGTGCGAGGGTCCCTGATGCGAGGACGGCATCGGGGGGCAACTGAGCTAGTCCGAAAGTCCCGTAACGTAGGCAAGACCCGCGTAGCAACGTTGAATGTGGGTACGTTGACGGACCGCTCGTGCGAGTTGGTAGAAGCACTGGAGCGAAGAAAGATAGATTTCTGTGCGGTGCAGGAGACGAGGTGGTCCTGCAGCAAGTCAAGGGACATAGGACGTGGCTTCAAGGCCGTTCTATGTGGAAGTCCCAGGACCACCAGTGGTGTCGGTGTAATCGTCTCCGAGCGTTTCCGTGACGCGATTGCAAGCGTAGAACGTTTCGATGACCGCTTGATGAAGATTGTTGTCGCCGTAGAAGAGCGACGATGCCATTTCTTTTCTGCGTATGCTCCGCAGACAGGCTGTTCCGAGCAAACCAAGGACGAGTTCTGGTCCCTGCTTGATGAGAAGACAGCGGAAGTACCGTCACAAGATATGGTTGTTGTGGCAGGTGACCTTAATGGTCACGTCGGAGCAACGAAAGACGGCTACAACTGTCATGGTGGTTTTGGATATGGGTCACGCAACGCCGATGGTGAGCGTATACTTGAGTATGCAGACTCACATGACCTCACCATCGTGAACACCAAATTTCGAAAGCGTGACTCCCACCTCATCTCGTTTTATAGCGGGAATGCTAAAACGCAGATTGACTATGTCCTTGTTAGGCGTCGCGACCAAGGCCTTGTCACAGACGCGAAGACCGTGCCGTATGAGACGGTTGCCACGCAACACCGTCCACTGATCTGCTCGCTGAAGATCACACCTTCGAGGTGTAAACATGTCGAGCGATGTGGGTCGGCTAGAATCAAATGGTGGCGACTGAAAGAGAAGGAAGCGGCAGTGATTTCTCGCATTCGGTTGCCGACAGTGACAACTGTCGACGAAACCTGGAAGGACGCTACCGATGCGATAACTCGGGCTGCACGCCTTGAACTCGGCACAACGAAGCCTGGACGACGCTGGGTCGACAAGCAGGCATGGCTGTGGGCTGATGATGTCAGAGAGAAAGTCCGAGAAAAGAAACGGCTCTATCACGTGTTTATCGGTGATAAAACAGTCCATAATTGGCGGAACTATCGAGAAGCAAAGAAAGCGGCAAAGAAGGCAGTGGCCGCTGCTAAAGCCGCATACTACGCTGATGTCAGCAAGAAATTGGAAACGCGCGATGGTGAGCGTTATATTTACCGACTCGCCAAAGCTCGCTGTCGCCAAGCAGAAGACATTGAGAAGTTCTTTGGCATTAACGATGAGAGCGGTCATCTTCTGATGGATCGTAAGAGGGCTGTGAAACGATGGCACGACTACTTCGAGGAAATCTCGAATGTAGAATTTGAACATCCTGCTGTTCCTTTTGCATCACCTGTATACGGCCCCGTTCAGAAGATCACAGTGAGCGAAACTGAAGCAGCCCTGAGGAAGATGAAGTCAGGCAAAGCCACTGGTCCCGATGACCTGCCAGCTGACCTGTGGAAGTCGAAGGGCTGGTGCCCTGCTGACTGGCTGACTGCGTTTTTCAATCAGGTTGTTGCTGAGAAGAAAGTGCCTGAGGGTTGGCAGCAAAGCACGACCATCCCGATTTGGAAGAAGAAGGGCAGTCCTGCAGACTGCGCCAGTTACCGTCCAACTCGTCTTCTTTCGCACACCATGAAAATCTTTGAGCGAATTGTTGACGGACGTATCCGGGATGTTGTACAGCTTTCCACGAATCAGTGTGGTTTCGTATCTGGCTGTGGCACCGTTGATGCCATTCACGCCGTTCGTCTTCTGCTAGAAAAGCACCGCGAGAAACAGAAACCGGTGCATTTTGCCTTCCTGGACTTGGAGAAGGCCTTCGACCGCGTTCCGCGAGATGTTATATGGTACGCGTTGCGACAACATGGTATTCCTGAAGAGCTTATTGAGTGGGTGCGCATTCTATACTCTTGCCCAAGGAGTCGAGTGCGAGCGCCAGCGGGCACCTCGATGGAGTTTCCCATCTCTGTGGGGGTGCATCAGGGATCTGCGCTATCCCCACTGCTCTTCGTGGTCGTGATGGATGCAATCTCACGAGATCTCCAAATGGCGGCACCTTGGACGCTGCTGTATGCTGACGACGTCATGCTTGCATGTGAAGACAAAACCGAGCTCGAGCGACAGGCACAGGCGTGGTGCGATCGTTTGGCATTGTTCGGTCTCAAGCTAAACGTCAAAAAGACGGAATACTTGACGACGGATGTGAATGAGCACGGATTTATTAAGATCGATGGTACTGAGCTCTTACGAGTGACATCTTTCAAGTATCTTGGGTCAACAGTCACGTCCGATGGCAGCTTAAAGATGGAGGTGAATGCGCGTGTGAGTGCAGCCTGGTCCAAATGGCGCTCGCTGACTGGGGTGCTTTGCGACAGGACAATACCTGAGCACCTCAAATCGAAGGTTTATAGAGCAGTAGTCCGCCCAGTAGCGACGTACGGTGCTGAGTGCTGGCCCGTGACGAAGGAAGTTGAAAGCCGCCTCAGTGTAATGGAGACGAAGATGCTACGATGGACGGCTGGAGTTACGCGATTGGACCGCGTTCGTAACGACACCATACGACAGAGGTTCGGTGTCGCCCCGATATCCGAGAAGCTGCGCGAAGCTCGTCTTCGATGGTACGGCCACGTCCTTCGCGCTAACGACGACACCGTGTGTAAGATTGGCCTGAATCTTGTGGTCCCTGGAAAGCGGCCCAGAGGACGCCCGAAGCAACGTTGGCTAGATACGTTGCGCTTGGACTTAGAGATGGCTGGTGTGCACCCTGATCAAGCATTTGATCGGGAGAATTGGCGTCACCACACCAGAAGAGCGGACCCCGCCACCAAGCGGGACAGACGCTAATGAAAATGATGATGTGGGTATGAAACAGCTACATATAGAATCTAATTGTCTACTGCCTGTCGTTTAATTTTATTACAACTCAAGAATAGGTTAATTAGAGCACCACCATTATATAATAAAACTACAAATATTTATAAAGAATAGAAAAATAATAAAATTGATACAAATAATTTTTGACAAAATTTAATAATTAATTCAGATCGGTGTTACGAGGAGCAAAAATTCTCCAACGTCGTTATATGTGATTACCCCCTTATCGCCTTTATTCCAAGTGTAATGAGAACAATATGTCATTTTGGAAGGGCGCTGCGCATGCCTTTAAAGCGGAAAATTTTAGGCCTTCACCTCGTTCTATGTATGTAGGGTCCAAGCAGCTTGGGTCTCGAATCTCTGAAGGAAAATGTCATAATTGGCCTGAAAATCGTACGGCGGCACGGAGGGGCAGGTACTACTACATCATTGAATCTTTCGAGATGTTCAGCATTTTGGTGTTCCTCTTCACCAGAGTTTAGGATCATGTGCCGAATCCGGTCATAGCACAATGTATTCCCCATCGAATCTGGACAGCTGATGTTGGTGCCGAACTATGCCAAACTTCTGGCGTTTCTCGCAGCACTTCATAGATTTGACGCCCATGTCTCGCTAACTTACGGACACAGAGGAACAAGAACTTCGGGACTGAAATATTTGCCTCGCTAAGACTCCAGCTCTTCGGATCATAAAACCGCCATTCGGCTCACAAGAAACTAGTGCAACATCAACATGGCTCGCTGTTTTACAGTCGCAGTCTCGTGCTCTTCTCTAGCTATTTGATATGGCTGCAAGTGCCTTGTGCAGATTTCTGCTCCTTGGGTCTTTCAAGCTTCAGGTTGTTCATCATGTCAAGCACCCAACCGAGAAAGACGTATTCCTTGATTCTATTTAGTAGGACTGCTTGGTGAAGTACAGGTTTTCCACCACCAGATACGTTTTGAATAAATTGCGTCTTAATATGTATGTTGATTGGGAAACTAGATTTTAAGACTCCTGTATGGAATTTGTGCAGCATTTGTGAATCATGTCATGAAGATCTCATGACAAAAAAGCAAGAAAAATTAGCTTTCAGACATTGAAAAAGGTTAAGGACAGATTACGCCTTCTTGGAGCATTCTCGTATTAATGGCAACCTCTAGATTGCACAAAAATTACCGAGAATCAAAAGAGTTTCTGAGTGGACTCTTTCGCACAGACTTTCGTCTGGCGCAGATATTTTGCTCCGTGACCACTTCTCAGAATTTCGATGGGTCCACTAAACCGAATGCATTGTGGTAGAAGATAAAGGCTAAAGCCAGAGGTTTGTGGTATTCCTAAACGCTTCGACAAGTCGACAGAAGGAGAACGTGTGACCCAATTCGCTAACATTTGCCAAAATCATCTTTTCTACTGCTCGGGCGTGGTCTAGTATCCACCTGATACTTCAGAAGAGACATCTGTTGAACACCTATTAAAACAATACATCTAGGTGGTGGGTAAGTTTTGAAATTTTTGAACAGTTGAACAGACGTGGACCTTCTTTAAGTGCGCGGCATATTTCAGTGCGTTATGTGTGAAGAAAAGAATATGAAGCTCTGCGTCAAAGCGCTGAACAGATTCAGACCACATGTTTGCTAAACTTCGACTATGACTCCGTCGGCTCATGGAACTACATGGGTGTTAGTTATGTTCCATCGGAGATCTCTTCGCAGGAAACAGATAGAAGAATACAGCATTCTCTTGTTTTCTCTTCTTCAGGGGTTTTCTTTTCTTCTTATAAGGAAGCTACTAAAGTTCTAGAACTGCGACAGAACCACCGATGAGAACATATGGGCAGAATCATCTCCCTGTTAGAAGTAGCGAACTGTATGTATCCCAAACGGACACCCAAATTTCGACTTCGTCACGGTTCTCGAATTTTTTCTCCACCAAGGCGAGCTGCATCGAGCGTAAAGGGTGGTAGTCGGATGGAGCAAGGTCTAGGCTATAGGGCGCTGAGGCAGAAGTTCCCAGCCCAACCCCTCAGTTTTTTGCAGCGTGATATTTGCGGCGTGCGGTCGAGCGTTTCATGGGAGGAACTTCACAGTTGCTTTGCTCATTCCTTGTTGACGCAGTGCTTGGTCCACGCGGCTCAGTTGCCCTTTGTAAAGGTCTGCCGTAACTATTTGTCCTGGATCCAGCAACTCAAAATGCACCAGACCTCTTCTGTTCCACCACGCACACAGCATGACCTTTTTCCGTGAATTTCAGGCTTCGAAGCTGTCTTCGGAAGCTCACAGGCGCTCAACCATTGCCGCTTTCGTGTGGCATCCTCGTAATGGGTCCACTTCTCATCCCACGTCGCGATGGAGTAAAGAAACCGCTGTTCTTGGTTTTGCGGATGAGAATTCCGGCGATGGCGACTTGCTTGAGTCACTGAGTTGATGTGGCACCCATTTTCCACCCCGATTTGACTTTCTGATTGGATGCAAACGATGGTAAAATGGTGACAACCGAACCTACGGGCGAGCTCACGTGTAGTTTGTGTTGGATCCGACTCGACGGCTTCCTTTAATTCCTGGCTATCCACAACATCAGGACGCCGTTGACCTTCTTCGTCCTCAAGGCTCTCATCACCGTCTTGGACAGACAATATGCGGTGGGGTTCTGCAGAAGTTCTCCTTCGCTTGAAGTCGCACAGCAAGCAAACCCGCACTCGACACCTTTGCTAGATTATCGTTAATCTTAAAAAATTCTTTAAAAGGGTCAACGAATCGGAACAAAACTTTGGCGAAGGATGCCTTAGGAAACGATTGTTAAACACGTAAAGTTACATCCAAAAAACGATTCAAGAAAAACAATAGCATAGAAATGACAAATTGAAAGCAGGCGACATTTATAATCCGACAGCCTAATATCATTTAGACAGTATCTCGTTTTCTGACATTCTGAAAAAGCTCTCGGACGTTATTAAGGAATCGAAACGTCGTCAAACCAGTCAAGTCTCCAATGCTGTTTCTGTTTTCTCCGAGAAGAATACTCTCTTGGATAAAATGATGTTTGGGCGAGTGGCGTCGTGAATATTTCCGGCTTTTCCAGACTGAAAAAAGCAAACCTGCCGAAACGTCAACCGGAATAAAGCCGTTAACAATGTTGGTCGATAACTTGTCAAGTTCACACAAAAACTGTCTTCGAAGAGGTTGTGAGCTCTAGCAGCCCAAGTATACAAAATTATGCCATTATTCCTACAGTCATCTTTGGCAGAGTTATGTTAAACGTTTCTAATGTTATTAAACTAGCTACCCAACAAGATCCATTATTAGAATCTACAACGTCTCAAAATTAAAGGATTTTTTCGAGAGTAACAGATAACATCAATAGCAGAGAGCCTTGCTGAATCCAAATACGCTTACTTTCGCCAACTGTTGAACAACGTTTTTGATGCTCACAGATTCCAACAGCTGGTATTAAAGCCCACCAGAGGTAACACCTTTTTGGATTTAATTCTATGCAACGTTCCCAATCTAGTACAGGGTGTCGACGTTGGGCCTCCTTTGGGCAGTAGTGATCATGCTACAGTAAGATTTAAAATTGGGCGAACAGAAAACGTTAACACCGGTAGTGCGACGTTACTTAGAGATTTTAGAGCAGCAGATTATGGAAAAATCAAGGAGCATTTAGCGGATATAGATTGGGTGGGCACCCTCAAAAATATAGAAACCGTTGATGAAATGTACGAAACATTGCTACATATTCTCCATGAAGTGATAGATTTATATGTTCCCATAAGAAAAATTGATCCATGTAAGTTAGGCCTTCCGGAGTATCTCAAAAGAATGATGAATCGCCAGGCTGCATTATGGAATATAGCCACTAGCTCCTCAAATACCAGGGACTGGGACAGCTACGAACGCTTCAGCAGAAGGTTAGATAAAGCTCTCTTTCGGTACAATGTCTACATTGAAAAGAGAAGTATATTTTCTGCGGACAAAACGGCTTTCTTCAAATATGTCAGACTCCGCTCCGGGGAAAATGAAATCATTCCAAACCTGTTAAACTCAGAGGGAGTGTCTGTGTCTTCAGCTTTTGAAAAGGCAAATCTACTTGCGGAAGAATTCCAAAAAGTGTTCAGCATGCCATTGGAGGTCGACCATGTATCCACGGCAATCCAATATGAATCCCTTCCCATCTTTCCTCAAATGAACTCTACACTATGGTTCCATAAAGAAGAGATTTTTGAAATACTGTCGGAGTGGCCCAAGTCTCAGTCAACCTCTCCGGACTTTCTCCCGCTATGCTTCATTCAAAATGTCATTGAGTATATTGCCTTCCCCTTAGAACTGATATTCAATATGAGTTACATGAAGGGCGATGTCCCACGAAGATGGAGGCATGCGTTTGTTACGCCCATCCGCAAAAAGCCTCCGTATAACAACCCTGGCAATTATCGACCCATCAGCATAACTTCAGTGTTCGCAAGAACCTTTGAAAAAATTGTAAAAAGGCACATACTGCAGCACATCGAGGAGAAAGGCATCATTTCTAAGGAACAGTATGGATTTATGAAAGGACGTTCAGTGGAGACTGCGGTTCTCAGTTCTCTAAATGACTGGACAAAAGCTATGGAAAGCAAAAATCGAACCGATGTTGTCTACTTTGATTTTTCCAAGGCTTTCGATAGGGTTCCTCTGGAAAAACTATTATACAAATCAGTAAGAATTGGTATTCACCCTATGATTGTGAGCTGGACTAGAAACTTCCTCTCTGCAAGGACGTATCAAGTCAAAGTAGGAAGCAATTATTCCTCGATCTATCCAGCTCCCAGTGGAGTACCGCAGGGCGGAGTTCTATCACCGGTCTTTTTCCTGTTGTACACATATGAGCTTCCTGACGCTGTGTCCAGATTTGGAGTTTCGTGAAAAATGTATGCTGATGACGTAAAAATTTACAAAGAGATTGACAAACCTGAGGCATCCAATGAAGTCCAACAAGCCATCAACTTTATTGAAAAATGGGCAGAAAACTGGGAGGTTCCTCTTGCCGCTGAGAAATCGCGATGTCTCGTAATACAGTCTAAGCATCAGACGTGTTCTCCAGCCTATAGTCTTAAGGGTATTAACTTGGAGCAGGTTACGGAAGCTAAATTAGGTGTTCTCATATCGAGTGACCTTAACTTTGGCTCGCACTACAAATCGCTTGTGAACAAGGCAAACTATCGGACTTACAACCTGTTCAAGACACTTAAGACAAACGATCCCCAGGTTCTCTTACGCGCCTACATATGCTATGTGAGACCCATCATGGAATTTGCCACCACCGTGTTTAACCCCTGTCAAAAGAAGTTTATTACGCTCCTTGAAAGTGTCCAAAACAACTATACAAGAAAGCTGTTCATGAGATGCTTTAGAATGGGCTATGCCGACATTCCCAATGGTGCTGATAGGGCAAGACAACTAGGTATACCCTCCTTATGCACTAGGCGGAAGATAGCGGACCTAATCATGTTATTAAAAATTATATCTAGAAAGCTTTCAATAGACCCTATAGAGTTTTTTGGTGTATCACTGACCAGAAATAGAATAGGGAGACTTAGGTTGTATCCCAGAGTTGTTAGGTCTCAAGTTAGGTCGAACTTCCTCACGTATCGAAATCTTAAGGAGCTCAACCTACTTATAGGTGATGATGAGAATGTCATTAACATGTCCACGAATAGTTTTAGACACCTTGTTGTTCGTAAAAACTTTTTGTAGATTTGTGTGTTGTTGTAATTCTCTAGAAATTCTCATATGTTTGATCGAGTTCTTACGCGTGTGATGATTTTGTTACCCACGCTTGAATAAAAAAACAACACTTCTTTTTCACTTCAACCTTTCTTGATTCTAATGAGACGTCGATGAAATCGCGTGTTCCTACGACATGTTTCACGGCGGCGATTTCTCTCCGCACTTGGATTTTCTAGATCAGTGTGTCACCTCGCCCTCAAGTATCAACTCAGCGCTATATAAAGGTGACGCACATCGTCGTTAGTGCAGCGACTCCATCGCATCTTCCGAAAGTCGTCCCTTGTAATGACGGCCGCTATTCGAGTGATCGCACTCCTCTGCTGTATTGTAGCCCTCACCGACAGTTACCGCTGTAAGATCACCGTCAGAGTAACGTCGAAGACGGATAAGAAGGTACTCTCACAACAGCTGAGATCGGATTTGATTTGTTGCCACATGAATAGGCTATGGCTTTTTTAAAACAGCATTTCAACTGTTAACAACTACAACTATATTGAAATCGAAGCAAAACCCGAAATAAACAGAGAAAGGAAGCAAATCTTCCAGTTACCTTTCCAATAATTGTAACCTTTTTTAGTTCAAAGCTCTGGTCGTGATTCCAGCGCTAGGCATTCAGTCGCTTCCGATGATTTTCCAGGGTAAAGGAACGAAGAAAGTACAGGTGAGACCACTATTCGTCACTTTTTAACGTGGCATTGACCTTTCTACGTCAGGTGAACGGTGAAGAATGCGGCAAAAAGGCGTGGGTGATAAAAACCTTCAAGTGGAAGCACAATGAATGGAGGCCGGCAAAGAACACAACTGCCAAATATCAGGGCAATGGTTGGATCAGGTAGGAGCCTGTTAGCTATATTTTGTCAACAATGGATTCTCTGGAGCAGCACAGGGGTCTTTCATCAACCTTGAGGTAATCTTCTCTAAAATCTGTAATTGGAATGTCTGCCTCCACCATCGTAGGCGTTCATTTTGCGAAAAGTAATTGTTTCTCCCTCGCAGCTGATTGCGAGGTGGGATTCCAAGAGATTATAAAATCGAATAGGTTTGTAACCAGATAACCAGTATTAAATGGGTATTCTGCCAAGAGAAGATAGACCAGTAGTAAAGGGGAACCTGTTCGAAGAAGCCGAAGCGGTGTAATAGACACAGTCTTGAGATGAAGATAGAGGGAAAGGTCGGGTTTAGCCATTCACTTTGAGGAGCATCACCGCATTTTCGTTCTGTGTGGAGGTGAGAGCATGCGTAGCACAGCCGATGGAGTCTCCTACTCACATGTGGACTCCCAATCGATTCTAGTCTTCAATCCTGTAAACACGCCTTCTTCCTCTTCATGCTCGGAAAACAAGTACCATGCTCGTCTGGGAAGGATGCAGAATTAGCTGCACATCCGCTAGCAGCCCCTACGTTCCCGTAACATTAATTCAAGTTTCCTACAGGTTATGCCGAAAAAAAAATAGAATGAGCAGTCCATCCCATAACGAGATTGATTAACGTCTACCCTTATTCCTCATAACGAAGGCAGTCTAAATTTGTACTTGCCTATACGATGGCTTGCTTTGGTCTGGATTATTGACATAGTACAGAGCTCGGAGTTAACGAGTCCATTCTCGGGTTGCGCCACGCATTGTTATCCTACTCATGGAAGAATTTGCAGGAGCTTAAGTCCTCGTCCTGTAACGGCTTACGGTAGCCAGCACCTGACCCACTTCGCTGCACTCGAATTGAGATACAGCCTGTAGTATTAGAAACGGGCTGACGGAGTATCTCTGCGCTTCCAGTAAGAAATGAAAGTTGGGTAGCAAGCCAGCTGGAAAATGTATCATGGTAATAGCTTCAAGTTTTGTTAGCTAGGAATTGTACTAGAAATAAACAGGAAAGAAGAAAGGACGGATTAAATTGTTGACAGTCGCTTCGTTTCATTTTCGAGAGGTCTCAGTCGTGTTCTTCCAAGCTGCTTAAGCAACACTTTTATGTTGAGCTGGTTCACTACCCCTCTAATAAAAAGTCGCTTAAAACTAAATTCGTTCCATTTGCGCCCCATCTCAGCAATTCAAAATCGATTGACGGTTTTCTGATAGTCGGTTTGATCGCATCTGTAATGGATATTTCCGAATAAACCGCTAATTCAAGGATGGTCGTCGACGATGACCTCTTGCCACATCCATTGGATAGATTCGGCGTCGCGTGCTTCGAAGGAAACTGCGGATAAAATTCAGGGAACAGACGGACTCGTGCAATACTTGACGATATCACTGTGACTACTATGATCAATTTATTGCACTGTATACTATTGTTGTCGTGGGCATAATCACAACGAAATTTTAACTTTATGCGGATGCGTTGTCGTCAATAAAGTATAATAAATCACTGACAGCAAGCAACGTTGAAAATATGCTCCTGTTGAAAAAGAAAATATTCTAGGTCAAAGAAAATCCTTGAAGCTTGATTGCTTATTGCATAACAAGATTGTTCTGGTAACCCAAAGTCAAAGAATCGAACATTAACGTTGCTCGGTTTTCTTTTTGTCATTTCTAAGTGACTCTTGTTTGTGCTTGCGTTCCATTTTTGCCGCATTCCGAAAAATGCTAGTAGTCGGGATTGAGGACGAATGTTGATAAGCATCAGCATCTGAAACCGATTATCTGTCTGGCACATGCTTGACTACAAGCAGCACTTGGAAGACGGATTTCAACTTCCGTCCTATATACCACACTACATATCGAATTGTTAGCTTGCGTAGAAACAGCAAAAGTCATTGCAGTAGACAAGACATCCTTCCCCACTACGTGACTTCAGCTGCACAGCGCCACTTTTATTCATATGAACACTGCATCGATCTGAAAGAGTGCTCGGTATAATGGGTATAGGAAAAATTCCTTGTATCAGAGTATCGTAGTCAGTATCGTATCAGAGTATGTATCAGAGTATCGAGTATGTATCAGATCAGACATTTCAGAATGAACCAAAAACATTGGTTTGATCGGATATAAAAATGCTATGATTATTCGAAAAGTGCAAACACTTTTTCTCAGAAAGTTGAGGAACAGAAAATAAATGTTTTAGCACCCAATTTTTTTCTTGAAACGGAACATAAAGAGCAGAGAAATGTCAATTTTGTTTCTATATGGTTTTTTTACTTTTGTTCAAAAATTGTCTGATTGAGAACGAAGAGTGCTCAGTTTAGTGACATTGATATAGTGACATTGCTTTCGCTGGTAGGGTACTTCCTCTTGAGCAGTAGCTCATCTTTGCAATGCGACACACTGACGACTCACTGACGTCGCCTAAGTGGAACTGCCAGCTGATGCTGACGAGGACAGGTGCTTTTGGAAAAAGCTAACGAGACAGGACGAAAGCGCAAAGTCTTAAATCACTCCCACCGGCCAGGCATCGAAAGTGCATTCCTGAGAGGAATCTGTTCCTCGCACTTTCTCTTCAAGCGTGCACAGTAATCTCCTTGCTAGCTTTCTGTTTTGAGATTAGCTAGGAATCTGGTCCGCGGCTTTCTTGCATAGAAAGCTTCAGATTGGCCTTTTACACATTGTTATACGTTCTCACCTTTCATGATCCTATACCCACAAAACTCTCCTAAGAACCAAGACTTTTATTTATTTATTCGTTTATCTATCTATCTATCTATTTACTTATTTATTTACTTATTTTGCTTATCTTTTACACACAAATAAACGCACAACATAAAATGAAAAATCTATACAGCATAATGATCAACATGAAAAAAAAACAAAAACAAAATTAACAAAATAACAAAATAACAGGAAACCTCAGTAAACAAAATAAGGCGTGGTAATTTACTTACAAGTGAGGAAACATTTGTTGGAAGAAGTAAGAAGCAACACAATATTCTGATGAAAGGCAAAAATAATGGCAGATGGCCTATGAACATAATTGATGATGATATAGAAGTGCTCTCGAAATTTTTTTGAATATATGAATGGTTTCGAATGTTCTTGGTGAATTCGAATTCGAATAATCGAAAAAATGATTTTTCTGAAAACCCGAATTTGAATGCATCCAAAAAACGCGACTAATCGAATTCGAATGTTCAAATTCAAATGCAAATCACCTTGATGCCTATTTGAATAGGTCACTCGAGCACTACCATAATATCTAAAAGCAGAGGCTGGTAAAACACAGCTGGTCGCCATCGAAAACGGATCAGGATGCCACCATAACGACTCCATCAACTCTCTTGACAACCATCTGACTTCTGCCGCCATAAAAGGAAGTCCATTTAAATAAGACCAAGGCATTTAAAATCTCTTTAAGAAAGACAGAAGGCTAAGCTATAGCTTCTAGCGATATCAGCAAGAAGCAGCATAGAAACCAAGTTTAACTTTCTCAATCTTTTTCGAAAAACAAAAATATTCGACTACTCTTATAGGCCTGGAGGCAACATTTGCAACGGACAAGCAGCTCGATAAAAACTAAAATTGAAAAGTTTTTCGTGATTTCTCCTTTCACGGAGATATCGAGAACAGTAGCCAATCAGATGAGCCAGTGTAAACAAAGGAACTCAAGACTTACAGTCAATTGTTAGATGGCCATAGTCGGGATTCGCCCTTATGCAGATTCAAGTGAAACACTAAATCTCTCAATGGATTTTGCCTATCGCCGGCCTGTTCAGTTTCCTAGTGCTTCGAAAAGCAAAAGGCATGGTGTAATCGGATACTAAAAGGATGTTATTTTCTGTTGTCAGAGTATCTTGTATCCCAATATTTGGCTGAAATAGCGACTACAGCGTTTTAGAGTGAGAGTTATATGAGAGAGTTAGGAAAAAAGTGCTGGAACACTGGATGTGATCCAATTCAAGTCTTCCATCGACCAAGTTTTTTTTTATACAAACTAAAAGAGCGATCAACTCACTGAGGGATAGCTAAATGAACTCCGTGTCCTTCTAACCTCTGACCAAAAAACTCCCTCGCGTAGCTGTCCCCAGTTTTCGCTAAACTCTCGACTAACGCAATTTCTGTCATTCTTTGAAAAAACGAACTTTCGCTCTAAAGCTTCAGTATTGTTAAAAGATGCTTCAAACCTTACATAGAAGGTATGCATATTCTAAGTTGAATGCATCTTTGAACAGATAAGATATGGAAGACATGGATTGATTTTATAATATTATTCAATTGATTTCGATTTCAAGCATTAGAATTAGCTAGCGAACAGAGTACAGCCTGAAATCGATGTCCGTAATGTTAGCTGAGATCAGTATTTTTCATTTTTATTTTCTACAATCAAACTCATTATTCATAATATTCGCCTCACACCCACTCTTGAATGGATAATCGTGAAAAATAATTCGTATTATCGATCGATATTGACTGATAATCCTGGCTGATTGATTGATCATGCCGTGGCTTACCCTTCAAAAATACAACGCATATGCAGGTGGACTAAGCTCTTATATATACTACGATTAGCTGGAAAACAGCTAACCGAGGTTCCCGGGGATAATACCACTGTCGCAGCTAGTGCTTTTGTACGAGACTCAGTCCTTTTGAAGCGTGTTTTCTCTACGTGGCGGAAGTTGACTGTGGACTGTCAGAGCATTTTACTGAAATAAAATGATCCACAAAGTTCAGAGAAACGTCTCTAGAAACTGAAAGTCATACAGAACGCTCAAGGAATTCGCATGCGCATCTGAATCTGACTGATGAACATCATTCGCAATGCACTTTTTGCCGCTTCGCCAGATGCATTGAGACTGCGTCTGTTGCCGATCAGTGAAAAGACTCATCAACGACCGAGTTTTCGGTCTCGAAAGCGAATTCCGATGTTTCGTCAGTTTTCGTCAGAATTACCAAGGAAACGAGCACGAATCACATACGAAGGAGGTAGTGCTAGAAGGTCGAAACAACGAACGTCGTTTAGGCGGAAGCACGAGCGGCTGGTGAACCAGAGATCTAGGTGGCGTCACCAATGAAGCAAAAAGGCTTCCAAAAGCGGATTTTGCAACCGGCCACCTGTCCGAGATCGCTTAGCGAGCATCCTGGGGTTTTCGGGTGTTTGCGCTGGTTTTTCTCTGGCCATACTGAAAGTGCACTTTGATCGAGGACGCGCCCACCTGATCAGCAATCGAGCGCAGTCTGTGCAACGGGTCGATCTCTTGCCCATAAGCGTCGTGTCATCTGACATCTAGTCGCAGCTGATTATAGCCGCGGATTCGTCACCGATTTATCACCTGTCGGATAGCCTTGTTTCGATATTCCTCTATTCCTACTGATGCTTCTTTGAGCCTTCCGATGGGCGGTGTCCAGTGGTTTTTCTATTTGTTAATGAACAACGGCGCAGCTGGGCGTACGTCTTCATAGTTGACTGCAGTATTTTCTGAAAGAACACTTCATCTGAGTGGCAACAATTTGCGGTTCTTTTTAGGAAGTTCATTTTGAGCTTCTTGCTATTTGTATTTTTTAATGTTGGCTCCGAAGGTTTTCATAAATTCTAGGTCAGAACTTAGAAATCGATACTATTACCGCCCGATTTCATCAACACGTAGTTGAGCATGAATATCACATACAATCTGTGACAATTCGAGTCCATCGTTTTCAACTGAAGAGATGTGAATTTGTGTGAAGTTTACTGTCTTCGTCGCGCTCCATCATTCGACTACGACGGCAGGAAGTCTAAGTCTTATACAGAGATTAGAAAGATCTATAGATAAGCTCTTTCATTCAACAAGATACCATTACCTGCGATTTCAAAGCCAAGATCCGACCGCCTGTAAAAGTCGTCTGGAGAACTTCTCATTGGGTATACACTACGGAGTGAAACGAGTAAGACGAAAGGCGGTTCGAGTTCATCATGTCAGCATCCTTGGAAAATCGCAGTCTCAGAAGCCTCCTTCCCTACAAGGGAACTTGCAGTTCCCTGATGGTCGGCTCACAACGGTTATCTTTCACCACAAGTATAGCCTGAGCAACACCTTTGTTGGCCCTATGTTTTACACGGGATCTATCCTTAGCCTCCTTTACGCAAGCCTCCGCTTCTCACTCTAGGGAAGGAAGGTCGCTGAAATCAGGAGTAGGAGCGCTACAACTGCGATTTCCATATTTCGGTCATAAGAAAGCAGGATGAACAGGCCATCAGCGCTAAACAGCGTGGAATCGATAGAACTGCAAGGAAAGGGTCTGAAGCGTATGTCTGAACGGAGAGAGCGAGTCATATAGGGAGATTCCCCACCCCCAAATAGTATAAAAATTTGTTTATTTTTTGCCAAGTCGTTAAGCCCAAGGACTAGGGGGTCCTTGAAGTCTCAATGGAATACGTCACAAGTTTGGGGGTCTTGTACGCCTGCGATGCCTCTGCCGGAAAGCGGCTCATAGCGCAGTGGAAATGGGGATGCTTCATGCGAGGAAAGTCGTTGGTTTAGTTCTCCTGCGCTGCTGCAATTCTGCATTTCAACTGACTGGTTGAGATTTTGGGATTCTGACGTCTATACCATTTTCAGACGTTTTATGCCTAATTTTTCAGCTGAATGCTGTGGAATTCAACATGATGATGTAGAAATGTTCAACATCAGTAATACACAGGTACAAAGTGCGTGAAACACCACTGAGCACAATACGGGCAACGTATAAAGACTACAGTCTCCTCACAGTCTGTTCCCATACATGGACCAATGACCTCGGGGAAAGGCATCCTGCTCGGATTTTCAAAAGAGGCCAGGATGTGAGGTCGGAGGCGGTTCAAGTGAGAAATGAGGTCTGTGGATCCCGCAAATTAATCTAAACGGCATCGATACACTCTTTCCGTAATCTTTGCCTGAAATCAGAGGTCTGCTGAAGATTTTCTAGAACCTAACACCAACAATGTCTGAAGATGCTCGAGTGGTGGCTCCCGCTGAAGTGTCGCCCACCTTTAGGCAAGGAATCTTCGAGAGAAGAACTTAAGCTGGTCGAACGGACGGCCAGCATACCAAAAGACTTCGAAGCACATCAACTTGAAGTTGACGAAGACATTGATTTTAAAAATCCGGTGAGTAATAAACAAGTCGCAAGAAAGGTACCCTCCACAGCGTACAGCTAGGATATATGCAGAAAACGTCTGAAAATGGTATAGACGTCAGAATCCCCCCCCCCAACTCTCAATCAGTCAGGTGAATGCAAAAATGCAGCAGCGCACAAGAACCAAACCCCCGAACTTCCTCGTGTAAAGCAACCCCACTTCCCCTGCCCTCCGAGCCGTTGCTGGCAGAGGACAGAGGCATCGCGCGCGTACAAGACCCCCCAAACTCGTGATGCGCCGTATTTAACGATTTGACAAAAAGACACATTTTTATATTAATTGAGGGGTGGGGATTCTCCCTATATGACTCGCTTCCCCCGTTCAGGCATATGCTTCAGACTCTTCCCTTGTTAGTGACACGACTCATGCAATTGAGAGAAGGCCTCCGAAATTCCGTGCTTCGTAGACGTTCAAAGATCAGACACGCTGTCGCATAGGCAAAGTCGTGGAAAATTAGGTGGGCCGGCCACGCAATGCGCTTCGCAGACACGCTCTGTGCGAGAGCCTCACCGATTGGATTCCGCGGGATGTCAAGAGAACACCAGGACGCCCACCAACGTGTTGGTCGGACTTCTTCGTAAAAGCCCTAAATGAAAGATGTGACGCCCTTCGTGACCCTCGAGCGAGGAGGATCCACTGGAGCAATCTGGCACGCGATAGGGACGACTGGAGATGCTGCTGGTGTCCGCTCGAGCAGCTCGATGATCATCAGGACGACAGGCGGTGACAGGTGATGACATCGGCATCAACATCGGAAACGAGTATGACTTTGTCGCTCGATTTGCCCTCGACGGTGCCAAGGGAGAGCGGCGCTTCAAAACCATCGAGACTCGCCTGCCTTCCTTTCGAGATATTATGGAGCTCCGTGGAGCAGCGCAAACGTCAAGCAACTGCTACTAACTCACGCCCGAGCATGCGAACTTAAGTAGGAAAAAAGAGTATGAGTGTTGGCGGAAGAATCGTAAGCACTCCGGCTCGACTGACACCTGAAGAATCAATGAACCTACAGAAGCTTATCGACCTTAATGTTATCCAGGACGTAGTTGTTGCTTCTTGCTAGGACAACTCCGGGAGTATCGAGCGCTTTTGGCCTAATCAAACGGTTTTTCTCGACAAGATGATTTAGCACGTTGATATTCATTGAGAGTATCTCCTCACTAGGTGGAGGTACCTTACCTTGGAAAAGGATACAGCGACAATTTCCCGATTACCTTTTTCGCCATATCTCAGAGGGATAGTGCAGCCTGTCGAAATGATGCATTGCATGATCGCACATAAATCCGGTTTCCAAGCAACAGTCTCTCCCTGTCATTCCCTACACATTTTTTCCTTTATTTGCCTGCAGTACATCATTGTGCTCCGTTGCAAAGAAATTGTTCAATTGTCGTTCTCTTCTCATTGCTGCACCTTCTTGCTCCGCTCAATAATCTTGTGCGTCACCCCTAACTTTTTCCTGCAAAAGTTACCGAGGCAAATCTGTGGTAAGTCTGTCCAATTTTACTGCTTCGGAGAAGAATGAGATCAGTTCCTTTACCTGACCTCGTAGTGCCGAACTAGAAAAAACGAAGATGCTCAAGTACAAGACCCACCCGCGGAAGAGGGTCTGCCGGTAAAAAAGGCATCTCATGACCACGTAGTTCATAAATGTATGTATACCATTTTCACGTCGAATTGGACACTTATATTCAGACCACTAGTGTTGCACAGCTGCATTCTTGTCCCTGAGAACACTGTTCGAGTCAATTTCCTGTCGAGAAGAAGAAATCAGAACTCGTCGGGTGAGTGCTCTGTTGGCGCATTTTTAAATGCCACGAAAAAATACACGGCGCGGCAAAATTACGCGCGCACTCATAGATCAAAGACCGCCGCTAAATACCCTCTGCAACAAATTTGCTAGAGCGTTACATGAAGCTTGCTTCAACACCTGACACACCTTGGTTTTTGCAACGCAGGAATTATTTCCGTTCCTTTCTAGAAAGCAGCTGCTGTCCGTTCCTCATATCATTATCACAGTTGGCAGAGCGGTTGCTCCAAGGTATGTTCCTTTCACGATGAAAATCAGTACACATGTCATTAACTGCATTTATTGATTGATTTTTATTTGTTACATATTTATATTAATTATATGTTATACATATATTTATTTTTTATTTTTATTCTTCTCAGTACACGTCTGAAATATTGTGAGTTGAAAACGAAGCACAACAGAGGGCAAGTATTGTGGTCTTGGGGTATGCAGTCATCTTCGCTCTGATCTCCATTGCTCGTTCTGCAATATTGAAGCGCCTTAATAAACGAAAACAAATAATTTAGGCAAGCAAAGCTTTGGTTAGCAATCGCCAGCAATAAAGCCAAATCATACAGCCCTCTAAGAACTTCGTTGAATGAAATTTGGTGCTTAGCGACAGTGCAGCCGTGCGTGTTAAGTGAACTCTTAGAGAGACCGTTCTACTGTTTCAATGTCCAAGTGTTCCCTCTTTTGGCCAGTGGGAGACAGAAGGAACTAGAGCCGAATCCAAGCACAAATTGTTCAAGCAGAGTAGTTCTCGGAATTTGCAGTCATTTTCAAAAGCCACTAATAACATTGCTCCCATTCAGCGCAGAGAGATGTCAAAAGCTATGTCTATTTTCCTCAATCCTTCCTCATACAGCGGTTTCTGAAATGCTTATTACAATCGTTTTGCAACTGTCTGGGTTCTAAAACCTCGGGAAAAAGCCCCATAGAAGCGAGATATAGCTTCGACGGCCTGCGTCATCGAACTGCTCCAGACGAGGTTTTCAGAGGTTCACTTTCGCCTGTCCTCATTTACTTTCGCCTGTCCTCATGAAGAAAAGCGGTTCTTCAACGGCCGACGGTTGTCAATGGTTCGATTCCCACTTTCGACTTAACACATGCAATGGAGCCTTCCTGACAGTGAGCGGGACTGATAGAACGAAGAGACTTCAGAATCCATCAAATTTTCACCTGCACTCGTAGAAGCGCATATGTATGAAGAACTTTACTGAACTTTATATTTATATTTTTATTTTTATACTTTTATTCGCCTATTTATTTAATTATGGGCGCGTTTAGCGCAGTCGGAGGAGGCGCCGACTGTCGCGTGCACCCGATGCCAGGTTCTGGTTCGGTTTTCCCACCCAGGGCAACCAAGCCTTCCATCCCTCCGGGGTCGATGAATTGGTGCCAGAATTGTCTGGGAAGGACGAAACGCTGACTTGTTCATCGGCTGGACACCGCAAGTCATTGTATGGCCAAATACGCATTCAAATCGCCTCCACGACATCCTGTAGAAGTGGAATGCGCCGCGCATCCCAAAAGGGATTGAGTAACGCCGAGCTTTATCCCTTATGCTTTTGTTTATATTTTTTAATCTTTTATACTAACAACCTTACTGAATTTTACATTATACTAACAATCTTTCTCATCTCCGGAGAAAAGCCGTTTCAAACTGGCAACCACTCAAAAAAAAAAAAAACAATGACGTGACAAATGTCATTTAAAAAAGAATGCGCTCGAGTATTTTACTGAGACAATTTTCGAGTAGCCTTCGAATACGGTTGCAAGGTGGAGCCCTGCAGAGAAGGTCGTTATTTGGCGAAGACGATGTGTAATGATTGACCACTTCTCCATTTGATTCATGAAACATCTTGAAAGGTCTTCCAAATTCGGCTCTCAATAAATCTTGCAATAGCGTAGCGACTCTATAGACTCTGAAAGGAATTGCTATAGTGCTGGGTGGTTGACTCATGGTGCCTATGCTACTTTGAAACGCAAACGCAGCCGACACACTGCCTTCCAAAACGTTTTCCCATCCATGCTGCCTTTCCAGACTGTCCAGGAAACGAAAATAGAAATGGTGAAGGGCATGTTTCGTTACTACAAATAGAAAGTCTGCTCTAGATGACCCATGTCAGGAAATATTGCCTTGCTCCTGGATCGTTAGCTGCATTACACCTGATCGCTATTTGCTCGACTGTGCTACAGAATGGTCCAGCAAACTGCAGGACTCACCCTTTGCTTCGCAGAGTTCCACTTCAGACCTGCCCACATGGTAGGATGGAGCGGAGTGATAATGGTTACATAAGATGTTTCAACGATGCTTTTTGTGACCAAACTCCCAGCCCGCACCGCCTACTTACGGGGCAAGATGCTCTACGCCATTAGTGTTCTCGCTCAAACTCAATTCATGACGGCCGAGCAGACTCGAGCTCAAGAGCAGGTGCTGTAGGCTGGACAGTTTTTTCTTCGACGCCTTACCACACCTATTTTTCAATGTCGTTGGTTGTTCTGTTGCGCTCGGATGTGAGCAAACAGACAGATGGCAAACCCAAAAGTAAAACGATAGCGGCCGATAGACGAAATGTAACAAGCGTCTTCAAGAGACGAACAGTTCCGTGCTACATAGAGATGGCTGCTTTGAGAGGTGTTTGAAATCGCACAATTTTGCAGCCTTTCTGCCAAACGCTCATCGGGGGATATTTCGGGGAGCGCGTCGACGATCTGTTGCAGGTGGTCACAGTCGATTTCATCTAGGACCTTGACAAGGGCAACTTTTACAGAATCCAAACTTCCGCGTTTGGTAGAACATGTTTGTTTCTTCAGAACAGCCTCACGATGTAACCCCTTCTCGTCGCTCGTGATGAAGGCGCGCACGACAACTGAGCGAATGACCACTGGTGAGATCTGCTAACACGCCGAGCACTCTTGCTGTCATTTCTAGAATCAGATGAGATGACTATATCGTTTTGACCATTGTTGGTTATTCGGTTCATCGAAGATGGGCAGCATTTGGAGGTGATGGCGCGCCAGCGAATCAAATCAGGCGGGGCATGGCCGAAGACACGCCAGCCAATCAGAATGATGATGCCACACATCTCCGAATAGCATCCTACTTTAATATGGTCTGATTGGCTGGCGTGCTCCCATCTCTAAATGCTGCCTATCGACATACACCTTTTTTTCTACGGTGAACATTTTACCCATCAGAAAAGGCGAAACAATAGGTGGCATCCATTAGCGACGCGATGAAGTAGTTTCCGACTTCTTTTTACTCTTATCGCCTATTTGCCGTTAACAATTCGTTAAAGTTTTAATGTCTGAAGATTAATCTCCTAAGCCTACCTCAAACGACGTTTTGCACAATCTTGTCACTTATTCTTAGTCAGTTGCCACCTTCTCTCTCGACTTCTTGGGGTTCCTCTTGATTCTCTAGCGAATGGTTTCCACATTTTTAGCTCTAGTTACATTCTGCGGACGGTCAGTTCTTCAACTGTATAAATCGGATTCATTTCCATCGAATCTGCAGAAGTGCCCCTTCAAACTGCTTGAAAGTAGACTTTCAGGAAATTCCTGTGTTCTTCATAGAGTGTTCTGTAGGATAAAGGTCAATGATTACGAATAGGCCTGGATGAAGAAGAGCAACCACAGCTGACATAACCAACTCCGAGAATGTCGTCACGAGAGATTCATCCTGGGTCTTCTTCGCTAGCCATACTCGGAAGGCCCAGTGGGTCCCTCAAGGAGAACCACCTCCGAAGCAACCAAAGGTGGACATCCACCAGAGGAAAGCAATGCTGTGATGTTGGGGGGGGGGGGATTCTCGGAGAATGTTACATCATGAGAACGGCGAGGGCGGAAGAACGTTTACCTTATTCACGACAATGCTCGCCTCCGCATTGCAAGGTCGTTTCGCCAGGAGTTGAAAGAGCTTAGATGGGATGTTCTGCCCTACCCACCATATTCGCCAGATCTTGTGCTGTCGGGCTACCACCTCCTCCGAACTCTCAAGCAACATCTGAAGGATAGGTGCTTCAACGACTGAACCGAACTGTAATCCGAGGTGGCGCACCTCTTCGAGTCACACCCGACTTCATTCTGGAAGAAAAGAATTCGTGATTTCCCATCAGATGGCAGAAAGTTGTAGATGTGAATGGTAGTTACTTTGTGGATTAAAGTCACTCACAAAATAAACAATAACATTTCGAAAAAATTACGCACTTTTTCAAAAACTTTGTATATTGGGATGCATCAGGTATGCTTCCACTTTTATGTACTTGGCTGTTACACAACCCGGTTGGTCGGCATGTTGCTGTTGCAACTGTTTGCTAAGCAAATCTTCGACCAGCTTACCAACACCACCAATGAGTGGGAAGGTGAGGAGCTCTGCGATGGCAATGCCCTCTCAACAGCAGGAAGCGGGAGTTCAACACCACTGCAAAATGGTCGCCCCGAACTCACACTACAGTGGAACTCGAGACACTCCAAACGCCTAATGTTCTAGACGGTATGCACTGTCCGTCACATGTCGCGTTTGGCTAGCGAGGCGCGAAAAATTGTGACCCAGCTGTCAGTGTGCGCCCGAACTCGCCGACAAAAGATGACTTCCTCTCCGTCGAGTGCGTGTGGTTTGTGCCGGATTGTGCATGTGTATGTTGCACGTGAGCGTGAACAGACAGTCAGACAGCGCCACACGAGAGGAACCCGCCGCCACGCTCTCCCATTTCGTTTCTGTTTGCAGATCTTTCAGTGCCGTTGCCGTTAAGTGCCAACAGCGGACCGCAGCTGAATTCATTCTTCACTGAATTCTTCCCCAAAATTCAAAAGAACGTTTTTTTCAGAATTTTCTGAATAATAATTCTAGGATCATTTGAACGTTTGAATCAGTCATTTTTATAGCGGCATCAGTAAGAGATAAACTGCAAAAAATATAACCTTGGTTAAGTTGAAGAGGTTTGCTCGTCAGCATTAGATGCTGCGCTTTCCAGAAGACTTCATTCGCAAATTTAAGAACTTCTGTCCACAAACGAAGATGTAGAACCACGCAAAATTCAAACTTCAAGAAGGAGGTGGCCGCAGGTGAGATCGGGGAGGCATCCCACTGAACCAATCTTCTGCTTCTGCTCCTTTTATTATATGGTCTATTTATAGTTTTTGCTGCTCGATTTCTGGCTCTGCTTCATTAAATCAAAACACTGAGAGTAACCACGCATTCGAAAACTAGTATAGATGATGCACCATGCTCGTATTCCGGTGGTTTCTGTCGTTTTCGACTCCTAAATCAAATTTATCACAACTCTGCTTATGTCGGACCAGTTCAGTTCGTTACTCATCATTTAGATTTTGATTACTCCTCTAGAAATGTGGAAAATATGTCAGTATGTAGGCAACACGTTTAGACATTACGAAGCAGAAGTGTGAACACTTATCAAGCATTATTTTTCATAAGCTCGATTTCTTTCTTCTTTACGCTAATTGAAGTTGTTGCCGGATTAGGTAGGAAATTTTCAGGGAGACTTTCAGGAATTGAAGCTTCACAAAATTTCTTATGTTGTTGCACATGATCGTCGCTTAATTAGGCATATGTATAGTGTAGAATGGGCGCTTTAGCGCAGTGCGAAGAGGCGCAGGCTGTGGCATGCACTCGACTTCAGGTTCCTGGTTCGGATTTCCAGCACAGATCAACCAAGCCTTCCACCTCTTCAGGATCAGTAAATTGGTATCAGAGTTGTCTTTAAAAGATAAAGCGCTGACTTGTTCAACGGCTGGCTACCGAAAGTCATTGTATAGGCCAAATGCCCACTCCAATCGCCTCCACGACATAGGAGCAGAATGGCATCCCAAAAGGGTTCGCCAACTTCGTCTTTTGTCCTTATTCTTATAGCGTAGAACAAATGAGATTCGGCACTGAGCGGGCTGGTGTCGACATCGCACCGGCAAGCACGAGGACGGTTTATTCCGACGGTTTTGAATACTCAAAACGTAACTGTTAATTGTTGAAGGTCGGATGGAAGTTGCCTGCTTTTTTGAGCAAGACCTTCCATCACTTTCGAGTTCAATGTCTCAGTTATAAAGTGGGCGTTGCGACGCCTTCACTGTTGCCTTCTCAGACGGTTCATTCTCAATGCACCGTCTTTTTGATGTCTTTACAATGACTTGCTATGTTTTGCCATTGCAGGGGAGAGACTAGAAGCAAGAATTCAGGGACACTTAGACGGTGCCAGATGACAGCTCCGGTGCCTCCTCCAACTGAATCATCGAGCGCCCTTCAACATTCTATATCAATTTAAAGCTGAATGTTTTTCCCTATGTAGCGAATCCCAAAATGTCCATTCAGTCCTCAGAAACGCAGTATCATTCATAACACCAACTTTCATTGCCTGCGCGAGACAAGGCTTTGAATTCGCTAACGCTTTGATGTAGGCATAAATCAGCGTCATGTGGCACTCCCTGCGGTTCACCTTGATGGCGTCATCAATTGACCAGAAACTGTGTTTTGGAGATAAGAAGCATTATGAGAGGCATCTATGATGTGTGCGCCTCCAAACCTTGTGCCTGCAGTAGCTGCTGAAAGGTCATTTAAAACCCGCTGAAGCTCGCTCAATTGTTATCCATTTTTAGGTTAGTGTTTGTGATACAACGCCTTTAAGCGCTCTTCATTTCTGCTGGGGTGAACGTCAACAATTTAGCTTCATAGGTCCTAGCGCTGACCTTCAGTTTCCAGCCAGCTATATTTCTGCGCTTCAAATTAGTTGCATGGCGCCACAATGGTGCCATACATTTCTTCACATATGTCTCGATTTTGCATCGTATTCATCTAAACCATCGATCCTGCCGTTTCCAGACTCTTATAGAGGGAAGTTGTTTGACAAGCCCTTAAATGGATGGTTAGAAAAATTCCACCGTTGCTTAAATTTCTCGGGCTCCTCTCCAATGTATCGCCTAGAGCAATGGTGATCAATCGTCGCGCGTGGAGAATTGAGACGCTGTATCGCTCACAGCGCCCTGATCGATATCCAAGCACACAGCTTTTCGGACAATTTTCGTCTATTCAATTCACTATATTGCTCTGAAAACACAAGTCAGTTTGAAGTAGGAGAATTTATCTAATCCGTGGGATAAGGATGAAGCATAGAAGACGGCTTTAATCAGTTTGTGTTTAGGATGCGTTACAAGTTCTATCTGTGCGAATAGATTATGAGAATGCATGTTTGGCACATGGATTTGAGATGATCATCCGATGGACAATTCGTTATTTTATCTACTCCCCCGAACGCCTCTAGCACTATGTACATAATTCACCGAACCCGGAGTGACAACTCACCGACGCCTGATCCCTCAACCGATTAGGAGCACATATGTGTGAGAGGCGGAGCTCTTGACTGTGTTTTTTATGTATCATAGGAATCGTAAGAAAGGTTTTGATCTTTGATACCAGTTAGTACCGATTAGTGTTCGTGGTCGTCTGATTATATACGACTTGAGTACTGGGGTCCCGATGAACGACCTTACGGATTTCAAGACCTTATTGGGAAGAGCACCACCAACTAATGAGGAAATTTTCACCTGGGTTCAGTAAACCAGAGCAAATGACACTACATCCAGCGCTTTCTTCCGAGAACGCTGGACCAAGGTAAATCCTTGTATCAGAGCTTAGAAAAGTGTGGTCTTCAGATTTGAGTAATATATCCTTGCATAGGTTTAGGAACAGAGTAGAGGTCCACCGATAACTGCTTCATGGTCTTGTTTCTTTTTGCTTCGCAGTTTAGCTCTGAGCTTTGCTGCATGTGTTACAACTTTGCCCTACTTTTTTAGTGTATTGTTCCGCTTACTTTCGGAGTTGTTGCTATTTCACGTAGGTTTTGTGTTCATCAATGAATGCATTACAATACCCTATCAGATATAATGCCCTATAGCGTGATTCGCACTTTTTCATTGCTCGCGGGTTTCCCTGCTCGCGGTTGTTTTGCACGCCTGGATCGTTCTCGTGTACGATATGATCTAGGATATTATATTGCCTGTGTCCGTAAATGGATCACCATCAGTACGTAATGGAGAACACTCGTGTAGTTGTTGTTTTGGTGAGAGAATACATGAATCACTGTCAAATTCCTTCGTCAGCCGCCTCTATCCCGCGATAAAGATGTCTGGCAGGTCTGTAACACTGTTCAACTTCTTCATTGTCCTCGGAATGCTGGACACAGTTTCTTTAAAACTGTATAGCAGCACTATTCTTTCATGGTCACTTCATTCACTACTATTAGTTAAAGTGTGAAGAATCATTCTGTTGGGTTTATTTCTTCGGGATAGTGTCAGGCGCCTCAACACTTCAGACAATTCTTGTTTAATTACCTGATTGTGCATATTGCCCTCACTGCCTTTTCGAGAGCTGCTTGGGAGTAATATGTGAATCTCCCACTTCACCTCAGATCTGAATAATTGACCTGCAAATTCAATCCGACAAACTCAACTGTATAGCAATATGCTATTCCCACCTCTGCTTTACCCACTTTCTGAATTGCCCAGTGTTGTGGTATTTCCATTTCTGCTTCATATCCATTCAATCAAATGCTCCGCAGCTGTATTGTTGAGTCTACCGTCCGAAATCCTCTCTGTGTACACAGCGTTGAACGTCTGGCGCAGTCACTATGTACTTTCAGATTCGCTTTTTAACTATCCAGGACAGTCTGTAGATGGCTTCTGTAGAAATGGCGGAACTAAATTGTAGCGGGTCTTTTCCATTGCCGAATGCGACAACTATGTATGAAAGTGAGTTCTGAAGGTTACTCAATTTTCAGCTTTTTGATTGTACAAAATGGAAGTTCTGACAATGCAAATGGTAAAAGAAGAAAATAAATTATTGATTAACTGACTGCACGCGGAGAACTTATCGTTTGTGACAATTGTCTTTATCTCAGCGTTCTGCGAAGTTACAAGATTGAGGTAGGGACAAACTCCCCAAGTGTGAGCATATTTTTTAATATTTTAGTGAAAGAAAATTATTTGCTATTCTCAAGGCTTCAAACGCTCTCTTAATTTCCTTAACCGGCTCTGAGCCATTTTTCGCTGTGAGATATTTGAGAAAGTGTCATTCCTAGAAGGATTTGCACGTTCTACTGAGCACAAAATTATTTATAGAAATGCAAATATGTTGTCACCCCGTTCGTTATATACTGTCATTAGCTATTGTTGGCAGTCCCCATTAAACAGAGAATTTAGATCAAAATCACTGCAAAAGACATGTTGTGGCGTACGTGAAGCTTTACGTTGTCGTGATACGCCGGTAGATTATTTCAATCCTTTGCAGCGACGTTTTATACTAAACTTACACGAGAAACCTAATTATGGAATAGCTGCAACGGTCCATTGTCCTTAATGAATGGGCAAACCTCGCATCCCTTGAAAGTGAACATTCAAAATGGCAGTCGCCCATCGCCACTGTGAAAAAGCTTTGTCCGAAATTTCCAAGTACCGAAAGCACATTATTGGCGCAGCCTCTCGGCCACCGTACATCTCGGTTGGTGTAGTTGGTAACAATATTAATAATAATTATGAAGTTGAAGACAAATGGCTGATAACTTAGTAGAAGAACAACACACGAACAGCTTTCCATAAAAACAAATAGGCAAAAAAGAGACGGAACAGGTGAACTTCAGGTGACTACTAGTAAACAGAACATTTTTCAGAGGGAGCACCGTAAATTAAGCTTCGCTCGGTGCACGCGGGCGGGTGATGAAGAGCAGTGGGAGGCCAGCACTGCAAGTCCTGCGTTCAGTTGAAGAGACTAAGGGTGCCAACTTAGTAGGCCCACCAACAACGCCACAGCCAGCACGAGTACGGCACTAGTCTTCGTTAGTGCTACCCTACAAGTCTTAGAGTCAAAAAGAGTAAAGTTTCCATGATACTATGAGGTAACACTCGTTTTAAGTTAGCTCATTTCACTAACAGAATCTCCTGAAATGCCAAAATGATAATACTAAAGAGTAAATGCTGAAGTCAAAAGAGACCCCCGTGTTTCAAGAAGTCTTAAAGTCGTCGGGCGAAGCACACCGGGGACGATGACATGAGTAAGGAGCGCGGGAGCTGATTCCACGTGTTTGCTACTCGACACCAAAAGGAACGCTCATATAGATGGGTACTGACCCTTCCTGGAACAACACGAAGGTGATGGCTTCTGGTTCGACCAACAGACTGAGAAATTGTGAGAGGCAGATCACAGCCTAAGTCGACATAGCACATGAGGAGCCTAAATAGAAAGCTCTAGTTATATATCATTCATCTTAGCTGCAAAAAACTACAACATAACTGATTCAAGCGCTCCCAATAAATGTAGCATAGTTGTGCTCCCCCAATTGTTTTCGAATATTCGAATGGTTTCTAGTGCTCACAATTTTTGAATGTTCGAATTCGAATATATTTGAAAAATGCTGTTTTTCTAGATATCCGAACTTGAATACATTCGAAAACAATGGTTCGATTTTTTGAATATTCGAATTCGATTACATTCGAAAAGCGCGATTTTTCAACATTCGAATTCGAGTATTCAAATTCAAATGAAAACGATTCGAATGTCCATTCGAAAAAGTCATTCGATCGCAACCACAGTAGAGAGTGCAGGTGTTTTCTGAACGGAGGAGCATCGGCGCGATTCCTTTCCATGTGGGCATGTTTTGCATGCACCACTACAGTTTTCAGGCTGTAACAGCAATAGTTGTTCCTCGCAGTTTTTTTTTGTCGTTGCTGCTGTTGGGATAACACACTTCAAGATAAAACAACGTCGTAAAGCTAACAAATGAAATCAGGTGAAGGAAACTCTCTGTAAGAGCAGATCCTCTCCAATAATGAGCTTCATTGGAATTTCCCACTATTCATTCATTCATTCATTTAACGATAGCCGAATTTACGATGTCGTCAAATGTGTCATGAAGATTTGGTAGTTCTCCTTGGTTTCGGATGGTGTTATCTGGAAAACCCGTCACGGCAAACCTTTCCTTGTAATTTCAGGATGACGATTGTTATAACCCAAAAGCAATTCTCGCGGCAGAACTCGAACATATAGCCGTTCCTTCACGAAGCAACCCCCTAGCTCTTGCGCTAAACGAGCCGGCATACTGTCGCTGAATTCTACACACCGCAACGGCTCCAGACTCCGTCGATAACGCAGTTCCTGTAACTTCGATCAGAACTTCTTATGAAATAGAATGGCTGTGGGCATCTGTAATTTTGAGTTCACACCACTTCAGTGGTGGGGAAGGTTGAGTTAGTGGCCACCTCCATAGATTCGCCACACCGCTCCGGCCAATCCCTGGTAGGGACCCTCCTGTTCGCGTAGTTAATCACTTTGGATATTGATTGAAATTGATTACCGTAACGCGTAGCTACCATAAAATTAAAATTTGAATACGCGCCGCGAAGTTCAATCGCATCGCGACGCTGTCTTTGTCAGGACCGCGAGACAGTGCAAACATGGTCTTTGAAACGCGAGAGATAATCCAAGTGTCTGGGAAAGCGTCACTTTATTACCAACCATGGGCTGCTCTGTGATTGCTTAGCGGAAAGGGATAGAGTCTGACCGCTACACGGCGGGACGACACCACTGTGCGATGTACATCGTTCATAGCCTAAAAATGGTTCAAATACTGCGGTCGATATTGTACCTAGCATTTCGGTATGAATCCTACTTTCAGATCTCACCCCTACGCAGTTCGTACTCTTCATCGTTGCCGGCGCTCTCAGCTTTGCTGTACTAATCACCAGTGCTCTACAGATACTTAACGTGTACAAATATGTTAGTGACGAGAAGATGCGGTCGAAGCTGTACATTCTCGCTCTACTCCTTCCGGTGAGTTCGCTCGACGTTTCGACCATGTAGGAATAAAAAACTGACAAATCGCATTGAAAGCGCAAAACAACCTGATAACGCCGTCACGTTATTTATAGATAAGATGCCTTCTAAAAACTTCCTCGTGACGGTTACATTGACAAGATAATCTGGGGGCAAACGACAATAAATAGACAGCTGTTGGGAAATCAGTCAGAACAAATACGAATTGCTCAAGAGATGTGCAAAAAAATTAAACATTAAATTATGATCTCGCCTTCTCAAGGCTGCCTTTTTAACTTTTTGGCACAGAATTAATTGCATGACAAAATTGGAGATTTATTGACAAAAATATTCTCGCTAGCAGCTCAATGATACAAGATCGTCGTGGTTTTCTTTTTTTGTGGGAACAGTTACCAGCTCCCAATTACAAGCCGTCTCAACTACAAGAAATCCGACTTTTAGAAAAGCGTATAAACTACATATTTAGATAAAGCATACTTATTCCAGTTGTGGCTGTGAGAAAAGTCAATCTCTGAAAAATCTACATTTATTCATAATCTATAGTGCACATCACTGGAATTCCCTCCCTAAATTTTGCCCTTTTCTCCAGAATGTCGCTCAAGGTATTTGAGGCGTAGTGTAGAGATCCCAGGAAAATTTTAAGTTTACTCCCTGCCCTACGCATAAACAAGCAGGTCACTCCTACATGGAAAACTGATCAGTTGATTCCAAATCTGTCTACAGTTCAGGAAGAAAACACCTAAATGAGCATGTTCAATACACGGCACAATCACATGGCGGGTGGAAGGGGCCATGTTTACTCCTTGTTCTTTTTGGTAGTTGTAAGAAATACCGTCTACAGTTGTATGTAAGGACGCAAAGTCAGGTCTGATGACTGTTTTTAATCCCTGTGATAACGCCACCTAAAAATATAAACTTATGATAAATAGATTCTCCCCATTTCTCCGAAGAAGGAGTAGATAGCTTTATGAACGCTACAAATTTCGGAAAAATTTCTTCTGCTTAAGTCGTGATGATTTAGGCATTTCGGCATCTCTTGCTGTTAGAAAGTTTATGACCAGACAGACACTTACTGATTATCATATGCAGTTTTCCTACCTTTCTGAGTTCGCTAACATGTAATCAGTCTTTACCTGTACTCCAATTTCTCCAGATCGCACTTTCTACAGTGCGAGCCTCTCTATGTATATTCAACGTAACAGAATTGATCATCACTTACCTTAGGCACAAACAATTGCGCTGATTCCATTACCCATTTTCCGACAATTTGCGCTTCTGACAGTCCAATAAAGGCATAAAACTGCCAGATAAAGGTAAACACACCGCGACATTATCACATAATTTTGTAGCAGATGACTCATGTACTTTTGACTATGACTGTCAATGTGTAGCCTATTTTGCGAGAACAGTGAGAAGTAGATCTGTCAATCAAAGAGCGCTGAAATGAAATTGAATAAGTACCAACCTTATCACCTGTATCACCTGTCGTCCCGTTGATCATCGACTTGCTCGAGCGGGCGCCAGCAGCGTCTCCATTCGTCCCTGTCGCGTGCCAGAGTGGTCCAATGGATCCTCCTCGCTCGAGGGACACGAAGAGCGTCATATCGGTCGTTCAGGGCTTTCACGAAGAAGTCCGACCAACGCGTTGGTGGGCGTCCTGGTGTTCTTTTGACATCCCGCGGAATCCAATCTGTGACGGCTCTCGTCCAGCGGGTGTCTGCGAATCGCATTACGTGGCCGGCCCACCTAATTTTCGACGACTTGGCCCATGCGACAGCGTCTCTGATCTTCGAACGTCGGCGAAGCTCGGAACTCCGGAGGCCTTCTCTCACTTGCGTGAGTCGTGTCACTCCGAGCATCGTCCTCTCGATTCCACGCTGCGCGACGCTGATCGCGTGTTCATCCTGCTTTCGTATAGCCCAGGTCTCTGAGGCGTATGTTAGGGCAGGAAGAACAGTGGAGTCGAATAGCACGGAGTCGGACGTTCTTCGTTTTCTTCACGACTTCTTCGACGCTCTTGAAAGCTCCCCAAGCCGCTCGTTTCCTTCTGCTCAGCTCTGGTGCTAGGTCGTTGGTCATGTTGACTTCGCGACCCAGATACACATAGCTGGAGCATTCGGAGATGTTCGTTCCGTTGAGCGAGAATGGGGCATCAGAAACCCATCCGTTCTTCATGAACATCGTCTTCGTAAGATTCAGCTGCAGTCCAACGCTTCCACATACACGATCGAAGTCGGCCAGCATTCGTTCCGCCTGACTGATGCTCGGGGTTATGAGCACGATGTCGTCAGCGAAGCGAAGATGGTGCAGTTGCCGGCCGTCGACCTTCACTCCCATGTCTTCCCATTCTAGTTCGCGCATGACGTTTTCGAGGGTGGCGCTGAAGAGCTTCGGGGATATGGTATCCCCTTGTCGAACCCCTCTCTTCACGTCAATGACGACGTCGTTGTAGAATGGTGAGATCTTGGTCGTGAATCCACTGTACAACTCTCGAAGAACTCTGATGTACTGAGTAGGAACGCCCTGGGTGAGCAGGGCTTCCATGACCGCTTCAGTCTCGACGGAGTCGAATGCCTTCTTCAGGTCAATGAACGTAAGGCACAGCGGCAGCTTGTACTCTCGCGACACTTCGATGAGCTTCGTAATGGTGTGTATGTGGTCGATCGTGCTGAATCCTCTCCGAAATCCTGCTTGTTCGCATGGCTGTCCTTCGTCCAGCGTTCTACTAATCCTATTCAGGATGACTCGAGTGAACAGCTTGTAGACTACGGACAACAGGCAGATCGGGCGATAGTTGCCAATGTCGTGCACGTCTCCCTTCTTGTACAGCAAAACGGTCTTGCTGGTCTTCCACTGAGATGGAACCTTGCATTCGGACAGGTAGCGTGTGAAGAGCCGCGCCAGGGTGTTGATGAGCGCTGGCGGGAGGTTCTTCAGGCGTTCAGCTCTGATCCTGTCAGAACCGGGTGCTGTACGTTTCTTCACCGACGAGATGGCGTGTCGGATCTCGGAAGGGAGAACAGAGGGAACGACGTATCCATCCTGCGGAAGATGGCATGGGGGCAGGTGGACGTGGCTATCGAAGAGATCGGAGTAGAAGTCGTGGATGACTTTCTCCATGGTCCTTCTGGAAGAGGTGATGGTTCCGTCAGGACGTCGGAGAGCGGTCATCTTGGTCTTGAAGTTGGCGAAGTTCCGGCGGGCATTGCGAATGCTCAGCCCTGCCTCTGCTGCTTCAGCCAACACTTCCGCCCTTCTCTCTTTGAGATCTTCCTTTATCGCCGCTCTGCATAGCTTTGCAAGCTCGGACGTCAGTTGGTAGTTGCCTGACGCTCGTGCTGCTCCACGCTGGCGTATCAGCTCGAGAGTTTCCGGAGACAGGCGTCTCTTGGTGGTCTTCAAGCTCTCGGCTCCCTTAGCACTATCGTGGAGATGGTGCACGAAGCGATCGTATTCCTCGTCGACGTTGTCCATGACGGCATCTTCCCAAAGGCCGACAAGAGAGGTGTAGAGATCCCAGTTGATGGTCGTTCTGGGATTCCTCTTCTTGAACTTCGCGGCCTTCTCTCCTTGACGCGAAAAGCGGAACCTCGCGCGAAGGAGGCGGTGGTCCGATCCCGTGTAGAACTTGGGGACAACGGAGACATCGGTCAGGCAATACTTGCGATTGAAGATGATGTGGTCGATCTCGTTGTGGAACTGGCCACCGGGGGATTCCCAGGTCCATCGTAGGGAGGGAGGCTTCTGGAACTGCGAGTTTCCATGGATGGTCTTGGTCGACATGATAAACTCAGACAGCCTTTCACCTTGCTCGTTCCACTCCAAACCGTGGGTTCCGATGTGAAGTTCTTCCGGCGACCTTCGTGGCCCGATCTTGGCGTTGAAGTCGCCGACGATCACCTTGTAGAAGGTGTGATCTTCCTTATAGAACTTCTCCAGCTCCACGTAGAAGGCCTCGACGTCTTCGTCGTCGTAGTCGGATGTTGGGGCATACGCGACGAACACAGTCAAGGCTGGCACGGAGCCACATCGCTTCAGTCGCAGACGTCCGATTCGGCTTGTCAGAGACTCGTACGAATCGATGTTCATGGCCAAGTGCGTGTTGACGAGGACACCAACGCCGCCTACTCCCCTGCTGTCGCATGTTCCGAGGAACAGTTCTTCTCCGGAGTCGTAGGCGGCGTGTAGGGGGTGGTGTCTTCTCGTCTCGGTCAGTCCGATGACGTCGTACTTGATCTTCCTGGCTTGCATCATCAGGTCCTCGACGGATGCTTCGGACGCAAGCGTGCGGGCGTTGTAAGTACAGATCGTCATCCTAGTCCTTCTCAGTTTGCGCAGCCTGGTTAGGCCCTGAGATTTTAGCAGCCTCTCCGTACTCGTCCTTCCCATCGCTGCAGAAATGGGGGCTCTTTCGGGGTCAGGGGAATGAGGCCCTTTAGTGCTGCTGTGTTTGACTGGAATACAACACGGGTAGCTAGTCAGGCTCTGTCGTGCGGGCGGGGTACTCCGGGCAGCCAGCCAGACTGCCCGAAGGGACGGGGCGAGACTTAAGGCGGCCTCGAATCGCCTTACATGTACTCCCAGTCTACCGAGTGCAAGCTTTTGGCCGAGCCGACACAGTTACAATCCGCACAGTCACGGACACATCCACGCACACTGTGCACGAACATGCCGCTCCCACGCACAAGGAACGCATCGACCCGACACAGCAGGAGCAAGGAGTCCATCCCCTGCATCCCACCTGCGTCTCTGGGCAGTACACGGTCGCATTTGGTTCGCGTTTAATTCCCCTATCCACCACCCGGGGACGCGCCACGTGGCCCTGCGACAAGCGGCCCGAGATCCCTCTTAACAAGAGAACCCGAAGGCTCTCTATCGAGGGAGATCCGTGGAAGTACCAACCTTATCTCAAAGAATGAAGCAAACACTTCTTTGTCGAACGGAGAGTAAAAGTCATTGTACAAGTCAAGCACATATTCACAAGAGCCTCCCCAAAAAAGTTAGTTAGTTAATTTTTTTGTTCAAGAAAATTTTAGTATACTTTCTTTGAAATTTTGATTCACCTATCCAATAAGTGTATCACTAACAATATTGCTTAAACTTTGTGAAACTCACTTTTCTAAGAAAAATAATATCATAAAGCTTATTTTAAACAGCAGGAATGCGGCCATGTTTATGCCATAAGGAGAGGTTGCGCCGTCGCGATTTCTATTCGATTGGTAGCAAGATGTTTGTTTGCATAGAGTTTCACACCTGCAAACGAGAAACCTCCATGCCCACCTTGCAATAAAAACAATTACAAAGAACATCCTATGTAAATCTGATGCTTCGCTTAGGCAGCATCTACACTATCAACCAAAAAAATTCATGGCAAGATTTTCGAGTGCATGGCGCGATCTCGTCTTTTAAAACACTACATGATTGCTGCTTTGTTTATTTGCTTGTAAAACAAAATTCGAATTATTATTTTTCTCAAAAATAAAAAGGTATCCCGTTTGATTTTGAAAGTCTACAATTTGACGTGGAATTTGTGTAAAAAGTGCGAACCTTTGGTCTGCTTGCTCAGATGTGGTATGTACTAAGAGCTGTACAAGAACGACATTATCTCCGTCTTTCAGGTGATCGCCCTGCTCGCCTTCGTCTCCATGATTTCGCCACGTAGTGGCCCACTATTCTCGTCGATTGGAGTTCTGTACATTTTGTTCGCTATGTACACAGTCACGTCGCTATGCAGGTACTGGGGATTATGCCGGTGGAAAGAAGCCAGGGTTTACATGATTCTTGGACACCCGCGCTCCGCCTTTGTGCAAGTGGAGTCACGGCAGATCGTTGTATTTGTGAGGTGGGAGGTATTATGCGTGTCGCGTACGCATACGAAAGACTCTAAGCGCAATGCAAATGAGGCAGACGATCGCTGACTGATCAAAGAGTGAAGCGCATCTGGATGTTCACGCTAAAGTTGCCGGGAGAGTAGTTCGAAAAACAATGCACGAAATCAGCGGCTTACCGCATGTTCTCGAGCAATCATGCTCGAAACTCATCAGCAAGTTCCGAAATTCAGAGAAGTAGCCTTAGTCGTTCATCACGTCTTTAGCACTGTTGGATCTGTCAACAGAACCTAACCCAGAGGTGTCCAAACTTTCACTCCAACTATCTTCCTGTAAGTCCACTTATCGCAAACATACGCTTTCTAAGAATGTACAATATGTACAGTCTAACCATAAGATAACAGGGGTAGCGCAGTCGGAGGAGGTGCCGGATGCGTCGCGTGCATCGAATACCACCCGCCCAGGCCAATCAAGCCTTCCATTCCTCCGGGGTCGGTGAATTCGTACCAGACTTGTCTGGGAAAGATGAAGCGCTGACCTGTTCATCGGCGTGACGCCGCATGGGATTGCACGACCAAATACCTTTCAAATCGCCTCATAACATCCCTTAGAAGCATAACGCGTGCACATTAAGAAGAAAGATTAAATCCGTCCTTTTCCCTAAAGTTGAATTGGGCATGCTTCAAACCAAAACTAGCGTTTTCTAGATGAGACTAGGGACTCTTCAGCACGGTCACAATAGTTTTTCGTTTAAGGAAAGTTTAGCATTCGTTTTAACTTTCTTTGAAATTTTTTAATTCACTTGGCGTTATAAATGCCCTAATAAGTGCACAGGCTGTGCGAAAATTCATAAAAAATTTATTGTTTCAAGGAAAAATAATGTGCTAAAATTTGTTTTAACGCGCAGAGATCAAGCGATCACTCATTGCATTAAAAGAAAGAATCACACCATACACTCGATTAGATCGTTGCGATTTTAATTCGACAGATGTCGCAAATATTGCTCACGTGAAACAGGGATGTGAGAAAAGGCATGTTTTCTATACATAACTGTTGTTGTACTGCCGTTTACATCTGTGTTACTCCAAGCTAACAGATTGTTTGCCATCAATCGAACAGAAATCGCGAAGATATGGACGAGCGCATGGCGCGATCTCGTTTCTTAGCACATAAACGCCTTCTGTGCTGCCCTTCTGTGCTTTAAAAAAATCATTATTTTTGCTTGAAAAAATAACAATTTTGTAAAATTTCAATCAGTGTGTTATTTACATATGGAGGCAGGCGAATTTTTAGAAACTTAAAGAAAATTTTACTAAATCTTCCTTGAACAAAAAGTTATTCTAACTGTGTTGAAGGATTTCTAATTTAATCTGGACAGCAATCGTTTTGGTTTGGGAATGCTCAGTTTGATTTCAAAAGCGTTAGGCTTGTTTGCAAGATTGACGGAAGTTTTAGACGACCGTCTTTCAGATTGAACCGAACGTTCTCCATTCCGGTTAGAATAATTTGGAAGAGTGCCAAATTTGATCCGAAAAGCGTCCAGCTTTCTTTAAAAATGGCCCGATTTGATTTTAAAGGTGTCCGATTTGATTTGAAGTGTCCAGTTCAAGGTGAAAAGGTGTATATTAGGAACTCCCTCCAACTTTGAAAAGAGCAGTGGAAGAACGCATAGAACGCGGCTTTTGAAATGACTACCACTTGCAGATCGAGGTGAGCATCAGTTAATTAACGACAGGTCTCTCTATCAGTAGCACCATTTGGTAAATAACCGAGTTCAGAGCGACGGAGATAAAGGTGAACTCGAGCGAGAGGTGCAATCTGGTATGATCGCCAGGAGTGGTTTGAATTCAAGTTGAACGTCAAGAAGACCGAGTATTTAACGACGGATGTTACCGAGTCCCGCTCCATCAAGGTTAACGGCATTGAGCTTCCTCGTACCTCGTCCGTAAGTACCTGGGATCAGCAATAGCGTCTGACGGCAAACTGATGGTTGAGGTTAATTCAAGCTAAAATGCAGCTGGTGCAAGTGACGCTCATTGACTGGCGTGCTCTGCGATAGGATGATAGCAGGGAGCTTGAAGTCAAAGATTTATAGAACCGTCATCCGGCCGGCAGGGATTTACGGTGCTGAGCGTTGGCCTATGACCAAGGAAGTTGATACGCGCCTCAGCGTCGTGGAAACGAAGATGCTCCGCTGGACGGCTAGAATCAAGCGCTTGGGCCGCATTCGAAATGATGCTATTCGGCAGAAGCTCGGTGTATCGTCGATGGCGGACAAGATGCTTCAAGCTCGCTTACGATGGTACGGGTACGTTCCGCGTGGAGAAGGAAACAGCGTCTGTAAGATAGGCCTTAACTTCGAGATAGTTGGAAAGCTGCCTAGAGCGCGCCCAAAGCAGCACCCGTCTGAAACGTTACATATGGACTTGGAGGTTGCTGGTGCCTACCTGATCTAGCGCTGGATCGGGAAAGGTGGCGTCATGACACTAAAATAGCGAACCCTGTACCAAGCGGGACGGATGCTGAAGACGACGAAGAAGAAGAGCGGCGGAGGACTTCACTGGGTTCGACGTGTAACCGAACTGAAGCGAAACCTAACTCGCCTAGTTCGCACCTCTTGTCACCTGCTCTACGTGCAGAGCTAGTGCTGGAGCTAGCTAGTGTGCATAGTTAGTAGCCCTGATGTGTCATACTTGCTTTTTGCACATGTTCAGCTGGTATTGAAATCCCTTAGCTGAACGAATTTGAGTGCTCAAGCATTCTAGAACGTTCGAATACTGTAGCGAACATTGCCCATCTTTTGTGCTAAATTTCGCCCGTAACGCGGTTTTGAATAATAGTAAATGGATTCTGGCGCTTCTCTGTGGCCGTTTGCCCTCATATTTGCGCAGGTTACATCTGTTTCACGGATTTTTTTATTTCTGAAAAATCCACCTACACCTACAGCATAGTTTTCAGATTTATAGCAGGTGGTCGCGAAAAACTAGCGGCAAGCCTTCGAGAGGATGATGCGCAGATGAGCCTGCAAGTACCGCCATGTTGTTGTTGCATGTCATGCTTACCGAAAGCTGAACCAAGCGAGTAAGACCTTCATCATTTGGCGCCACTTCTAGGAAGAACTTCTACGCATTCGCGATATTTAACTACAATGATTACAGGCGGAATCTCAAGATCGTGGAATGTATGACCCTACAAGGTCCCATTGTGCGAGCTATTCTCGTCGTAATCAACTGCCATTTTGTTGCTGAAAATGGAGCTGAGGCTTCTGAGTTGTGAGTTTCAGCTACCATCACAACGTTCATGATGTTCCTTCATGTTGAGTATGTTATCATTTGTTTGAAGTCAATTGCAAATGACCGAACTTGCTGGAGTGCTCTCGTTGCTGTTCACTATATTCGGAGCTCATGCTACGGCGAACCTAACAGGGGTAAGTAATCGGTACCGTCGTTTTAGCCACCAAAAAAAGAAACAAGAATGCAGACCTTCCGCTGAAAGATAGACAAGTAGCTAATAAAAGCGTGCAGCCACGTACACCCGCACTCGCTGATGAGGGGGATCTGTCTCCGATCCGTACCAGCCTAAGGACTCGGAGTCATGCCTTTGATATGTTATGAAGACCAGCTGCTGACGGATCCTATCACCTTTTCGTACGACACACCAGTTTAAATGGTGATCTCCGTGTGGAAGTCAAATGAGCTCCTCTATAGACATTTCCAAAAAGCCGCGGTTTTCAAAACGATGTGCACCGTTTGGCACGGGTAGAGGGCAGCCAGAGGAGGCGCCAACTTCAGTGTGCAACCTGATTATTTGACTTAACTTCTCGGAAGAATAAACGATGTCGCTAATCAACTTACCTTTGGGTTGAGCCACGCATTCTACTTCTGTTGAGTATTGCAGAGGCAATTTGAATGCGTATTTGGCCAACACAACGACTTGCGGTAGGCAGCCGATGTAGTATTCGGTGCTTCATCATTCTGGGACAAGCCTAGTCCAACTTATCGAGCCTGGAGGGAAGGCTTGGTCGCTCCGAATGGAAACCACCGAAAACGAATTGATTCGTGGTGTTTGCGAAAGCCTCCAACTGCGCTATGCACACTCCTGGTTTGAGGCAGACAAGATTCCTTCATAAAGTCCCTTCGAGATGATCACGAAACTCATTCCACCGAATTAAGTAGGTGTTCTTCTAGTAAAACTAACGAAAAATTCCGAATTGAAGAAAACCTTTAAAAGATGTGGTTTTTCAGTCTTTCATTGCGATTCTATTTTTTCAAGCATTTTTATAGACTCCGATCGGCGTAAATTGCTTAGCGTACCCTAGAATAATTGAATCTCGCTGACACTTCATCCATAGGGTTTTACTACATGTTAGAGATGTAGAGTAGTTTTCTAAAATAGTTTCACCCCACTACACTTTCCAGGAATTTTTCTATAAGGCTTGTACCCCACTTGTTGTATGTAATCTACCAATATTCTTTAAAAAACTGTTTTTTTTTTCAAATTTTCCGTTTTCTAATATACAGGACGTTTTTTCACTCAGAACAGTAACGTAAGCAGAGTGCTTAAAGTTCGCTTAAAATCTAGAGCTCCTACGACTTTAAGAAATGAGCGTTCAGCCAAAGAACAGAGCCTTCAGCTTAGCTGTTCCTTCCTGATTTGACTGCTAAATTAGCAGCTGAAACAAGCACTGCGTGTATTTATCACTTCCCTAAACCTGAAAATTTCTAGGCTGCATTTCCACTGACCAATGTGTTTCAAGATGTTTTCTACCAATTATATTACCAATTTCAGGCGCATATTCAGAAGTACAGATTCATGGTATTCTTCCGTTGTGTTGACGGCACCTTGGCGCTGTTTACCGCCCAGATGCCGCTAATTTTCCATCTAATCTTTGTCAACCTCGGCGTCATTACATGCGGGCCCATTCTTTCAGCAATCTACAATGCAAAATGTAACGATTTGCGTTTATGCCAACGGTATCCACATAATATCAATACGCTTCCTCTCTGCAGATATATACAACTTCGTGATGGTCTGTGAATCGCTTCTGCTTTCGCTTCTGGCAACGTTCCTTCTTCTACCGGAAAAGTGAGTTCGAGTGAATGTGAAGAAACGTCTATTACTTTTGAATTCGATAGCGCCTTACTAGGTGCAAACTACAACTGACATTGCTGCCTGAAAGCAATAGTTATTGTGGTTCATGTCGCGAAGACGGGCACGATTGGAAGGTGGTGACGCGCCAGCCAATCATAACCGAGCAAAGCAACGGCCGAACACACGCCAGCCAATCACAACACCGACCGTACAAGCCCTTTCTGAATGGCACGCCAATTAATGCGATCTGATTAGTCGGAGCGCCCATACCCCCAGTGCTGCCCGTCTTTGTTAATTAATTCTAAGCCTCGAAGGCTTCCTGAAGAACTCAAGCATGAACGTGCCAGCTGACGAAAAAGCCTTGAAACCAACCTCGATTCTCAAGGAAATTTCTCGTCACATTTCCTACCTACTACTGTCCCCTCGTCCAAATGTGTAGGAGCAGCGAAAGTCTTGCGTATAAGCTCTACGATACGGGAAGTTTACGGGCTTTCAGGAATGCTTGAAAGCGTCAAAAAAGGCAAATTTCCTGCTGCTGCATCTCTACGCGATTCTTTTGATTTTTGTGCGTAGACGAACACCGCAAGAACCTGTGTGCTAGGAAATTAGATAGTAATTAGGACGCAAACAATATAAGCAACAATTCGTGTGAAAGACCGAACATATCTGAAGATACGAGCTTAGTCTACGATCGATGAATGCAGAATCTGCTGTTAGGTTTTGTTGTCTGAATTAGACAAGGTGAATTTCGATAGGCCAGAACTGCTTCGAGAAGAGCATTTTGCACTTATGACCCACATATTTGTAATTGCCATCCTGAGCTCATTCCAGTGGCTTGGGTCTCTACCCAAAACTATGTAGGCGCCAAGGTGTAGCTTGCCATTAGGAACCCTGTGCTGACCTTTAAATTCGACTATGCGTCGCATTTGACATCACCCTGTGAGGAAGTGCAGCACTTGATGCATGCTTTGGATAGGAGGCAATCCAGAAGTCTACAGCAATGAGCTGTTCTTGAAATCCCTTACTCATCAAGAAGCTCTCCTCTCCAAGAGTCAGGTTCTCAACCGTTTGACATCACTTAGTTCGCTTAGTAGATATGAACCCCAAATTAACCATAAGTTCACATATCTCTCCAAAATAAGAACTTTTGAGAATAATAAATCTCCATACGTCTGACGGCAATAGACAATTCCCTGGAAAGGGAAACGTCAAAGTCGATAGCCTAAGAAAGCTGTCAGATCGATAGCTTTAAAATAAATCGTGGATCGGATTACATCCATGGTGAGGATGTAACAGTAGGAACCCTACATCTTGTACGAGCTGCCTTGAATTTTTCTTCGTTACCGTCACAAAATTTGTGCCTATCGCACAATTAGGTAACCCAGCCAGTTTAATACACAACCACTTTTCAGGGGAAAACTGCTTTTATTTATTTATTTGCTTATTTATTTATTTGCGTAAAGCGCAATCAATAATATGCGTAAAGAAGCATAAACACAAAAAGTTTTAAAAGTATGCGGACAAAACCATCTATGAAAATCTTTTGTACAAAAAATATGAATGTAAAATACTAATAAAATACAAATGCCTAAAGCAACATCTAGTGAAGAGATAGTCTAATTCAAGGAATTAACGCATATCTCCTGTTCTTCCAAAACATCCGAAACACGAGAAGCATACTTGTCTGATAACTATTATTTTATCGATTTATTTATTGATGTTTAGCAAAAGATCACCTATTTGCAGGTGTGCCCTATTCGACAAATACCCTAGCAGACAAGCAGATGTCGGAAAATGTCCGCAGGAGAAAATGCTGCCTATCGAGCACACATAATTCGTCACCAGTGTATTGATTTACAAACTCTTACTCAAGACATATGGATGAAAATTCCCGAGCAGACGATCCCTGTGAGATGCGCCATTAGTTCACCCGCCTCGGCAGAGGTAATTGTGTTTGTGTGCTTGTGTATGCTTGTGAAGTTCGCCTAGCTATGAACCAAAGACTTTGAAATAAAGTGTGCTTATCTCTTTCTTTATTCGAAAACGTCGTCCGTAACAGGAACCCATCTAAAATCCAAACTGTAGCTTGTGGCTGGCCTCTTACACCACGCGAACGGTCATTCGCAATTGTTTGATGGAATCCCTCAGTGTTCTTATCGAGAATTTCGGTCAAATACTACAACCACGTCAGCAACGTCGCTATTTTAGGGGCGAATACATCTTGGAAAAGTAACTTCAAGCTTCGTAAGTTCATATTTCCCAGAGTACAGCTGCTATTGTCGTTCAAGAGCTATTTCTTATCGTAGGGAATAAATAGTACAGCAGAGAAATGCCAGCACGGTTCGGAGAAATGGGCATGAATTTCCCCTTAGAATGAATGCTCTTCTGTTTGACGGTCTCATTTATTAGTCATCTGTAACACCTGTCATTCCGTTGGTCCAGCGGGCATCAGCATCTCCATTCGCCCCTGCCGCGTGCCAGAGTGCTTCAATGGATCCGCCTCACTCTAGGGACCCGAAGAGCGTCATATGTTCGTTCAAGGCTTTCAAGACAGGATCCGACCAACGCGTAGGTGCTGTTCTCTTGACATCACGCGGAAGCCAGCCGGTGACGGCTCTGCTCCAGCGGGTGCCTGCAAAATGCATTAAGTGGTCGGCCCCCCTAATTTTCGACAAGTTGGCCCATGCGACAGTGTCTCTGATCTTTGAATGTCGACGAAGCTCGAAACTCCGGAAGCCTTCTATCACTTGCATGAATCGCATCACTCCGAGCACCACATAAAGATGAAACTAATTATAACCAGACGTTCAGCGCTTTTAATAATAATTTTAGCGCTTTCAGCGCTTTTAATAATAATTTTTTAATAATGCTAATAGTGCTACGGCTACCGCCGTAGCACTATTAGCATTATTAAAATCTTTAGACGCTCCATGCTCAACCGAGCTAACAAAATGTATATGCCCTTGAAATCCCATTTCTTGCTCCACTGTAGTCGCAGTTCAGCTGGCCTTTTCACTGTTGCTTCCTCCCCAGGACACTCGTCAATCTCTGCCGTTCCTCTACGACACACCTAAGATTGAAGAAGGCTGGTATTTGCTTTATGAAAGGCGTGATGACGAAGCCACACTGAATGATAGTTAGGAATATCCTGCCCAAATGCGCTTTCCACTAAGCGACTTATTACGAGTATTAATACAATGTAAAATTTGGACCTTTGAATGGGAAAAAAAGAAAAAAACATTGCTAGTTCGCAGCTCATACATCAGAACAAATGTTCCAAAAATGAAGAAATTTCTGGATATTTTCCTGCGATATACAGCGATTTGCTGAAATCAAACCTGCTCTTTCAAAAATCACACTACTTCCCCTAAACCACTGCCGCATTTTTATGCCTTCAATTTAAAAAATGCGGCAGTGGTTGTGGCAAACCTCAACTCAATATTTGTTTCATTTTCTTAACACAATTCTTAGACCAATCTAATCGGAGTGCGTGGAGTATCTCACACAGGAATTTACTAGTGAGGGTGTGACCTTTTACGGTAGTGTAGAGATCACTTCGTTGTGCACCTCGACAATGCAGATGCTTACGATCTAACCGATAGAAACGTCAGTGTTTCACTCCTCTCTCCATTTTCCGTCAAGCCTATAATCCACAGCCCTCGAAATGATTCCACTCGGTTGCGGAATCAAACTCAAGCAATTCGAAGTAAAGCAAGATGTGAGAAACATTTCCCTCACATTCGAATTTGAAGCCGCATTTTAGCTCAAATGTTTCTGCAGAATGACTTGTATAACAAGGTCTACAAAGTAAACGATCACTGACCAATAGTCAACAATTTACTCAATAGATATCTCTTTTTTCGTATATGGCATAACAAGTAACATCGCATTGCACAAAGTAAATGTCCAGAGAAGACAAAGAACATTGAACAAAGCTTAACAGATAGCTGCGTTTAATGAAAGCAAGTTCACCACTCGTAAACGCTACGGTACTGACCTCTGTCTGATATACCCTTCACCCATGGAAACAAGATATCTAGAAGACTGCACATCATCTATCGAACTATAACCTTGCAAGTTTAAGCGGAAATTTTAGGCTTGTGAAAACACTTTGGCAATAGACGAGGTGAAGAAAGTCAACAGTGAAATCTGTACAGCAGAGACAGCTGCTAGATTGCAACCGTCTCGGGAGAAAGCAACGGAAACTGACTACGTACATATTCTATAGTCTTCATATGGCAAAAAACGCACAGGTACACAGAGTCATCAACGAGATCAATGGTCATCACTCAGGCGTATGGAAAGAAGCATTAAAGGCAAACCTGTTGAAGACTGGCAAGACAGAAGGCAACAATCATGAAAGGGCGAAATTGCACTTGGTCGGAACGGTAGCAAAGAATAAAAGTAGAATAAAGTATTTTTGAACAAGGTTATAGACATATACGATAAGTGCAATTTCAAAATGCACTTTAGTAAGGCGTCATGAAGTTTTCTCGTATTCGTCCACTAATCTCGTTCTCCAAATGTAAACATCTGCAAGGCAAATTATTAGCGAATATTCTTAGCGTTCCGAAGTGTTTATTTATCAACTGTGGTGCGTATGTCGCAGTCGGAGGAGGTGCCGGTTTTCGCGTGCATCCGATACGAGGTTCCTGCTTCGCATTTCCCGCCCAGATCAGCCAAGCCTTCTAAAGGCCCTCCCAGACTTCTGCAGCGTTGCCGCTGCCCTATCCTTCATCACAGGGCAAGCTCGTCGCCGGCGGCGTCCCTGCCCTATCCTTAACCATTGCGGGGAGCGGCGTTGCCGCAGAACTCTGTGGGCGCCTTAACGCTCCGGGGTCGGTGAATTGCTACCAGATTTGTCTAGGAGGAATGAAGCGCTGACTTGTTCATCGGCTGGTCATCACTAGCCATTGTAAAGGCCAGATACACATCCAATTTGCCTTCACCTCCACGAGACCCCGTGTAAGCAAAAAAGCAAAGGTTGGTCGAAGTCTTGAGTTTTTATTTTTTTTTCTATACAGGCCAAATACGCATTCAAAATCGTTTCCACGACATCCCGTAGAAGTAGGATGCGCAGCGCTTCGCAAAAAAGATTGAGTGACGCCGTCCTTTAACCCTACCCTTATCAATGACTCCACTTGCGCCCAGAATCACCAACTAGGAGAAGAACCGTATGCCTGCCACGTACAATGCCCATTCGTACAATGCCCACTGCTGCAGTTTCTCACTGACTAAAAATGTTCAATCGAAGGAGGAATCTTTAACGCTAGGATGAACACTGCCACCGCACAGGTTACAGTGATCTGCTGAGGGGCTACTGTGAAATGGTATCATAAACTAAGCTCCAACAACATAGTTCATGTGAGATCTACCCATACTACTAACGTTAAGCGCACCGCTGTTGAAAACATGTGCCGAGCAGCAATGAGAATGTGCTCACGTCCTTAGGAGCGTGAGGAATCCTTCCAACTAGCCTCGGATGTTATCATCTCAAGTGGCTACACGACTCCATATCGTCATCTGGATACGCTACCGTTCGTGGTCCCTTTTATTTCCAATAACCTCACCGCTGCATTGCAACGAGCTATGTATATGTAAGAGCACAGTTACAAAATATTGTTGGTTTAATAAACACTTCTAACCATAACACCAGACGGCAGCCAGCTCGGCGACAAGCAATGCGTTTCGGAGAACTGCGTTACATGTCCAAATGGTAGGGCAGATTGCTCGAGAGTAGGAGTAATTTACGAAATTACGTGCGGGTGGTTTGCAACGCTTAACGCTAAGCATACTAGACATTGGATCAGACGCCTATTCGGATAATTATGATCCGTCATTTCTTCCAAACCCTGGTTTCCAACAATTAGATTCTTGAAAAGCCCAAATCTTGGAGTGATTCAAATAGAGGTGATTTTCACCAAATCGGATTAGCGGATAGTTCAGATAACTGATTTTGATCAGCAATCTGATGTCCTATCCGATTCGGATATTCGATGTGAGATCCGAAGATAAATCTTCAGATTTATCTTTGGAAATCAGAAAATCAGAAATTCGGTCATCAGAAAATCCGAACTTGTTAAAACTGATCTTATTTGAATCATCCTAAGATCAGGAGTTTCTCAAAAATACCATTATTTGCACAATCTCTTTAATCTGGGTTAAAAAAATGACGGATTCGAATTATCCGAACCCGCGTCGGATCCGACGTCTAAAGTACACTGGGAAATAGGGTACTACGCTAGTAGTGAGTATAGAAGACCACGTAAAAGTAAAAGTAAAAGTAGTAAAAGGCCTGACAGTTTAAGTTAAGTTTTCTCCCCATGGTAGGAGGTAGTAAGTAGGATACGAATGCCGCGGTGAAAATTTCGCAATTTTGGCCATTGAGGAAAAAGTGTTTGCAAGAAAAGCGTTGCAGGCATTGTGGATTGCCAAGCAGCAATGAACGATCGCCATGAGTGTCTGTCACAACAAGCCAAATTCTTCCTTTTGTTGCACACTACGGTCAGTCGACGATGTGCGCGTCATTGTTATTCCTTGTGCAGAGACTGCAAAGCACTAAATCACCCTGCTGACCTACTGACGATAGGGCTACTACTCCCCAGCTGTGGTGGATTCATGAGTGAGTTTTTACTTCTCATCCAAGTTTCGTGTGAGTAACTTATACTACAATCGTCACGCGGCGCATCGTAATGGGAATCATCAATATCAATTAGACCGCGCGAAATAATCGATATTGGTAATTCTTATTATGACGCGCCGCGAGCCGAACGGAGCTTAAATGGGCTTTAATTTCCTTCGGAACCACTGAAACGGCTGCATTGGTGGAGCAGATTGTACGACAAAACACTTGCACCACGTTTAGGCCTTCGAAGACGATAGTTCAGTCAAAAGGTTCGACCTTCGGAACCACCTACAACCTCGTTTATGGCACATTACTAAGCGCACAGCGACTGCCAGCAGTAAAATACCCGACTACTGTGTCCCCTCATTAGCACTGTATGCCTTCATGAATAGTATCTATTGAAATGTAGTTTCCATAAAGACCGTAAACAGACAACAGTTTTGTAAGTCAAACACAAATTTACATTACCTGCAATCGCAGCCTAGAACAGGACACTCTTCTTCTTTCTCGAACCATGAGATTACATGTTTCGTATGACCTCCATGACTACACATCTGCAAAGATTCTCAAGCTTTAATCAAGTATATGAACTTAGTTTATTCATATCTTTATTATACAGTGCCTTTAAAATTTTATACACTTCATGAACGATCATGAAACGTCGCTTTAGTTACCATGAGGTATAAACACAATTTGTAGGATGAAGTGGAAATATTTGAGCACGGTGGACGCTAACTTGTCATGAGCTCTCTGCAATTTTAACCGTAACTCTAATCAACGTGAAGTCTTCCAACAATAGGCTGCACGCTTTGTGGTGAACGTCCGAGAAACTTCCTCATTGTAGCCTACTTCATGAAAATGTCGAAGATTTTCGCTTCTTCTTTTCGCTCTTCAATACAAACCATAAAACTTTGTTGCGCTAAAAGAACAAGATTTTGTAAGTCATTCAAACATTATATGTGGATATTGCTCATGGCTCTACCGTAACCGGAGATGTGCATATTGTTGTTCCGCCATCTCCGGCCTGTCTCATGAGCGCCCCCCCCCCCCCTCCGATTTCTTCATATCCTAATGACTCTTTCGCGACCAGTCCGTGACCTAACCACCCTTCCCTGCCAAGATGCCTGTCAATAGCTCTGTGGTCTCATCATTTCGTGTAGTCTCTCATCATGCTCCAAGTTCTAGGTAGCCGTCTGTAAGATGCACAGAGGGCATTGATTCGTCTCTCCTCCACTGCCCACGGCGGTCGGTTCTTTCTCCACCCTCTGTCCCATCGCACGTTTCCTTTGCTGTGCCAGCGACAACAGCGCTACTGGCACTAAATATTTTTTGTATAGCCTCTTCGTGCCTATAAATATTGCTGTATAACCGGATAAAGTTAATAAGCTACTCCAGTTGTACAGCGAATAAAAAGGCTCACCCAGCCTGGGACCAAAAGAAGCCAGTACATGGGGGCCGAACAACTGCCAAAACTGTTGTCGCCTCCAACCCACGCCTAGGAAATTTGCGTAAGACTTTTTCTGTGAAAGTTCTGGTTTCAAGAGGACAGTGGATCCTTGTAGAAACCAATAATCACTACAGATACCAGGCCGTTGAACACGGTAGTATCTAAATTTCACCGTGGGTGAATCCCATCTGTTCTCTAGTGGAGTTTGGTACTCTGCTAGCGTACAGGACGGTCAAGAAAAGCGTTTTTGCAAGGCTAAACGCTGCGCAATTTTCATTTTGCGTGGAAACGCTTTACTTGTGAAGAAGATCACCGAGGTATAAGGTGAACCCCGAGCTCCTGCTGTAAAGAATGTACGAATGTTATGTTTGTGTTCTGTGTTCTGTTCTGAGTTCGGTTACTCACTACAAGTCCCGTCAAATTGCTTCCACCCATGGCGGTTCGGATCCGATCGGTAGATCGATCCGTCGACCAAGCCCGCGCCACGATGATCTGCGGCCTGGCGATTGGTCGCTCGTGGCGGGTGGGCTCCGCCCGGCAGCCGGGAGCCCACCAAGACAGTCTGCCGTTGCTTCGACCGAGAACGGTCGAACGTCTCCTGCCGCCCGCCGCCAACGACATCGCGTCCGACTCCGAGCTCGTCCTCCTCCTACCGCCCGGACTGCACCGACCAGGTAGGGACGACAACTAGGCTCATCCGAGCCATTACATGGAGGCCGAACGTCTCGAGTTCGGTGACAGGTAAGTTTGAAGGACTAGCGAGAGCCGAGGGTAGTACTCCTCGGCTGCAGTCTAACTGTGCAGTAGGGAGCCAGGGAATCCCTGAGTTCCCGAAACGCATATATCGGACCGAAGGGCCGCTAATCGCGGCGGGTTCGAAAAGCTGCTAGACAGAGCAGCCCCCTCGGTGACCACTCTCAAGTAGTGGCTGGGGGACAGAGGCACACGCGTGTTCTAAGGGGAAACGCTGCGCAAATTTTTTTTTGCGCTGTAGCGGATGGCTACTTTGTGCCCTGCTGCAACTCCAACAGAGAAGGGAGTGTCAGCATAGTCGTGGGACGAAGTCACACGACAGGAGGAACTGGCAATTAGCCCTCGACACAGCGGATCCCACTGGTCCTGACACAGGCTGTTGCAGTGACAATGTCAGACGACATGGAAAGGGAAATCGACCGCATCATCGAGGAAGATGAGCAAGAGCAGAGCAGAATGGCGAAGCTGCAGCAAGAGCTGGCACAGCTGAGACAGCAAGTACAGGCCACGGCTCAACAGAATACGCTGCAGGTAAAACTTGCGACTACTGCGATCACTGCTCACGTGTCGAAACTTACTCAATTGCCAGAGCAAGTGGCAGATGCGCTTTGGGAGAGCGAAACCTCAACACCAGAAGGGGCAATACAGAAGTGGCACAAACTTCTTGAGCCAGGGTGCGAAGCGATACTTAGCGTATTACCTCTCCTTAGCGAAGCAGCCCTCATGGTTGAGCGCACAGTTGCAGATGCGAACAAGAAACACCATGAGGAGCTGAGCGCAGTTTTTGACCAAGCGATACATGACGACATGTCTATGCGCGCATTGTCAAAACTGTTAGATGTCGAGTCTACGAGGGTCGTAGATACGGTAAAGAGCCTAATTGAGGAAAGACAAAAGGGAGATAGTTCTCAAATGTCTACCATAGGTAAAGGGGTGCTACCCAGAAGGAAACCTTTGGTCCTCAATAACTCAACGCTGGTCAACATAACTGAGTTGCAGGCTCAATCGACAACGGAACCCCAGCCAATGGACTCAACGACTCACATGGAGGCCAACGCTCAGGAGGAGCAATTCCGAAGTGCTTTCCGGTTGCTGAATACCGGCGATCTAGACATGGAAGCCCCGCTGCCACCGGTGACGTTTGATGCGGTGCGAGCAGCCAATGGTAGGTGGAATCGGCTATACGCTAACACTACCGATGGTGCGACTGATGTCCTAAGAACACGACATGTTCAGATCGACGCCTCCATGGAATAGCAGCAACCACGGGCGCCCTCGGCGAGCAGGGACAACGTCCCAAGAGGTACGTCTCCAACATTGACCGATGTTAGCTCACATTCTGATGGTGGGGTAGGAGTCGTATTAGCTGCAATGGCGCTTCCGGAGGTTAAAAATTTTAACCACCCCGAGGGAAAAGGGTTTACAAAGTTTGTAACATCCTTCACAATGAAATACGGTAGGATTGGGCTAACAGACGATATGCTCATCCATCTAATGAGTGAAAAGTTAGAAGGGTATCCAAGAGCGGTCATGAAAACCTTACCAAATGAGATTCGACATGGTGGGTTTGCCGACTTGGTGGCTGCCCTAAAGGCGAAGTTCGCCGAAAATAGTTCGGCCAAGCGGATGGAGGCTCACATGGAGCTTAAACAGTTGAGAATGACGGGGTCTGTCTCTGAATACTGCGTACAGCTTGAGAGCCTCACGAGAGCCGCAAACCCTGACGCCACAGAGACTGACTTGTCCATGGTACGTGCCAGCGAACTGGTGTCACAACTGACGAAATGGCCGGAATATTTCCAACTTTTCACTGTAATGGAAACCTCGACACCTCAGGAGGCCTACGAAAAGCTCAAGAATCTCGCGCAGGAGATCGAAAGGAGCAAGAAAGTGGCCACAGCGGTGCGCTCGGTGGCAGAACCGAAGCGTGTGGAGGAACAAAAAGGGTACCGTCGATCTGTTGGAAGGAACTACAACAGGCAGACACCCGCCCAAAGGGAAACCTCACGTGTTTCGAATGTTGATACGGGTGGATCTTCTAACGACGCACCACCCCCTCCACCAGCTGTCGCTCCGAGCGACAACACCACGAGAACGTGTCGGAAATGCGGGAAGCTTGGACATTTCCAAAGGGATTGCAAATCAAGAGGGCCGCAGAACAGCAGGCAACAGGACGAAAGGACATCGCCAAAAGCCCAAGGCCCTGTACAGAACGAGCAACCCAAAAGGACTTTCAGCACAATATTAGAAAACTGGTCGTGTCATGCCACAGGAGTCCGACAGCAAGGTAACGAAATATTCGGGCCGAAAACCACGTGCGAAGTGCAACTTCTCGGACGGAGCTACAGAGCTTTGGTCGATACAGGGTCACAAGTGAGCATTTTGCCGTTGGACACCCTGACCACAGCGTCGAAGTCAGGATTCGATCTTGACGCGGATGTCGAAGAGGTGGAGCTCGATAGCCGAACACATATATACGATGCGTCCGGGCATCGAATGTCGTTCAAAGGTGCCGTCAGACTCACTTTGACACCCAAGGATGGACCAGAGGAGCGAGTGGTTTTCTTGGTGAAGAAAGGAGCGGATGACACAATTGTGTTAGGCACCAATATCTTAGATAAGATTGGGGTGCAAGCCTCTCCAACCGCACAGCAAAGGCCGAAGTCGAGGACCATAGGCACACAAACAGGCGAACGGGACAAAGGTAGGCCCGCGGAAAGGAACGGACCTAACTCCAAATACAAGCCGAAGAAGAGTGCTCACTCACACAACAAGGATGGTGTAGCTTCGCAACTCATCGCCTATAAAGCCAAGAGGAGTCAAGCAACGGAAAATGCGGTGGTAGCGAAAAGAGTCTATATTAAACCTGGCGAAACAAAGATGGTTTCGATAAAGACCATTTCGCCAGAGCCTGAGCAAATTCTTTGGTCATCGTGCAAGATGATACCGCACACTATATGTGGAGTAAATCAAATGACGGTGGACCTCCCTGTATTAAATACCAGCGACACAGCCAAAACGTTTCGGGCAGGTGAAAAAATTGGTAAATGGGACCATTTCCAATCGTAGAGAAGCCTCCAGTAGAGTGTGTAAACATGCTGGAATGTACCAGCACACCAATGGCGGACCGCTGGGATACCCTGATAGGGTTGCTCAGTGCAAATAAGGCCGAGCGATGCCTTGAAAGCACAGTAGTGGCAGCGGTAAAGGAGTTCAATGATGTTTTCGCAGTGACGGAACAGGAACTCACTCAGACGCACCTGATTGAGCACCACATTGACACAGGGTCAGCGGCTCCAGTACGCCAGAAACCGCGACCAATACCGCTCGGCACGCGCGTAGAACTGCGTAAGATCCTGGCAGATCTCCAGAAACGCAATATTATTGAGCCCAGCAAGTCACCATGGTCCTCACCGATTGTATTGGTACAAAAGAAGGACGGATCGCTGAGGCTTTGCGTTGACTACAGGAAAGTGAATCAGCTGACTCGCATCGATAGCCATCCATTCCCGACGATCGATACGATATTACAGAACCTCAAAGGTAAGACCTGTTTCTCAACGCTGGACCTTTCTGCTGGATACTGGCAAGTAAAACTGTCAGACAGCGCTAAGGAAAAGAGCGCTTTTGCTACAACCGAAGGATTATACCAATTCAAGGTGTTATCGTTCGGGCTAGCGTCATCACCGGCAGAGTTCCAAAGGCTGATGCATATTGCCCTAGGCTCGCTACAAGGAGATGAGGTGTCGTGCTACCTAGACGACGTTACTGTGGCCACTAGTACTCCTGAACGGCACACTGAAGTACTAACGCAGGTATTCACGAGATTGAGACTGGCAAACCTGAAACTCAATCCCAAAAAGTGCATCTTGATGGAGCCGAGAGTGGAATTTCTCGGGCATGTCCTGGACAAAGAGGGACTGCACGCTGATCCGAAGAAAGTAGCGGCGATACGTGAATATCCTATGCCACAGACACGTTCGGAGCTAAGAACTTTCTTAGGAATGTGTTCCTATTATAGGAAGTTTATACTGCGGTTCTCGAAAATAGCAGCGCCACTCCACGAAACGACCTCAGAGAAGAGTAACTTCGTGTGGGACAGCTCTCGCATCATGGCGTTCGAAACGCTTAAGTCAGCTCTAACGTCTACACCGGTGTTAGCGCAGCCGGATATTGACGGAGCTAGGTCGGGAGCTAAACCATTCTGCATTCATACCGATGCCAGTTAGTCAGGTCTAGGAGCAGTGCTGAGCCAAAAAGGAGACGATAACTTCCTGCATCCAATTTTCTTCGCGTCGAAGGACTTAAGCAAAAGTGAGCGTAACTACCATATCACTGACCTAGAAGCACTTGCGGTTGTCATGGCCGTGAGGCGATTCCATATGTTCGTGTATGAGCTACCTATCGAGGTCTACACGGATCATCAACCGCTCACAGCCCTTTTCGCGCGTTCTAATGTTTCAGCAAGGGTGCTCCGTTGGGCATTAGAACTACAGAAGTACAACATAAAGGTTGTATATGTCAACGGCGCTGCAAATAAAGTAGCGGATGCCCTAAGCAGAGGCGCAGTGGACCCTGCGAGCCCCGACGTAACCGGCAGTATTCCGAACGAGCTCATAGTCGCGGCAACTAAAGAAGAAGCGGAGTGGGTGACAGAGCTCAGAGAGGATGAAACATACCGTCAAATACTTGACGCGTTGGAACGCGGAGACCTCACCGAGGAGGTACGGTTCCCCACTTATGCAAAGAAGCTTAAAGTAGCAGACTTTGCGCTACAGGAAGGTCACCTGTGTTTCCTGGATAAGGAATGCATACGAAGAGTGGTCCCACGGTCATGTCGAAGAAAACTCTTTGACGATGCACACTCAGCACTGTTAGCAGGACATTTCGGTCCTAGAAAGGTGCTTCGCACCCTATCCAAAAGGGTGTTCTGGGAAAATATGGCACGAGATATAAAGCTGTGGAGTGAGGAGTGCAAGAAGTGCACGCTGTTCAATGCGCAGCCTAAGATGACACCTCCACTAAAGCCTATAATCACTTCGGAGCCATATGAAGTTATTGGTATCGACATCTTGGAAATGGGACCAACTTCAAACGGGAATAGATACATCTTAACCGTTATTGACCATTTCACAAAGTACGGAGCTGCGTACCCTATCGCGACAAAGGCAGCCGGTGTCGTGGCACGCACTTTGTTTGAGCGATGGATCGCGGACGGGTGTCGTATCCCAAAACGGATTCTCTCTGACCAAGGTGGAGAATTCGACAATAAGCTAATGACAGAACTTACTGCTATGATGGGCATAGAGCAGATCTTCACGAAAGGATACAACCCGCGAGAGAATGGCATTACTGAGAGGTTCAATAGGACTGTCATCGGGATGCTACGGAAGAAGGTGGAAATTCCACTAGAATGGGACAGAATGTTATCTCATTGTATGGTGGCATACAACACCACTTCCCATGAAGCGACAGCGGACTCTCCATTCTTTTTCTTGCACGGGTTTGATGCCAAAGTGCCGTGGCAAACTATGCCTGACCGTGAAATCACTCCGTATATGGTCGATTTGGACGACTACGTCCACGAGCTCGTTAGTGGCCTAATGCTGGCGCGTCAAAATGCTCGCGAACGCAACGACCAAGCGCGGACCACGATGAAAAAGAGCTACGACAGTAGATCTAAAGTGGTAGAAAAACCTTTGAAGGAAGGCGATCGCGTCTATATGCGAGTACCAACGGAGAAGGGGAAGGCTTCCCACCCGAAGCTTACAAATGAGTGGACAGACCCATTCCGGGTTGTTAAGGTTAGCGATAATAGCGCGACGATAACCCACATAGATGGCAACCAAGACCCGCTCTGTGTTCCCTTCGATGAACTCCGGAAGCTGCCAATAGGAGTAGATAACGAACCTGTTGCTACAGCTAGGCGTAGAGCTAAGAGGGGCAGACCCAGAAAGGCAGATAAGCGCTTGTCAGTAAATCTGATCGATTTCAGGGTCGAGATCGGAGATCCAAAGGAGGATCCCCTGCATATGTTCTACCCGTGTCAGTGTGGCATGTTCAACACTCGTGCTCAAGTCGGACTACCGGGTTTGCGGTCGGATCTGGCTCGCTCCAAGCCGGTTCGAAACATGTTTGAGTTGGCCAACGTGGCCTCAATTGCCCTTCATCCACACTGGGGCGACGACCGCAAGGAAGCAGAGCTGCTTAACAAGGAGTCGAGATACTTGACGATACATGGACTCGCGACGGCAATCGTGGCAATGTCAAATATTCTTGAATCAGCTTGCCCATACTGCTTCCAGTATCTTGATGCTGCCGACGTTCGAACTTGCGCAGAGGAAGCCAGTAAAGCAGCCACAGTCTGACCGCCCATCTACGACTGCAAATGTCCCGGCAGCTGAAAAGCAGAAGACGAAACGCCGAGGTTTTGATGCATTCTACGTTAAGGATGCCAAGAAAAAGCGCCTCGAACAGGCACATCTCATGAAGCAGACGGGACGCCCTCGGGGCAAACATTAACAAGACGTCGGAGCCGTCTTCCCCCAGAAGGGGCGTGTAAAGAATGTACATATGTTATGTTTGTGTTCTGTGTTCTGTTCTGAGTTCGGTTACTCACTACAAGTCCCGTCAAATTGCTTCCACCCATGGCGGTTCGGATCCGATCGGTAGATCGATCCGTCGACCAAGCCCGCGCCACGATGATCTGCGGCCTGGCGATTGGTCGCTCGTGGCGGGTGGGCTCCGCCCGGCAGCCGGGAGCCCACCAAGACAGTCTGCCGTTGCTTCGACCGAGAACGGTCGAACGTCTCCTGCCGCCCGCCGCCAACGACATCGCGTCCGACTCCGAGCTCGTCCTCCTCCTGCCGCCCGGACTGCACCGACCAGGTAGGAACGACAACTAGGCTCATCCGAGCCATTACATGGAGGCCGAACGTCTCGAGTTCGGTGACAGGTAAGTTTGAAGGACTAGCGAGAGCCGAGGGTAGTACTCTTCGGCTGCAGTCTAAGTGTGCAGTAGGGAGCCAGGGAATCCCTGAGTTCCCGAAACGCATATATCGGACCGAAGGGCCGCTAATCGCGGCGGGTTCGAAAAGCTGCTAGACAGAGCAGCCCCCTCGGTGACCACTCACAAGTAGTGGCTGAGGGACAGAGGCACACGCGTGTTCTAAGGGGAAACGCTGCGCAATTTTTTTTTTGCGCTGTAGCGGATGGCTACTTTGTGCCCTGCTGCAATTCCAACAGAGAAGGGAGTGTCAGCATAGTCGTGGGACGAAGTCACACGACAGGAGGAACCGCCAACGACATCGCGTCCGACTCCGAGCTCGTCCTCCTACTGCCGCCCGGACTGCACCGATCAGGTAGGGACGACAACTAGGCTCATCCGAGCCATTACACTGCCGGTTTCGATCGACTGACGTTGAAAAATCGACTCGAAGCTACGAAGTTAATTCGTATATTGCAGGAAATGTCCGAAGACGCCATTGAAAAGGAAGTAGAAGCAATGATGCTTCTAGAGGGCGAAGACCGGACAGTCGGTAACCTACAGGAGCAAGTAGCTGGCCGGACAGAGAAGGTCCGCCAGCCAGTGGAAACGCAAGCACCACAGGTAAGCGCGATTCTGCTCAGTGTTAGTGAGCAGGTGACTAGAATAAGGGAGAGTACACAAAATTTTGCATTAGGCAAAAAGCGTGGAAAACCGGTGAAGTCACCAACAGAGCCCTTGGGTCCACTGGAAGATTTCCAAGAGGTTCTTGACAAAGCATGCAATGACATTGAGGCAGAGATGACAGAACTGCAGTCTTTGTCTAGTGAAATAGCAAGTCTGAATGCGTTCAACTTGGACCAGCTTAATGCGCTTATGCTACAAGTGACGGAGCAAGCACGTCAAGATGGCGTCTGCATGCGCGTTCTAGCTAAGCTGCTGGCAGTTGATTTCACTAAAGTAGTGGGAGCAATGAAAACTCTTCTAGAAACAGTCAGAAAGCCGGCTTTGCGAGCCGGGGTCTCTGAAACACAAGAGTTAGTATCTGAGCATCCTAAAGTATGTTCATTTCAGGGCAATCAGAACAAGCCTGGCTCACTGCAAACGACCTTTAAAGAGGCAATGCAAACAGTGCACTCGAATACAGTGCCGCAGGGCGTCGAAATGCTGGATTTCGTCCCTATTGCAGCTGCCGAAGGTAAGGTGTTAAGTTCGCCAGAAGCATCTGACACCACGAAGTGTCAAGTCAGGCAAAATATATTGCCAAAGAGACAGAATAATCCACATTTGCAGAAACTGCAGCCCGTGAGCGAGCAGCCAAGGCAGCCGGAATTCCAATGGAGATCACCGTTCAAGAGGAGCCAAGGTGAGGAATTACCGGACCTTGCGGGTACAGGTGGAAATCCTGTAGGAGCGACGTTTGCTGCAATGGCTCTGCCTGATGTAGAGATCTATGTGCGCAAGGAAAAGGATTTGAGACGTTCTTAAAGTCCTTTAACATAAAGTATGGGTGGCTCAACATAAGCGATGACGTCCTCATCCATCTCCTAAGCTCGAAGTCAGGAGGCCGACCACCCGCAGCCATGCAAACTCTACCACTTGAGATTCGAGAGAGTAGCTTCTCCGGGTTTGCAGAAGCACTTTCTGAAAAATTCAAGTAGAATTAATCCGCTAAGCGTATGGAGCGTATGGAGGTTAAGCTGAGGAACCTAAAGTACGCGACCTCAACCGCCGACTACTGCGTCGAGCTGGAGCAATTGTCTCGCGCAGCTTAGCCCGACCTTTCGGAGCGTGAGCTTTCCACCATGCGCACAGGTGAGTTGATCACGAAACTCACGTCATGGCCGGAATATGTGCAACTCTCCACTGAAGTCGAACAAACCTCAAGTGATCAGTCCTACGAGAAACTGAAATCTCTGGCACAACGCGTAGAGCGTAGTCGTCAAGTGGCAGAAGCTCTAAAGCATGAGCTTGAAGACAACCAGCGTCGTCCAAATCCTCAGTGGAGAAGATCCACCGAGCGTAGCTCTGTTCCTGGTCAACAGACGCGATCAAGAATGCAGCCAGTACAGCAGGAAACTGAGACGGATGGCAGAAATGCAACGGGAAAAAAAGAAGTTGTGTGCCATAACTGCAAGAAAACAAGCCATATCAGAAGAGACTGTAAGGAGTAAGTGCCAAGAGCCACTGTGGTTCAGCCAAGCCTGTCAACTCCTGATCAGGGTGAAAAGCGGTAGAAACTACAAGGAAAACAAAGAAGTTTTGTGGCCAAGTTAGGAACATGGTCATGCGGCATTTCCAAGATGGGAGCTCAGAGCTCACTGGCCCTCAGATCGTGGCCGAAGTGGAGTTGCTGGGGCAAAAGGTTAAGGCGTTGCTCGATACGGGTTCACAGGTCAGCATCCTTCCCTTGGCGCTCCTGCTGAAAGCTGCACATGCCGGGTTTGATCTAGACAATGATGTCGAGGAGATCCCTACAGCTGAGGAGGTGCCAATTTTTAACGCTTCAGGACAACGTATGTCGTTCAAAGGGGCAGTACGTCTAACGTCAGGCAAGAAAGGTAACCCTACTATACGGACAGCGTTCTTTGTAATGAAAGAATGCGAAAACGTGGCACTAATGTTCTCAACAACTGGGGATACACCTTGAGTAATGTGGATAGCTCACAACAGCATTCGCAATCCAGCGAGAACTTTCAGTTAGAGACGGGAAAGACCATGCTGGAGCTGAAGTCTAGGAAGACGAAGGGACAAGAGTTCGACATCCTTATCTGTTCGAAAGTATCTGCTAGGCAGTATATTAGGCTAGGAGAGACGAAAATCCTGCGACCGTCAACCACCGGTATGAATCCAGAGAGTGTTCCGTGGTCAAACGAAACGGGTCAGTGGGACAAAACGAAGGTCACTGATGAGGCTCCACTTCATTACGCTAATATGTTAGAGCGTACGGTACACCGTTCGGAGGACCGATGTGTGGTCCTACTTGACACCTTGTGGAACAACAAACAGAGCCGACAACATAGAGCGGTGTTGGATGAGATAGATTGCGGAATATGACGTCTTCGCACTGACGGATCAAGAGCTGACACAGACATCACTTGTGGAGCACGAGATAGATACTGGCTCATCTGCACCGATTCGGCAGAAACCGCGTCCTGTTCCGATCGGAACACGTGTAGCTCTCCGAGAAATCTTGACCGATCTGAAGGAGAGAGACATAATAGAACCCGGCAAATCGAGCTGGGCTTCACCGATCGTATTGGTACAGTAGAAAGACGGCTCACTGAGGTTATGTGTGGATTACAGGAAAATGAATCAAGTAACTAGAATTGATAGTTACCCACTTCCTTTAATCGATGCAACGCTCCAAAGCTTGAAAGGGAAAAAGTGCTTCTCCACACCCGACTTGTCGTCCGGGTACTGGCAGATCAAGCTATCATTGAATGCCAGGGAAAAAAGCGCTTTCACCACAACTGAGGGACTATATCAGTTTAAGGTTTTGCCATTCGGATTGGCATCATCCCCTCCAGTCTTTCAGCGCTTAATGCACTCTGTGCTGGGGCACCTACTAGATGACGAGGTTTCGTGCTACCTTGACGATATAACGGTGGCTACTGCTACAGTAGAGCGACATACTGAAGTACTGCGAGAAGTGTTGGAAGCCTTCCGCAAAGCAAATATGAAGGTGAACCCATGGAAGTGTGTGGTCCTAGAACCTAAGGTGATGTTTCTAGGGCACATAGTGGATATGCAGGAAGTCCATATGGACCCAAAGAAGGTCTCCGCGATCACGGAGTATGCTCTACCACAAACTCGTGCGGAACTAAGAACTTTTATAGGAATGTGTTTCTACTATAGAAAGTTCGTACTGGGTTTTTCCAAAGTGGCGGGTCCACTACATGAACTAACCTCGGAGAAACTGCAGTTTGTGTGGACAGACGACCGTATTCGGGCCTTCGAGACGCTGAAGGCTGTAATCACGTCCGCGCCAGTGCTTCACAACCTGATGTAGAGGAAGCACGAAGCGGAAGGAAGCCTTTCCAAATACACACGGATGCGAGCTATTTTGGTTTGGGTGCAGTACTAAGCCAAAAAGGCGACGAGTTATTCCACCCGGTGTATTTTGCTTCTAAGAGCCTGTCAAAGAGTGAGCGAAACTATCATATAACAGACCTAGAGGCACTGGCAGTAGTATTCGCTCTCCGGAAAATCCATATGTTTGTCCACAGACTTCCGGTAGAGGTATGCACGGATCACCAGCCTTTGACAGCGCTCTTTACCAGAACCAACGTGTCAGCCGGAGTGCTCCGTTGGGCACTGGAACTTCAGAAGTACAACATAAAGATGGTGTACTTGAAGGGAGCAGCTAATAAAGTCGTAGACGCACTCAGTCGTGGAGCGGTATTAGCGTCTGCTGATGAGCAAGCGGCCCCAAAACCCAACGAACTGATCGTGGCGGTGATCGCTGATGAACTAAGTTGGTCTAAGGATCTCAGGAATGATCTCGTCTATGGAGAAATTATTCGAAGCCTCGAAGATGGGAGTATGAACAGCCATACGGTGTCCCCGGGCATAAAGTCGAGATTTAAAAAAGAACTTCGCATTGGTCGACGGCTATTTGTGCTTTGTCGATAAAGAAGGCTATAGGAAAATGGTTCCTAAGGAGCATCGAAAAGCAATATTCCTGGAGGCCCACTCATCTCTACTTGCAGGTCATTTTGGGCCAAAGAAGATGCTGCGCCAGGTCAGCAAGGAATACTTCTGGGAGACGATGAGGAAGGACATTTTTCAGTGGGCGGATGAGTGTAAAATCTGCACTATCCATAACCAGAAGGCAAAAATGACATCGCCACTTAAACCTATAGTGACCACTAAACCGTATGAAATTATCGGAGTCGACATTCTGGAAATGGGCCCACGTCTAGTGGAAACCGTTATGTTCTGAGTATAATCGACCATTTTACGAAGAACGGAGGCGCATACGCTGTGGAGGCGAAGACAGCGGAAACTGTTGCAGTCACACTATTCGAAAGATGGATATGTGAAGGCTGCCGGTTTCCTAAGTGCATCCTCTCTGATCAAAGTGGTGAGTTCGATAACAAATTATTGAATGAGCTAGCGCGATTACGGGGAGTACGTCAGGTCTTCACGAAGGGGTATAACCCTAGAGAGAACGGAGCGACAGAAAGGCTCAACAAGACCATCATAGAGCTTCTAAGGAAGAAGATCAACATACCCATGGAATGGGATCGCATGTTGCCTTACTGTATAGTAGCTTACAATGCATCTGTCCATGACTCTACGGGAGAGTCGCCGTTTTTCCTCCTCCACGAGTCTGACGCGCACATGCCAAGCGACACCTTGAGTCGGTGTACATGCGTGTTCCTGCGGAGAAAAGCTCGTTGAGGCACCCTATGTTGGTAAATGAGTGGTGTAGACCTTTCAGAGTGGTAGAACTGAGTGAGAATAGTGCGCTGACAACGGCTATCAACGCAAACTAAGAACCTAAGCGGGTTCCATTCGACCAGTTGAGAAAACTATCAAGAGGGTTAGATGATGAGCCACCCCAGACGACTAAGACTAGGTCAAAAAGGGATAGACCGAAGAAAAACAAGTGTAATAAAGTATCTTGTTTCAGAGTAACGATCGGCGCTCCAAATGAGGATCCGCTTCATCCCTACTACCCCTGTGCCGTGACGTTCGCCACGCTCAATCACGACTCAAGGGCACACACGCTGGGAGGCGCACTGGTCCCGCCGCGGAGGGCATACGGTCGCGCGTACGCTCCGCGACGCACTATAAACGCCTTCCCGCGCGCACCCGGCAGTTTTCGGCTTCGTCGTCGCTCCGAGCGGTCGGTCCGCTCTCCGCTCCAGCACTCCATCGTCAGCGCAGTGTCCACTCCACCAGGACTCGACTCGACAGGCCGCGCAGGACTCCAGGACAACCAGGACAGGACGCGCAGTGACGATAGGTAACCGCAGAGGCCGACCAAGCCACCGCCCTTGTGAGCGCAGGCTCCAGGGTAGGAGGTAGGAAGGATCTGCGGCTTGCGCTTGGGGCTGACCCGTAGGTAAGCTGGCGGGGCTCAGCCTTGAGAGCCTGTTCATACTTCGCGACAAGAGCGACTTGTTGCCCGTGCAAAACATGCATATCGATTAAAACCGAGCGCGCGCCGCCGAAAAGTGTTCATACTCGAGCGCCGGCGCAGTCGCTCCAGTCGCTCTTGTCGCTCTTGTCGCCTGTTCATACTTCGCGCCGGCGCCGGGAGCGACTGGAGCGACTGGGGCGACGAATGGAGTGTAGTGTACGTAATTACACCACACTAGTGCTGGAAGACGCACTTATGCTGGAAGGGAACGATTCCTGTTCTACCGCTCTTCATGCAAAGATAAGGAGTGCTTTTATGTTTATTTTCAATGCCAGGGCGCAAATAGGGTCGGGGGGGGGGGGAAGGAGGGGGTCACCATGGCCGGCCGCGGCGAGTAGCTACATACAGCGCATGTAAATGCAGTTTTATCTCCTTGTTTGTCGATTATATCCGTGTTTTATCTGCTTCCGGATTGGGCAATGGAGGGAACTCCAGGATGTAGGCAATTTTAACATGGGCGCGTCACTCAAGTCACACCCTGGAGTCCCTTTCCCCGCCCAAATCTATGCTCTCCTCCGCGTGCCTACATCTTTCCGAATTAGGCAAGGAAGGGAATTCCAGGATGTAGGCAATTTTAACTTGAGTGGAGGAAAGCACAGAACAGAGCTATAGCATTGTTTCCACCTTTTCTTTAATATCAATGTGTTTTGCCTACTTGTGGACACTTTTTAGGAGATGACCCCCCCCCCCGACCCTATTTACGCCAGTGCCAGATTGACGCTGTAGGTAATATGACCGTTTCCTGCTGTCTCTTTCAGTTTCCAATATTTTAGGAGCTCACTAAACTGCTTAGCGCTTTGGCGCCACAAATATGGTGCAATTACGTACACCACACTACGCCCGACGCCCCAGTCGCTCTTGTCGCTCTTGTCGCTCTTGTCTCTCTTGTCGCTCTTGTCGCTCTTGCCGCGTGTTCATACTTCGCGCTGCGCTTTGTCGCTGCTGTCGCGAAGTATGAACAGGCCCTGACTCGTAGGCACTGTGTTCCTATATTGATGTGCATTGTGCATGTGTATTGGGTTGCCATGAAGCTTATAGTCTGATGCGCATTGTCATGTGACTCGAGAGCGGGGGAAGGTTTATTCTGAGCACAGTGGTAATACTGCGGTCGGCTGGTTCAATTGTATCACGCGAGTGATGTGAAGATGGGCGAGAGTCGCCGGGGGGCCAGCGCAGGCGCAGTCCGCGCGGGAGTCCGCCTAAATAACATCCGCATTGGTATGAGGTGTGCTAAGTCGGGGCAACAAGGGCCTCACCCTAACGTGGCAGGTTATATAAGAGCTAGCGCGCATAGGTAAGACCTCGACACCGGTTGTGCCTCACACGTGGCCTCGGGTTGAGGGCCGCATGAGTTCTAGCAGCGGTGCAGCGGACTCACCCGGGGCACGACACCCTGCACGTGCGGCGCGTTCTCAGGGAGAGAGTCGACGCCCAGTTCGCCAAATATGCGAACTTGCCTGCAGGCAATCGAGAGGCACCTACAGTGTGGTGGTATGCTGGACTGTTTCCCGGCGCCCTTCGAAAAACTCCGCCAGGATCTCTGGAAGCAAATGCGACTTGTTTGCGTTGAGGTCGTGCACATGCTCACAGGCCCAAAGCGTGGGTTTGACGCACGCGTGATTGACCATTACGGTCCATACGCAGAGGACATCCCTAAGCTTCACCCTGCACTGAGCTTGGGTTTGAGCCCACGGAAGGCCGATCATTACTTCCATGGTTGGCAAGTCCATGTGTTTCTGGAGCAGCTGAGAGATGCTGCCTCAAACACTCTGCGTCTGCCACGATTCAAGCTGGAGGAGAGGAAGCCGAAGGAAGCCCCGAACAAAGCCACCACGTCAGCCACAGCCAAGGACAACCACGACGACGACGAGCCTGCCGTAAAGAAGAGGAAGCTACCGAAACGGCCCGAAGTCATGTATCTACGTGACCTCAAGGCGAAACGAGCTGAGCAGGCCCCGTAGATGAAGCAGAGAGGACGAGGACGAGGACAAGGACGACGATGAGTCACCGGAGTTGACTCTTATGAGGACCGGCGTGTGGATATTGCTCATGGCTCTACCGTAACCGGAGATGTACTTATTGTTGTTCCGCCTTCTCCGGCCTGTCTCATGAGCGCCCGCCGATTTCTTCATATCCTCATGACTCTTTCGCCACCAGTCCGTAACCCGACCACCCTTCCTTGCCAAGATGCCTGTCAATAGCTCTGTGGTCTCATCATTTCGTGTAGTCTCTCATCGTGCTCCAAGTTCTAGGTAGCCGTCTGTAAGAGGCACAGAGGGCATTGATTCGTCTCTCCTCCACTGGCCACGGTGGTCGGTTCTTTCTCCAGCCTCTGTCCCATCGCGTGTTTCCTTCGCTGTGCCAGCGACAACAGTGCTACTGGCACTAAATATTATTTGTATAGCCTCTTCGTGCCTATAAATATTGCTGTATAACTGGATAAAGTTAATAAGCTACTCCAGTTGTACAGCGAATAAAAAGGCACACCCAGCCCGAGACCAAAAGAAGCCAGTACATATATACATTTTCTAAGACGCCATGCATATAAAGGACCAATCTATTAGATGACAAACCGGTAACCCTAAAGGCTGGTTGTTCATACATCCACGTTTCGTCAACCAAGGCCATCCTTGGACCCCACTCTCCCATTTTCAAAGGATAGTCTTCTCTTCGTTTCGCACGGCATCATGTTCCCACTTTACAATAGTTGAAGTCAAGTATGAAGCCACTTGAAAGAATAAGCTCTATAAGGGTTACTTACCAGGAAACTATCTCAACGGTAGGTCGGAACGGCCGAAGTGTTGTATATGAGCAGAATCGCCTCTCTGTAGAAAACGACAAAATGCAAATCTCTCGACCCCAATACAACTCTGCGAAAAGTTTGGGACGACAGAAGTTGGGCCGTCGGCGGCGTTAGCCCTCTGCCTGCACGCGGAGGGTGGGCTCAATTTGGCTGGAAAGAGCGATCATGGGGAATACGCCGCCCCTACCCACCCGCCACCACCGCTCGCTCGTCATCGCTGTTTCCAGCCAACTTAAGCCCGCCCTCACGTGTAGGCAGAGGGCTAACGCCACCAACGGCCCAACTTCCGTCGTCCCTAACTCTGCGCAGAGTTGTATTGGGGTCGAGATATTTGCGTTTTATTGTTTCCCACAAAGAGGCGATTCTGCCCATATACAACACTTCGGCCGTTCCGACCTACCGTTGAGATTGTTTCCTGGTTAGGCTTTAAAAGGCTTCGAAGAAGGCAACGACACCGAAACGTTTTCTCATAAAAAATTGCGGAAATATTGTCGAAGCTGTAAGTGTCATCGTCATATCAACTATATGATGGATATGAAAGATATGAAGGATACTAGAATTCCACAACCGTAAAAGTACACGCAACAAATACTCTTATTACATATCTCTCTATTTAATAGTATGCAAGCTAAACCAACGGATGAACAGCAACTCCGCTACATTAAATGAACCCAAGGATGGAGAAAATCGACTTACTAGACAAGTAGAAAACATCATTGAAAATGTTCCCGAAGGGTGATCGTAATCGTTTACTGGAGTACCATATGACAATCCACAAAGGCAGCAACGAGGATACGACTTTCGGCACTGGGGGCAGGCGCTATCCGGAGGGCGTTTGATCTAAAAAGAAAACATTTGAAAGCCTAAATGAGTTTTCTTGAATACTATAAAAAATAAAACTTCCGACCTCGGATAAATTTCATCACATCTTTCAAATGGCCAAGTCGCACTGTGTTTAAATAATTGGCAAGAAGAATCGATTAAAGGAGCGTTTGGATCCATTACAGGGGACTTCATTTTTTATGTGCGATTGGGAGCGAATGTCAGTACTTGCACAAGGGTTGTAAGTCACTGTACAGGCGAAATACGCATTCATATCTCCTCCACGACATTCCGTAAAAGTAGAATGCAAGGCGCATAGCAGAAGAGATTGATTAACGCCTCCTTTATCCTCATATCATCTTCAACATACAACGCAAATATTTAAGCCATGTTCGCTCATTACTTCAACCAGCAAAGATAAAAGCTAATCAATTTCATCATGCCTTTTGTCTAAGAACCTTCTGGACAAACTAAAGTTCCGTACACTTTAAAAACACAGGGCACCTTCACTTTTTCTTTTCCTCCTCCTCTCAGAACCATGTTCATGTAAGCTATCATTCGCTGACAAAGCGAAGGTAGAAATTTATCTTTCTCCATACTTCGAACAAACTCAATTCACCTTCTGAGCATTCGCAGAAGCTATTCACCACTTATTCAAATAGGATTTGTAAATGCTAGCAAACCCCAAGATCGCAATACACTTAATCATCATGAAATACAACAAGTGTAGATCACGAAAATATAAGCGTAATAGTAAAGTGGGATGTTTTTCCCTCAGAGATAGAGAAAGAGCAAAGTTCACTCAGATACCAAACAAACAAAAAACAAACCTCGGCTTCCGTTCCACCATCAACTCCGTTATAGTCGTAGTAGGACTCAGACGTTGGCGTCATCGCGGAAGAAGTCACTGTGTTCACATTAATATCAGAATCCGATGGAGCTGTAGACGTCAGTGAAAGCGACATCGATGTCATCGTACTGCCAACGGAAACAGAAGATCTACTCGCAGCCGTTCTGGTGACAGTCGGCCGCGACCTCACTTGGGAAAGCTGTTCGCTGGCAGCTTGCTCGGCATTTCGCAGAGCGACCTCGTAGCTTGAGCCACAGAATGTGCAGGAGATGTCAACCTGCAACGAATCGTGGACGTAGAAGGACAAACTGTGGATTCGCTAGTGCATGCTTGGTTCTGCGATTCAACCATCCAGAGTATAACCCTCTAGTGTTTCTGATATTTCAACAGATAATTCACTTTTCAACTATTCTCAGAGAGCAGAAACCTATGTCCAGTTTCTCGAAACATCCTACAGTACTATACGATTTTAGAGAGATCGTAGAAATTATTAATCCAAATTCTGCACAACTCCCATTACCACTAACCCTTGCCGACAAACTCACAAAGACTATTCAATATATGAACTCACACTCGTCTTAAAATCCGGCCAATAAATCTGAGGCACAAGGTTCAGAAGTTTCCGACGAAAACAATAGCGCTCCAGACGTTGTAGTATGAAGGAATACCGACAGAACTCCGCCTTTGCCAAATGCAAGAGATCTGGCCTAAAACATTATGTAAATGCTGATAACAGGTAAGAGTAAATGAAATGGAAACCCACATAACCCCAGCGGCGTCCAGATAACTTGTGGGAAACACAGTGAATAAAGATGGGGCATTGACAGAACTTTGTTCTTTAACGCTCTCGTCGTCGATGTCGGACTTCAAGTTATCGTCCGATCCTCCGATCGACTAAAAAACTAAGAGGTGGTAATGTCGCACGAAAAACTCTACACAAACACGGCCTCAAACAAGGCAGAAGAAAAACTAAAAAAGATCTTAAAGGCATCGCACCTCGTCTAAAAGTGAACTCTCTCCTTCGAAGCATCTACCAGCTACCAGGAGGTGAGAAAACACTTGGCAATCTTGCGTGGTATATAAAAATCTGAAAACACAGGTATGGATCTCAAGAACACAAGAAATCCTTATCAGTAAGACAAAAAACAATACTTATGCAATGTTTAAGTATCTCGGAAATGAAGCATGAAGGCGTTATTTCTGGGAATACAAGAGCAAGGATCAGCTGATCGACAACCAGGAAGTATGTTCAATTTCTTTCATACCTCTATAAAACTCTATTTATACTATTTCATATATTATTCATAACAAAACATATATATAATAGTAAAACTTTCAGTATACTGCGTTATAATATTAGGTTGTAAGCAAAGTATCCCGCCACTTCTGCAATTTTTTCAATTTTTTTCTCCAATTCCATACATACAGCAAACGAACATATGCATGATTATTGCCTTTAACGTATTTGTCAGGTAATTTATAGATCCCCTCCTCTAAAATTCCTGGGCTTTGACGAAAAAGAATTCAGCGAGGCACTTTTCAAGCTGCTTCCAGTCGTAAGATTGTTTCTCCTGCAAATGGTTCGACAACGAAAGAAACAGATGGCGGTCCATTGTAGCACGGTCCGTTGAACACGGTGGATGGGCGAAAACATTCCATCGGAAACATTGGAGTTTTTTCTGAGTCTCCGTTGCAACGCGTGGACGCGCACTGTCGCGAAGGAAAAGGACCTTGTCTTGCTTCCACGAAGAGCTTCTTTAACGCGATCCAACTGCGTTCAGTAGACATCGCTAGTGACAGTAGTGTAGGTAGCAGCTCCCAGAGAATTACTCATTTGCAATTCCCCCAGACTCTGAGCATTACCTTTTTTGGCCGAAGTTCCGGTCTTGGCGTGGGAATTCCTGCTTCGCCGCGATTGAGCCACTGGCGCTTTCGCGTGTAGTTAAGAAGACTACCCACTTTTCGTCGCCAGTAACCAGGTTCTCGAGCCAAGAAAAATTCCGCCGTAAAGTCAAGAAGCAGCATGCACGCATCCTGGCTCACCAGCAGCTGGTGGCCGATATGTTTATGCGGTATCCATGCATCCCATCTATATGTCATCCCAAGGCCACGCAGGTGTTCAGCTGAGGTAGGGTGACTGCACTCGAGTTCATTTGCTTGTTCACGGATGCAGCGCAGGGGATCCTCCTCAACCAGGTTCAGAAGGCGCTCCCGATTCAATGCAACTGGCCTTCCAGACCGTGGTTGGTCCTCCAAACCTAAGTTTCCGTTTTTCAACTTCCGAAACCATACGTTCGCTGCGTCCTAGGAGACAGTGGAAGGACCCATCGTTTCACATATGTTATCCACCGCGACTCTTGCGCTGCTTGCTTTTTGAACTCGTAAAGTAGAAGCAGTCGAACTTGCTTGCAGTCGAGAACGATTTTCTCTGCCATAGTCGTAACTCCCTGCCATAGTCGTAACGGAATATGACGACAATAGTGGTAAATGTAGGTCATTGGTCAGCCAATACATGCGTTAATGGGAGAAGGTTCCAGAGCACTTTTGAAAAATTTGGCGGAACACCAGAGTGAGTGGCGGGAAGCTTTCTCTACAACCTAATATATAGAATATAATATTAACATTCCCAAACAAATTTTGTTAAATTAACCATGGTTGTGTGTACACATCCAAAAAAGGTTATAACGCTTCCCTCTTCGCTGGCGAACGACGGAGGAGCTGTTATAACCAAAAAGGTTCGTTTGGAAATAGGTGGCGAAACGAACCGCTTTGAGAAATGACAAAAAAATTTTATCTTATGCCATCCGCCTTCATTTTATTAATCTAACACAAATGAAATAGGGGCAGGGTGGAATGAAGTAGTATAACTTTGAAGTGGAAAACTAAAAGTAGCTCCAACAAAAAGCTAGCCGACCTAGGCACAACTGGATCCAATTTTCAAGTATTGGTAATTTTACCGTGACCTATTATCGCCAAGACTATCGCGGATACAGCTCCTGCAGACCATTTCAAACTCACTCGGAAAGAACCTGTAACGCATCGGGATGTCGACCAAAACCAACGAATTGTAATCGATCCATACCGGAGCTCTTAAGAAAACGATATGATAGCAGTGGTAATCTGAAGCGAATATCTCGCAAATTAAGAAAAAGTAGAAAATGTCGGAAAGGTACCTGATGAAACAAGTAACGGAATGCTTCTTTCATCCTAGCTGAACTCAACAAGTTAACACACCACGCAATTCTCAGACATAGTGGTACAGCCTGAATGAGAACCCCTGCAATGAACACACGGAGGAATCAGCCAAACTATGCGCACTTACCTTGCTGTCAAGCACAGCCTTTGTAAACGTCTCAGGATGCGTGCAGGTTAGTTCACCATGTATTAATAATAACATTGGGATAAACAACGGATTCAGTGATGGAGACTCTGGAAGAAATTGAGAGAATAGAATGTACAAATAGGCTTCATGTTTCGGTTAGCACTGGTTGCTATGCGAATCGGAATAGTAACATTCTGACATTCAAAAAATGCCAATCAAAAAATGAACTCACTGCTGTTTTCCTTGACAAAGTTCTCGATTTTGTCAACTAGACGAAGGCGGCGAGCGAAATAACTCGGAGAGGACTTATTCACTGCACCGGAGATCCTATTTACGTATCTGAAATTTCTCAGGGCTCCACTCAGTTAAGCCTCGAATCTCTACTAGCACAGATTGAGTGCTAGTAACTCGGGAGCCATAAGAGGCCAGAAACTACCATGCAGAGGTGGTATACGCCCGAAATAACTGGTTGTTCTTTTACGTGTATAGCAGAGAAAAGTCTTGTTGAATAAAAGGCTCAAAGCGCATCCGTGAACGAAAGAGGCAAAACACACATTAATATCTTATCCACTTCCCAGTCATAGCCGAACTCGAGTACTCAAATACATTTTGGCCCTACGGTTTTTTGCGAGTGGTCATCTTACAAAAAATCAATAACGCGGTAAAGAGAAACAAGACGCACTGCTACTAGATGAAACAAAAAAGACAATAATACATGTTGATATGATCTATGTTCCCCTCCACGTAAGCGTTTCCGAAATGAAGGTACGAGTATTACATGGAAGCTCGTCCGATTCTTGGCGGACAATTTTTCGCTACCTTTGGCTGTTTAATTGCGAGTGATTTCTGCAAGAGAAGGGACTTCGAGGTGTCGCCCGATTAATGCACCCGTAATAAAATTACCTAAATCCTTGAGCTGCTCCTGGAGCTGCTTCCCTTTCCAAACAGGCAAATGAAAGCTGATGTATGTTTGCCAAGAGGAGAAAACAGTGCACTTATCTTCGCTTCGTGGTCCTCACAAACCTATGAAAACTCACTTCGATACCACAGAACTGAAGAAATAGAAGGCGTTCAAGAACGAGCATGGATTGTCCGTGTATACAGGCTTCCCAAGTTTCTGTCGTAGAAACAACGTGTACTGAAATGAACGCAATCATAAACCACTCCTAACCCTACAGAAAATATAATAGTCGCAAGCATTTGCGACTTACCTCAATAAATCGCACGGTGTCGCCACTAATGAAGCACAGGAAGATCACTGGTATCTGCTTCAAAATGTCTGTACTGGCGGCGAACCTCTCGTCCGATACTACCCGATCCTCTGTTACGGGAAGGCAGTAAGGAGACAATATCATTTTACGGATAGGCGAACGGGCGATCTGAAATGCAGCTGTTTCGCTTCACCAACTGTGAAGAGAGGAGGAACATTAAATGTGAATATGAAACATTCTCCTGCCAATAAGGCCGGAGATTCATCATCAACTCCGGACTACACAATTTCAATGGAGTCTATCAAATTTTGCTTGTTTTTTCACGTTGTAGCTACATCTCTGCAAACCTATGCCTGTTTTTGGTTATTGACTAACCAGCGTCCGTCGCCGGCTTCGCCGGCGCCGTACGCTGGACATGCGGGCCACGCCAGGCTTGCCGGCTTCGCCGGCTTCGGGTGTGCCAGGCCACGCTAGGAACGTAGCCCAAACAAACTTTGGAATACTTCTTCAGCCAGGGTCTCTCGCTTCGCCGGTGCCGTACGCTAGACGTGCGGGCCACGCCAGGCTTGCCGGCTTCGCCGGCTTCGGGTGTGGCGGGCCACGCTAGGAACGTAGTCCAAACGTAGCTGGGGATGCTTCCTCAGCCAGCGTTCGTCGTCGGCTTTGCCGACGCCGTACGCTGGACATGCGGGCCATGCCAGGCTTGCCGGCTTCGGGTATGGCGGGCCACGCTAGGAACGTAGCCCAAACATAGTTTGGGATGATTCCTCAGCCAGCGTGCGTCTCCGGCTTCGCCGGCGCCCAGGCTTGCCGGCTTCGGGTATGGCGGGCCACGCTAGGAACGTAGCCCAAACATAGTTTGGGATGATTCCTCAGCCAGCGTGCGTCTCCGGCTTCGCCGGCGCCGTACGCTGGACATGCGGGCCACGCCAGGCTTGCCTGCTTCGCCGGGTTCGGGTGTGGCGGGGCACGCTAGGAACGTAGCCCTAACAAAGTTTGGGATGCTTGTTCAGCCAGCGTCTCTCGCCGGCTTCGCCAGTGCCGTACGCTGGACGAGCGGGCCACGCCAGGCTTGCCGGCTTCGGGTATGGCAGGCCACGCTAGGAACGTAGCCCGCCATAGCCGAAGCCGGCTTCGCCGGCGCCGTACGCTGGACATGCGGGCCACGCCAGGCTTGCTGGCTTCGCCGGCTTCGGGTATGGCAGGCCACGCTAGGAACGTAGCCCAAACATAGTTTGGGATGATTCCTCAGCCAGCGTGCGTCTCCGGCTTCGCCGGCGCCGTACGCTGGACATGCGGGCCACGCCAGGCTTGCCTGCTTCGCCGGCTTGGGATGTGGCGGGGCACGCTAGGAACGTAGCCCTAACAAAGTTTGGGATGCTTGTTCAGCCAGCGTCTCTCGCCGGCTTCGCCAGTGCCGTACGCTGGACGGGCGGGCCACGCCAGGCTTGCCGGCTTCGGGTATGGCGGGCCACGCTAGGAACGTAGCCCAAACATAGTTTGGGATGATTCCTCAGCCAGCGTGCGTCTCCGGCTTCGCCGGCGCACAGGCTTGCCGGCTTCGGGTATGGCGGGCCACGCTAGGAACGTAGCCCAAACATAGTTTGGGATGATTCCTCAGCCAGCGTGCGTCTCCGGCTTCGCCGGCGCCGTACGCTGGACATGCGGGCCACGCCAGGCTTGCCTGCTTCGCCGGGTTCGGGTGTGGCCGGGCACGCTAGGAACGTAGCCCTAACAAAGTTTGGGATGCTTGTTCAGCCAGCGTCTCTCGCCGGCTTCGCCAGTGCCGTACGCTGGACGGGCGGGCCACGCCAGGCTTGCCGGCTTCGGGTATGGCAGGCCACGCTAGGAACGTAGCCCGCCATAGCCGAAGCCGGCTTCGCCGGCGCCGTACGCTGGACATGCGGGCCACGCCAGGCTTGCCTGCTTCGCCGGCTTGGGATGTGGCGGGGCACGCTAGGAACGTAGCCCTAACAAAGTTTGGGATGCTTGTTCAGCCAGCGTCTCTCGCCGGCTTCGCCAGTGCCGTACGCTGGACGTGCGGGCCACGCCAGGCTTGCCGGCTT